>JARHVA010002632.1:1102500-1507500 GCA_037957365.1 Torreya grandis | reverse complement strand
AATGTTTATTTGTTTTAACTTATGTGTTTTTGTGTTATTTATTTGTGTGTTTATTTGTTACTCAATTGCCTTAATTTAGTACATTATGTTTATCACATAATTCTTGAATATTCATATTATGATTTTAAGTTGTAAACATTTGTATCTTAATTATAATTGATTTAAGTGCATTATGTTTTACGTTTAAATCTTGATCTTTAATATCCTATTTTAAGTTGTATCCATTTGAATTTTGAATTAAAATTATTCATATTGATAAACAAATGTTATCATGATTCATTTACATATTATGATGTATATTTTCATGTGTAATATTAAAAATCAAGTCTCAAAATTCTAAAGCAATGTTACATTAAAATATCTCTATATGATCTAATCATAAGACTAACAAACATAATAGTCACATCAACTAGGCACAACATCTATCTCATCATTAATCACAGTAAGAACATCTATAAGTCAAATTCATATTAATCATGTCTAATCTACGTATAAGAGACATAAATTAATAATCACATGAGATAAAAATAAACATCATGGATATCTCTATGTAGATCAAATGTCAAATTTCCATATATACATCAAAATGGGTCATATACATCAATGAGAATACATGTAAATATCATATCATCTTAGTACATCATATAAATATATACATCTCATGAAGTAAAATTGTAGATCTTGTTTCAAATTCAACTCTAGTTGTGCCCATCTCTTTCAAGTCCATCTTATGGATCATCTCATGGAGAGATCTTTTTTGTCCTCTCTTGAGTGTGGGAGTATCTGTGATGGAGGACCCATGGTTGATGATCAAGGAGTAATTTGGGCTATAGATCTAATTGATGTGGAGGTCCTCTAAGACTGACATGGTCCAGATGTCAATATTTGTGCACTATACTCAAAAAATGTAGGACCCATGATTATGGTTGGTACTACTACCAATATATAGTATCTTGTAGTAGTTGGACTCATCCTTATCCTGAAGTCTCTTATCAAAATCCTATAGTATCCCCCTCTCTATAATAATCTCCAAATCATCATATCACTTTGTCTATACCCTATTCAAATCCTCTTGGGCCCTATCTCTCTATGTCTTAGCACTATCTCACTCTTCCTATGTTATAATTTGACTTTATTTGTATTGAATCCCACTCTAATTGAGTTGAATCCCATTCTAATAGAGTGACATCTCTCTCTATGGCTAATTATGTCTATATTTTTATCATTCAACTCACCTCTACCCTCAATTTAGTAATCTCTACCTAATCTACACTAATTAGACTGTGTTAAGGTCAACTATTGTGAGTGGTGATGTAATCTAACATCTAGCCCAGTGATCTTAGTATCTATAGTGCTAATATCCTACCTCAAATTGTTAATAATAGCCTAATATATAGATGATATTATAAATATTTATGGGCTAACCTACCCTAGATCTAATGTACTATCTAAATCATGATCAACTCATTCTACATCTACCTCTACCATTTATTCATATGATCCTATCTCCACCTCCTCCTCTACATACTACACCTTCACATCCCCCTCCTTTACCCCATCCTCTCCTCTCTCTTCATCTGATCCAAACCCTTCCACCATCACTATGGGTCTCGATTGATAAAATTATAGTGGTACTTGTGCCTAAGTTCCTTATACCTATCCCTGGTATCTAACCAATGGAGTGGTCAATCTCAATGGTCACTACTAGGCCCACCATGTCACATATGCTACAGTAACTCTTATGTATTATATCCCTCTTACATAGGCCTATTCCACCTTTGGAATCAACCTAAAGCTATCCCCAACCTCTATCCAATCTACTGATGGGTCTCACTGGCATGTCTCTCTAGTCACAAGAGTAAAGTGATAGGGGTATGTGAGTATATCTTATTGTAACCCAAACTAACATTTCAATTTTATGGTCTATATCACTCTATGTTGTAATCCTAATGACCAATTATATAACAAACTATGGTCATGTATAATATATACTTAACATCCTTAGGCAACTGATACTAAATATTTACATAGGGCCTCTAGGTCAAATCTACCTCTATCATCTCATCTAGAACTTACCTATATTATTATAGTTCCCCCCATGTCTCTTATTCCTAGGTATAACCTAATACTACCCATATACCATTGGCTCCTCTGGCCTCCTTTTTTGTCATTTCCCTATTGGTCTCTCAATCAAAATGTGTTCCCATGCCTAGACCTAGAGTAAAGTGGTTGCACCAATGCTCCATCCTCATTAGTATACCATTAAATTAATATCATGTTATAAATGAGATAATATATTAATTACCCATGAAAATATTTAAAAAATCTCAATAATTTCCCTCACTACTCCACCCAAGCCCATGTGAAAGACTACCTAGTCTTGTCAAGTAGCAGAATGTCTCTAATAATAACCATAAGAATAATCACTACCCTATTAATTATGGGAAGATCAACCTCCATGGCCCCATTGTGTGGCACATTGATAACTAGCTTGATCTCATTGATGTCCATGTATCCACCTCAAACCATCTCAATGTCAAGGTTTCTTTTCAAGTCCTATAATATACCATGTCTAAACCCTAGGGATAGCCAGTATAGTGGTTGCCTTTTGTTAGGCACTCAAAGAATACATCAAACATCCTCTAGTGTGATGGTCACCTCACATATTGGAAATAATAATTTTAATGTATATAAATGTGATCTCTCCTCTAAAGCATTTATCAATGCCAAATCTTCCCTGATCACCGACATCTTCACCACATGCAGGAGGCCAATTTTAGTAAAGAAAATGAGCACAGAATCCATCAATATTGATAGTTATCATAAGATATGAGATTTACTCTCATGAGATATGAGTACATCAAACTAATCCTATAATCCAATCAAGGTCACTAAAGTTAGTAATCTATAACTAATTCAATCATAATTCTACTTACTAATCAAATCTATTTTTTGGCACTATCATTTCATTAGGTTTTGTTTAGCGTTATCATTATCTTTCTCATTTATTCCTTGTTCAATTTTTTCTTATTTTAACATTGGGATGTTTTCACCATTTTTAGGTGAATTAACTATTTCATAGGACCATTTCACCATTTTTATAGTCAGTTTGATATTACACAAGGTCTAGGCATTTTCACCATTTTCATGGTGAATTCAATGTTTACCCCAACCATTTCACTAATTGATCAACCAAATCAATATTTTCACATTTTCTTCATTTGGAAAAATTTTCATTATTCTATTCAGTTTCAACATTAATTCAACCATTTCATAAAAAATCCATCCCTTTCATTAGTTTTTTTATCATTTTTGTTGTTTGGAAAAATCTCAAGTCTTTAGGCATTTTCATCATTTTCATGATGAATTCACTATTTTAATGGTCAAATTCATCATTTTATAAAATCATGCTCTACACCATTTTGGTTTTTTTCAAAATAAACATTTTCATGCATGAATTTTCCATTTCCATAGTTGAAATTATTGTTTGCATGGTGAATTCACTATTTTCATAAATGAATTCACCATTTGCATGGTCAAATTCATCATTTTGAAAACCAAAAATTCATGGTTTCATTTTCTTCTAACTATAATAAATGTGGTCAAATGAAAATTTCACAAATAAATAAATGTACTTATTAGTAGTCCTACTCTCCATGGTCATATGAACTCTTGAATGCGGTCGAAAAGTGATCTTGAATGTGGTCTATGGGACATTTTATCTAGGTCAATTTTGTGCAAATTTTCAGAGGTAAATTTTGAATGAATAGGGTAAAAATGAACCAATTTTACCCCCACAATGAATTTATAGCCTTTTATTTAAAAAAATTTCCCCATGTGATGTATTACTCTATTGTTTTTCTTTAAGAGCTTATTTTTAGCCGTAGTATCCATTTTTCATCTTGTTTTCTCCTATCTCTTTCATTTTTTCTCCTATTTCAACTTTTATACATATTATTTCATCTTTTTATGGTCCCACTCATCAAAAAAGTATGAATCTTCCATAAATGGGGCATCTAAGGCTTAACAATAGTTATTTTGGGTCATATTTGAACCCATCTAGCACATTTATAAAAGTCATCAAATTTAACATCTATTAATTTTGTTTAATGATCATTTTAACACTTTTTCTTAGTATTTTATAAGACTCCTTCATCTACATCTCACAATGCCTTCTCAAATAGGGAAAAATTTAGGCATTCCATGTTTATTACTTCCATATCAAAATTGTAAAATATAATGACTCCCTATAATTGTACATAAACTAGTCTAAAATCATTTATTCATCTAACGTACAAATTTGAATACACCTTGGGGCATCTCTAGGTGGGATAATTCACCTGGGGCATCTATAAGTGGGATAATTCACTGTATAATTTTTTTTCAATTATCATTATGGTTATTTTCTCTAGTCAATTATTCTACTTTGATCAATTCACTAGTTCTCCTTCGTTGATCAATTAATGAAATTAATTCCCCTTCTCTAAATCATTTTTTAGTCAAATTCCCCACACTGTATTAATTAAATTAATATTTTATTAATTAAATTAATTATTATTATAATTATAATTCTATGAAAATGGATTTATAATTTTCTATCAATTATTAAATCTTCATTTTCCTTCTCCTTCCAAAAGGCATCTTCATTTGAGAAAGAATCTTGAGATCTTATGGAATATTCTCTTATGAGTTCACTAATTACTAAATGAATTAATAAAGAGGATTATTTTCCACCCTTCATATTATAAATAATATGAAGGGTCCTTAATGAATCTTGTGAGATATTTTAGGGAACATTCTCAACCCTTTATCTTAGTAATAAGATGAAGGGACCACATTGGTTATCTATGTGCTTTATTGATAATGGTCTCTACCCTTCACCTTGGAAACAAGATGAAGGGCCCAAATTTACACTCACAAATATATTTTGAGTAAAATTATCCACCCTTAAACTTTCATGCAAGATGAAGAACTCATATTAATCGCCCTTTGATGTTTTAAGAGCCATCCTCCACCCTTAATCTTGGACAAGATGAAGGGCTCATGTTACCAACACATGTGTTGATCTATGTGCCTTGTTGAAGATGCATTTTCAACCATCCATCTTGGAGTTAAGATTAAGGGTCTTAATTAATTTTAAATTTCTATAAATATACCCCTTTTCCTTTGTAATTTTACATGTTCAAGACTCATAGTAAAGCCTTACCAAGTTCTTAAGCTAGCTTGTGCATCGAAGTCCATGATTATCAACTCAATTTCTAAAAGTCTTCAAAGAGAGATGGTCTATTTTGGGATAGTAACATTTTTAAATATTTCTTGAAGATACATTTGAGCCAAACCATACATAAATATGAGGTTTCCAATTAATTTTTACATTGTATTGATTTAATCTTAGCATTTTTATCTTAATATTTGTATCCTGATGATGTCTTAGGTGTAGATTATTATTTCTTGATATTTCATTTGATCATTTATAATTATTGAATAAGTATAACTAATATATAGATTTTAATGATGCACTTTGTAGTTGAGGATTTAAATAGAGTCCAAATCTAGTCAAGTCTTTCCCCCCATATTTAGTACCAATTTCTCAATGTCTTCATGAATTACATGGGTGTTGCTAACACTATGGAGAATAGTTTGTACCCCAATTAGCTATGCCACCTTTAGGGTATCAATCCTTGGGGTGGATTAGCTAAGGTTTTTCATGACCTATAAGACATTATTAATGGAAGGTCCCTCTCCCATGTTAGTTTTTATCTAAGCCCTAAATAAATTCATCACTATCCACCTTAGTAATTTCTCATCTTTTACTCCTTCAATTAAAACATATTTATAGAATCTTAAGGCTTGTTATGCAGTCATCCAAATATTTTCATCTAGCACAAAACTAGTATTAAGTAGATGTTTTGACCTAAGATCATTTACTAAGACTATAAATGAGCCATGAATGTCCTCAAGAGAGGAATGCCTACTCATTTCCTTATTCATTTCATGAATATGTTTACCATTGAGTCTTTTCCACTATACTTTTAGGTTCTCCTTGAAGGCCTTGCCTTGTCTCTTTGCTCAGTGATGTTTTTATATCTTTGAAAGCCAATATAATTTTGAATTCTCACTAGTATCACAATAAGAAGAGTGATCAAGAGGTAGTGATAAAATATGAAAAGATAATTCTCAAACTTTTTCAATATTCAAATGGAAACTAGGCTTTCTAGATATTCCACAAAGTAAAATTTATTAATGCCCAAAAAGAAAAATCTAGGCAATTTTTTGAAAAAAAAGATAAAATGTCTTTTTTTTTAATATTTCCCTAAAAATAAAATTCATTTCATCTAGTAAATTGGTTCCCAAATAATAATTTTTATATGAAATAAGAATATAAAAGAGAACAACCATGCTTAGACTATTCTAAAAAATGAATTTATGCATAGAGGAGTGGAAAACTTCAAACAAGGGTTTCAAAAAAAATTGAAAATAGATGGATAAGACCATAAATTTCATATTTTAAATCCCATAACCAACATTTTATGCCAACATAAATTGACAAAGGAATCAAAAATTATAGGCAAGCTAAAGAAAAGTAGAAAGAAAGGATGACATAACTATGAGTAGTTTCAGAGCCCCCCACGTCTCTCCTACTTTTCTCAAATGATAAGATTAGGTATTAATGGTGAGTAATTAAACTAATCATTCAATAAAACAACTACCCCATCAATCCACCATGAAGGTAATGGCATTTATTTCTTGCATTAATGATTTCCCATTCCAAATGCACATAGCCTTATGAATCATTACAATCATGAGTAATCATGGGGATATCTATAGATAATAATGTTTTAGACTTGATATTTATAGAGTTTGGGTCACCTAATTTAATGTTGAGTGGAAATAATTAAGCCCCACCAATAAATTGGTGAAGTAATCTACCACTTGATTTCCATTTCATCTAACACAATTAATTATGCAAACTAATAATTTTGTGAGAAGCTCCTTGCAGTCTTTAACCACTATAGATAATTGGAAATTTTAAATTCAATAAATTTTCAAAGCATCCAAAATTAACCTTGAATCCCCTTTGATCTCAATATTATGCTAGTTTTTTTAGATAAATCTTGAGACCTCACCACAAAACCTTAACCTATACAAAATTATTTGTGCATTTTCTTTATGCTTCCCTATAGCCAAAGAGAGGGGTACCTTTTAAATTTATAAATATGCCTATAAAACCATCCATCACATATTTTATTTAGTTACACCATTAAAATCTAGTTTAATGGTAGTCCTTGGGGAAGTGAGAAACTATTATTTGATTTGATATTTTTCCTTACCTTTTTAATAGGGATCCCTTGAAGAAGGCTCTTCCATTGAGAGAAAGTTTTAAATTATTTAGGTACAATTTTTCCATCCTTTTTCATCCAAACTAGAATCAATTCGTTGAGTGAATTCAAGGCTTTAAATGGAATTGTATTCAAATCCCCAACCTCCTATTTAAAAATTATTGTGTTTCTCTAAATCTAAATTTTCCAATAAATTAATGTAGTAATGGAATTCTAATTTTGAGAAACTGGAGGGGATTTAAGAAAGGAGGGATAAACACTTATCTAATTTTGTATGTTTTGAGGAAAAGTTGTGCTAAAGTTAAACTTATGGAACAAAGAGTTCCAATTTTTCCATGAAAAATGATAGTGAAGTAAAATGTGGCTCATGTCTTCTTCCTATTTTTTATAAATAAAAAACCAAGAAGGGCCTTGAAAACCTTTATTTCTCAAATTTTATTGAGTAAGAATCTTTTTCCAATAGTTAGTCTAAATAAATTAATTTTCATAGGGAAGGCCATACTTTTCCCAAATGTGATTTTAAGGGAAATGGTCAAAGTCCTAAAGATCCATAGACATAATGGTTTTTCTATTAATCTTTCATTTTGTAACTTCTTATCTTCAAGCTCTTCCATATTAACTTATCCTCTTTTTTAGAGAAATGAAAAGGTCCTGAGAATAGTTAATAATAATGTTTTCATCCTATAAATGATATAGAAGTGGAAGATTAATCTAACCATCATTAGATATATTGAAGTGGTTTTTAACATGATTATCATACCTTTCCTCAAACTAGGTTCAAAGAGTATTCAACAGAGTGAGACTGGTCAACAAAAAAGGGTTGATCCATGCTTCTATCTAGAATTTTGCTTTATTACCTTTACCTACATTCCATCTGAGAAGAGGGCTTATGATGTTTAAAGCTTTGATCATAAAATTCTAAATATGATATATTTTCAAATGATTATTCACTGTAAATATTATTTCAGTGGCCATGCTATCTAAATATTTTATTATAAGAATGATACTCTAGATAGTGATTTTTAGTGTAAATTCTCCAAACCAATTTAGCATCTAAATCAAGATTCATATTCTTGTTGATATGGATTCTAACTCTTGCCCAATCCTTAAACTTGCAGATTTTATACCATTTAACTAGTGAAAGTTTTATAACTTCATATGTTCCCCCAAAATAAATATTATTTAGATGGATTTAATGAATTTTTCAACCTTGGCTAGAAGATACAACACATACATCATGTAAATTGGAATTGATTGAAGATAATATGTTATTAGTTGGATTCTACTAGAAAAAGAGAGCCACTTAGCCTACCAACCTTCCAATCTTTTGATGATTTTTTCCACCAAGTATTTCCAAAACCTAGAAGAGTTAAAATCATTAAAGAGAGGAATTACTAAGTAGGACTAAGGAAGATTTTTAGGATTGAAGTCTAAATTTCTAAAAATGGTAGTTTGAATGTACCTGTTAGTCTTGATGAAGATTTTGGATTTTTGTGTTCACCTATTAACCATAATCTTATTCATAAAGATCCAAATCTTACTCAATCATATTAAACTCTAGGATGAAATAAGTTATATTTAATCTAGTGTCATAAACAAAATTTAGATGAGAAATATTATGAGCATTATTTTTTATAGTGAATCCTTTTATAAGGCCTAATAGTTTGAGATGAATGAGCCACATGCCTAAAGATTCTACAACTATAATGAAAAGATAGGTAAATAATGGATCTCCTTACCTAAGCCCTATAGAATCATAAAACAAGAGTTTGTCCATAATTTAATGGAATGGATAACATTAAGGAGCTTGAGAAATTGAAAACCTAGTCCTGTCACTCTTTGTTAAAACTAAAATTTCCCATTATGCAGAGCAAGAATTCCCAAGTGACTTTATCAAATGTTTTATTCATGTACAAATTAATTAAATGTTTCTTTGTATTTGGGATGAAATAAAATTTATTAAATCATGTGAAATAATAATATGTAGACATGTAAATTAACATATAAGCTAAAACAATGCACTTGTGACAATTCTTTTGACACACTTAACTCATGACCTATTCTAGGGCCTTTTAACTATTTCCTTCAATTTTTGTGTGATGACTCACTCCTTCAAACAACACAAATCAATTCATAATGTCTCTATCTAGACCATCTAGTATTCTAAGCTCACTATCAAACTAACTTACACCTTTATCTTAGCCAATCATGCTCGTAGGACAATAAAGTCCTATTGGGATGATAGTGAACCATGTTATTATCTACTCTCACCAGAAACATCCTCCTACTAATTATGAATATTTTAAAACATTCTAAATTTTGGAAAGGGTCATCTTATAATATTATGAATCCCCATCTGAATAAGTTCCAAAAATAATATGAGAGCAAGAATATAATATAATTCAACTTATGAAGAATTATTACATAAGGCTATTAAATAGACATATTATAAGAATAAACAACTTCATCAAAAATATGAATGAATAGAAACAAGTAGACTTTAGGTGTAACAATGTAAAAAATTAACAATAAAATACTATGGTGAATTAATCACCTTACAATAATATCTAACATTCTCCCCCTTAATTCAGCAAAGCTTGAAGTGAATAGGAGAAAAATTCTCTAAATGCCTCAAATTTATCACATGCAAGTGACTTGGTGAAGATATCTACATGTTATTATGTCAGGTAATACTAGAGCTAGATGTTGTGTTGTTGTGCATGTTCATGAATGAAATAAACTTGCACCGTAATGTGTTTTGTGCATTCATGAAAGACTGGATTGTGAACAAGTTTGAGAACATCCTCATTATCATAGTATAGGATGGTAGGTGTCTTATACAGTACTCCTAATCCTTCTAGTATGTGACATAACCATATCACTTAGAATATATCTCCTCCTATAGCATGATATTCTTATTCAATGGAAGATCAAGGAATAAAGTTTTATTTCTTGCTCCCCTAGGATATAGGACCAGATCCTAAAAAGAACACATATCTAGAAGTGGATTTTTTGTCATCAATATTTCTTGCATAATTTGAGTTAGAATATCCTATCAAGAATAAATTTTCATTCTTCTTATATTCTAAGCCAAAGTCCATTGTACCCTTGATATATCTTAGTATTCACTTTTATACTTTCTAGTGAGACATCTTTGGTTTCTACATGAACCATGGAAAATAGCTAACTACATAACTAATGTTTGTATTATTATATTTTAAGTAAATAAGACTCCCAAGCAACTACCAATAGAGAGTTTTATTTATTTATGGTGATGGATCTATATGAGACAATTGAATCCTTATCTCCATAGGTATAGAAATTGGATTATTGTCCATCATCCTAAATTTATCGAGCATTATCTTGGCATATTTCATATATGACATAAATATGTGATGTTATTTTTGACATAATTATAATCCAAAACAATAGTGTATAAGCCCAAGATATCTCATGTTAAATGATCGATTAATATCTTTCTTGGTTATATATATCATCTTAATTGAACTGCCAATGATGACTAGATCATCGACATATACTATAATAAATTTAATCTCTCCCCCTTGCTATTTTAGGTAGATATTTGGATCATAGGGAGACTTATGGAATCCATGTTGGATGATATATTCATTGATCTTTATGTACCAGGATCAAGGAGCTTGTTTGAGACCATATAGAGATTTTATGATTTTTCATACTTTTCCTTCATTACCAAGTGAGAAAAAACCTTATAGTTATGTCATGTAAACTTCTTGTATATCTCCATTGAGAAAGGAACTATTTACATCCATTTGGTGGATGCTCCATCCAAATTGTATAGCCAAAACAAATATCATTTAGATTTTTTGGATCTTGGCCATAAGAACAAATATCTCCTCATAATCTATGCCTCCTTCTTTGCATATCCTTTAGCCACAAGTTGATCCTTGTGCTTATCTATACTACCATCTAATTTGTATTTCATTTAAAATACCCATTTACAATTGATTGGCTTCTTCCCTGGTGTAAGATCTTCAAGCTACCATGTTTTGTGTTTCATCAATGATTGATATTTTGCATCCATGGCATCCTTCTAAGGTTTAGACTCTAGGGCTTCCTAAACTATCGATGGCTCTACTGATTCTACAACTATGCTCATCAGGGCCAAATTGACCTCATCTTGAGTCATGTTATGAGTCTTTGGTCTAGTAGTCAATGTGTTTGGATCTCTATCTAGTTTAGCATATCTTAATGTACATATATACCATTTAAGCATACATTTCACTATTCTTGTGGGTTGATCTACATTAACTAATTGATCATCCTCATCATCATTATCACCTTTAATATGGTTATGACCTTTTGAATTTCCTATAGGTTTGATTAATGAATCATGTGTGTTTGTGGAAGTGAAATTGGTTTTACTTTTCTCATCAAACTCTACATCCTGGTTGATGGAGATCTTCTTTGTTTTAGGGTCCATCATGACTCTTCAATGTACCCTAATAATATATAAGGCATGGATCTATTATCTAGCTTCTTTCTCTTCTTTTTAAGAACATGCATATAAGCTTTACATCTAAAAAACTTGAAGATGATTAATGGAAGGCTTATTCCCTATTTAGGCTTCATGTGGAGTCATATTATGAAGAGTTATAGTGGGTGATTTATTCAACAAATAAACTACTATTTTCACTGCTTCTACCTAATATGTGCATGCCAAACTTGAATCTTTAATCATGCTACGCACCATTTACATGATATTGTGGTTTTTCCATTTTATAACACCATTATGTTATGGATTGTATGGTGGAATCATTTGTTAATGAATTCCATGTTCTTTAAAAATAATCAAAAAAAACTTTACTGGTGAATTCTCCCCCTCGATCTAAGTGGAGAGCATTGATTTTATGACCATTTTTAGATTCAACTACTACTTTAAACTCTTTAAAAGTATTGTAGGCTTGGTATTTTGTCTTAAGATAGTAGACCCACATATTTCATGAGTAATCATTAACAAAGATCATGAAATACCAAAACCCATAGTGCTTAGATCTCATGGGGCTACATAAATTGGTATGTAATAGATCAAGCTTATCAAATGTTATTAAGGAACTTTGACCAAAAGATGTTTGATGTTGTTTCCCTACTAGACAACTAGTGAAAACATTTATATTTTTCTTTAACTAAGGAAGTCCATGGACTATGTTATAATTTTTGAGTTCTTTGAGGTATCCAAAATTGACATGACCATATTTGTGATGCCATAGATTGGCTAAGTCTTAATCCCAATATAAAGTGCTTGATTGTTTGAATAAACAAAGTCAAGTTAGAACATTTTTTGAACTCTAGAGGCTTGTGAAAAAATTCTCAATCATTTTGACTTATATTTGATCAAACACATCTTTTTTTAACTTTTAAAATCAAAGTCAACATTGAGGTTGTGTTCAATTAGCTGACTAACAGATAGAAGATTCTTTGTGAGTCCTGAGACATACAAGACATCTAAAATTTTTCAATCATGTCATCAAAGTGGTAAGGATATACTATCAATGCCTTAAACATGGTAAGATGAATCATCACCTAAAGAGACATGATTTTTTATGGAAGTCTCATTCATGCTATAGAACTAATCTTGTCTTATAGTCATATGTCAAGTTGCACCTAATTTGACATACCAGATAGAACATTATGATGTTGATTCATCATGATATTGTATAGCATATAGGAAGTCCTCATCATAGTGGGTGTCTTCATGTTCAACAATGTTGCCTTGCTGATTGGATTTATTTTTCCAATGCCCTTTCTTTTATCCTTGTCCTTTATGTGGATGAGATGATTGTCAATGACTCAACTTCTTATTTCTTAAAGATCCCTATGAAAAGGAGTTATATCAATAATTATTTAGCTCATGGCCTATTTTTCCACATATAAGGCAAAAATTTTATTGTTTATCCACCTATCAATTATGTTGTTGACCTTGATTTGGTTTAGAATACTTGACTATATAGACTATATATAACTTATCTCAAGCATCTTTGTAGTTGTGAACTCATAGATATGAGGTTGTACCTCATCCATTACTCTGAACATGATTATCAAATTTGCCTTCTGATTAGCTTTGTTAAACTTACATTATTGATCAACATCAGTAGCATGTTATGTAAGATCACCATTTATAATAAGCCAAATGTCTTAAAATTCCAAATGTGTCCTAATTTTAGTTTTCTAAGAGGCATAATTATCACTACAAAAAAGCTGTGAGTCTGGTAGAAAGAGTTTTGGCCCATTTCTAGCCATTGTGAAGAAGCTGACCAAAGGTGATGGATTGGTTCCTTAGCACTCCAGCTATCAATGTTTCCCTTTCATTATATAATCAGTCTGAGATACCAATCCTTTATTTATACATGCCCTTATGGTATACTCATCGATACGTAGAAGAAGCTCACCCTTTTTGTATACCTAGTAGTACATGAAAGAAGCATAAACATACATGAAAAAGATTAGTACATGGTACTTACATAGTACTTAAAGAGGTTTGGCCAGTTATTGGCACCTACTTAGATGGAATTCCTCATATGTGCATGTAACTTCACTATATACTGACAATTTCCACCTTCAATATTTATGCCTTTTGACTGAAGCAAATAGGTAAAATATAGGGATGGCTTAGTGAATGTTTAACCTTATTTCTCCCTGATGGTTTATAGGGTTGATGCCTAGACATCATTATTATATTTTGGTTAGGATATGTATGTAGTAACTCAAACATGATGGAATTACTCTTAAACATGATTCAAAGGCATAGTTATGATCGAATACTGTGAATGTGCAAAAAATGCATTATTTTGTGTTTTTTCGTGAATTTAGTTGCAAAAATAAAATATTACAATGAGTTTTGAAAAATATTTAAATATATAGAAAAAAACTAATTCTATTATTCAAAATAATATCCCATTTTTTTTAAAAAACAAATTGGGCTCTTTGGCCTCTTTTGAAAAAAAAAATTATGACATTCCTAGCTAAATTTAGCTAGTTATGACTAAAAATGGCATAATTGCCAAAATTAGAAGAATTGCTAAAGATACTTTCTTTCTTTTTTTTAACTTTTGGGGGATTTTAACCTCCCACCTCTTCCTTTCTAAAATATATAGCTACCAACTTGCCTATCTATCAAAAAAAGCTTATAAAAGACAAACTTTGTATTTAAAGTCTTACAAAAGTTGATTTTGAAGGAAAGCCACCTCCTATTTAATACCATGGATTTTAGAAATAGGCTATTTTGATAAATTTTCAGCAAAGAATATTTTTAAAATCAGTTTTCAAAGTGGTTTTGAGGATTACTAAAAGTAATTATACCCAATTGCGCTATGAAGATCTTCAAAAATTGAAGAGAAGAAATTTAGATTTCAAGTTTATACAATGAAACTTTTGAATGTAATTAAATCACCAACCTGAGTACCAAAGAATAAAATGAGTTGGTATTTTCTTTGGATACATCATAATATTCTACACAATTCTCCCTTTAATGAATCTAGTCACTCTTTCTCATCACAACTAAATCAAATATTAAGCCTTCACCTTTATTGAAATCTATTGTGGTTCCTTTCTTTTCAAGGCCAATAGAGGATAGGATGGTTGCTCTCTTTTTTTTTACTCACATATTGGTTATGTATTACACAAATTTTTATAGAATGTTTCTCAGCTTCACACTATGAAAGAGCATGGGTTTCTCCAAGATCTTATTGCATGTTTGCATCACCTATTTTGGTCAAGGGCATCAGAGCATGGGCTTCTCTTTATGTCCTTCAAGGTTTCAATATTTTAGAATCTCTGATACCAAATATAAAATAAATAATATAATATTACTCATCTTATGAAGAATTATTACATAGGGATATTAAATATCCATATTACAAGCATAAACAACTTCCTAGAAAATAGGAAGGAATACAAACAAATAAACCAGAGATAGACTTCATGTGTAACAATGCAACAAACTAACAATAAAATACTATGGTGAATTGATCACCTTACAATAATATATAACAAATAACAAATTGTGGCACATTTCAAACCATTTTCCATAAAAAGGCTTCCACACTAAAAATTACTAGAATTATAATTTCACATTGAGAGTGAAATCCCTACTTATCCTAATTTTGATTACATAAAACCTTAGTATCCCTGAGATAAATATAAAATACACCTATAATATCACAATTCATATTTTAATAACTTAATCACACTATTATTACACCAACATCTATCATTAAACACTAGTTTTACACATACCACTGTAGCATGGGAGAACTGCATGGATCTGAATCCCTCTTCAGAGTATTGGTATGTAGGCATCACTCAACATAAGGGATGTTGAGGTAAAACACAAATTTAATTTTTGACCCCTTTTTACTTCTTTATTACTTTTTCTCTTTCCTATTGAGCTAGGATTTCAAATAGAAAAAATAGTTATACAGTGGTCCTCACATTAGATTGGAATCTCCCACATAGTCCATAAAATAAACATGTGAAGAATAACATAACCCATAAATCTCAAAGATTTATTATTTACCAGACAAGGCTTCCTTATTCATATAATATCACCCCCTAATACTATCTATTTGTAGTGTAATTATCCAATAACCATCCCAAATCTTGTTCCAAGTTTGCTTTCAATCAACATAATGTCAGATCCAGAAAAAGTCTATGTTTCAATTTTTCTAGATAAGTTTATATTTATCTTTTACATTTTTTATATGTAGTATATTTATAATTTTATTAAGTTATAAATCATTTTTTAGCATTTATTTCATATATGTAATAGTCTGATTTTACACAATAATTTATCATATTAACTAATATATTTCCCTAGTTTGCCAAATTTTGAATATTATAAGCCTTGGATTTCCTTATTAAAAAAATTCCTCCTAGAGTTTCAAATCACATTTTGATTTCCTTATCATGTTGGACTAATTTTTATCATTATTTTATCTTTCTCTTCTTTTTATCATTTTAGTATTTTTAAAATTTAAAATGGCTAACAAAGAATCTCTTCCTCCCCCTAAGCCAACCGAGGTTGTGATAACTACTTTACTTTTAACTAGGTCCATGTTATCGCTATCCCAAGAGATAAGGTAACCCATCCTATAGTGCCAAAATAAGGTAACCAAAATATCCTTCATCAAACCCTTCTACATCCCACATCTCCTCTAAATGGTGTGTGTATGCATATTCAATCTAAAATACTTAAGATTTGTGCTTTGGAGGACCTCAAGGATCAAATCATCATTATAATCAAATTAATCAAATAATTATAAAATTAAAATTAGTATTTTAGCTCAAATATCACATCATCAAAAAATAAAATCATATATACATGGCATCTAGAGTATGCTAGTGTTAATCATGCATTTGTATCTTCATCTAGTAATGTTATGCCTATCAAAACTTGATATCAAGATTGGAATCTAAAACATAATTCATATACAAGTAATGATTCAAAAATATGCAAAATAATAATAATATTTCAAGTGATATTGTAAGATAAATGCTTCAAAACAAGTTCATCAAACTACCTACTCTATACCCTTTGAGGATATCAAAATACTATTGTGCATATCATAGAATGCATTGAAATCATATAGATAGTTGTTTGGATTTAAAGAAGAATATAAAAATTATTATTTATAGTGGTGATCCTATAACACATACATCAATCAATCAACCTATATTGGAATAAGTGGCATAATTAGAATGAGTACAAAAATAACAAAGACAACAAGTATGGATACCAAAGGAAATTTCACAACAAAAAAAGGTTCAAAAGGCAAAATTAGAGCAAGAAAATTACAAAAAGAACAAGATTAAAAATAATAATTACAAAAGGAACACTTTAAAAATCAATAAAAAAATGACATTACTAAAAGGTAAGTTGCATATATTAAACTCAAGATATGCAAAAAATAATTCTTCAAAGAGGGTTTCTAACAAAAGACATTTTAAAGCAAGAGATGCCTAGAAAAGCTAAAGTTTCAAATGTGACTGAAAAAGAGGCAATTAAAAGTCTCTCCTCATATTAAGATTATTTCACTATCACTACTCATATAAATGGTAAGTAATTTATATAATGTCAAGGTCGTGGACTATCAAGAAATCAATTTTTGATCTATGGCATTTCTTATAAATCTTGGAAATAAACATCAACACTTGGATCAAACTAGTGCATCTACAATATGTTTGAGATCAATTAAGTTAAGAGTTTCATTTTCTTCAAAAGATTTTTATCTTGATTTTCACATTATTTCAAACCCAAGTGTACATGATATTTTTCTTAGAAGATCATGTTTAAAATTAACAGGATCAATAATTTATAAAAACCAAGTTTGCGTATCAATTGATCATGAAGCCAAGACCACATTTTTTCAAAATATGGAAAATTTTTAGAGAAAAATCAACAAAAAGAAAGCATATCTTCATCTAGCATACACATAGATACAAGTAATGGCATATCACTAGAGTCATAAGACATAATACATATTGTAAAAGAGAAAATAAAAAGGTCAATCCCATAATATGGTGCAGTTGGTTTTACATATCCAAATATAAATAAGACAAGATTTGTATTCCACAATTCAAGATCAAGAAGATGACTATGAATTTAATGCAAAATATTATTATGACTATGATGATACATAACCTACATAGTGGCATGACACCTTTAATTTACCAGATATCACCATTACTTTGTTTGATACAATATGTATTGATGGTAAGACTCTTAAGGGATTCATCGGTTAGTATCCTTCTTTCTCCTTTGCAATTCATATATGTAAAATATAATAAAATTAGACATTCTAAAAAAATACAAAATTAAGAACTATGCATTCTTATGTTTAATTCATTTACATAAGTTAATTTGTGCACAATATAAGGTATTTATTCCTATCCAATTTTTATATCATATATACCTCACAAGTAAACATGAGATATTATAGAGAATATAGGATGTCATGCCCACACCCAGTTGTAGGTTATTTATTGTATCAAACGTAGAAACTATTATTTAGACAATAGCACCCTAACTAGACAATATCACACCCCACTATTTTCCTATTACCCTATGATCCATAGGTCATTTTTGGGCATTAGAAATTCTTAAGATCTCCCAAATCTAGCACAGTATGAAATAACATTCTGAGAGCTTTCCAATGCATATTGTGATGCATAAAATAGACATCATATGCTCCAGATACCAATGGTCAAAGTTTGGGTTAAAAATGGTCAATATTCAAATGGTGATGTAGATGCATGTATGACTACCAAGTGGATGAATTGGCATGTGACAAGTGACAAACTAGTAAAAATGGTAAAAGAGTGTTTTTAGTTTTTACCTCTGATCTTCGACACTCATGTCTAGATAAATGGGAAATAATATTTGTTGGTTAGGGAACCTCATCTAGGGTTGATACACTCTTTTTGTGAAGGGGTGCCATTTCCTCCATTTATTCATATTAATATTGTCATGATTTTGTATATATATTCCTTTATGTATTTTGTGTGTTGCATGTAGGATTAATAATCCCATTATTTTAAACCAAATACCATGTATCAATTTCCAAAAATTCAATTCCACATGCTACCCACACCAAAACATGTTTGGTGTATATTCCATAACTTAGACACCACACATCAAACCATTGGCATTTATATTTAACCCATAATCCAAAGTTAATCCCATTTAAAGTGGCACTAAACCAACAAACTAAACCAAAGATAGTTTATTAAAACCACTATCCCACGTATTTTACATCCCATGTGGGACTAAAGCACCAAATAAATCCAAAAGATAAGAGTCTTGAGCACTTCAGAAGGATTTAAACACGTGACTTGTGGTAAAATAAATAAGCAGCCTTACCAATCTACCATACTTTTGCAAGCGTTATAAAATGGATAGACTTGTATTTATACAGGGGGATTAAAATGATTGTGTAAGGATTTTAATGGTATATTTCAAATTTTAATTAGGAAATGAGTATTCAAAGTTTTATAATCACTTTCATTCATTTCTATAACACTAAATCTAGTTTCTATTTATTAAAAGGAAATTGAGAATTTTGCATCTGATTCTAAAAATAGTTTTCATTTACCTAGGGGTAAATCTTGTTTTTATATCACCCTACTATTATCCCAATGATTTTAGGCTATCATTTATTAGATCTAAACTAGACACATGCCTCTTCAAACTTATTTGTATTTTAACAAGCTCACTAGGGGCATCTCACAGATAGGTTTTATCTTTCTTTGGCAATC
The DNA here is from genome assembly GCA_037957365.1 of Torreya grandis. Lineage (NCBI taxonomy): Eukaryota > Viridiplantae > Streptophyta > Pinopsida > Cupressales > Taxaceae > Torreya > Torreya grandis. The sequence goes on along the minus strand of JARHVA010002632.1, from coordinate 1,487,869 downwards.
TCTTATTGTTCATATCTCAGTTATTTACATGACATTCAATCTATTATTATTTCTCACTAACTAATACAATGATATCTTATTGTTTACCTAAGTTACTAAATTTATTAGTGTTATAAATTACTTTTATAGGTCAACTACATTTATCATGCATACTTTTCATGTTTATTTTTTTACTTCATGTCTTCTGTGTGTTATAGATGTTTATGTGTGAGGACATTTAAACATGTCCTTGTGTGTGCCTCAAATGCTTCCTTGTATATTTATATGTGTGAGTGGAATTTGAACATGACCCTTGTATGTGGCCCCTTGGCATTCTATTGCATTTTTTTGTGCTTTACATGTATTATTTGTTTATGTGTATCATAACCATGACACTTGATTGATTTTTTTCATAGTTTTGTATTCCATGATAAATATCATGCATCCCCCCCCCAAGTATTTATATTAAACTTTTAGTTCTCAATTTAGATCACTCATATGTGTGTCTAATTTTTAAACATCAATCTAGACATTCTTATTATGTATGTTTATTTCTACATGCATCTCACACTAATAATTTACTCTGTGTGTGTGTGTGTGTGTGTGTGTGTGTGTGTGTGTGTGTGTGTGTGTGTGTGTGTGTGTGTGTGTGTGTGTGTGTGTGTGTGTGTGTGTGTGATGCCATGTTCCTCCATGTTATCATTCATACTCAATTTTACATCTTTTGCATAACATTTTATTTTGAGTTAAGTTATTACATAGGATCAACAACTCACCTCAAAAGAGGGGCATACACAAGGGTTTGTTTTAGCTATCATATCCCTAAAATATAGTACACAAATAGAATTTTATAGGTCTCACGTGATGAATCATAGGACATACCCAAAAATCATTCAAAAAGTTAGTTTGGATAGGAGCACCCCACTATTGTACAAACATGGCACTATTATCATAAAACATAGAAAATAAAAATAGCTAGAATCTATTAGAGTCTAGGGTAGTTCATAATAGTTTGTAACAGGTTCACATTTTTAGTTTCTATAAAATACTTATATTTTGATCAGTTTGGGATTTGTCACATCCCGATTCATCATTAAGAAAATTTACCTTATTATCCATGGATTTTTATGGTTAGACACTTGATTTTATTATTATTAAACTAAATTGTGAGGTATATGTTATTATGGGATAGTTGTATGTGCTTTAATTACTTGATTTTATTACTATTAGTTTAGTTTTATAATATATTATTTATATTGTGATCATGTTGATTTGTTATTACATTAGTATTTTATGAAATATGTCACTATGTTATGGACTAACTACCTACTTGTCATGAGTTTGATGAAGAAGAGATTCATCCCTCAGAGCATGATAGAGGGAGAGCATCATCAAATAAGGTGGCATAAATGGAAGTGTTGTAGGATGACAGAGGAACAACTAGAACCCATGCATACACCACATTAATGACACTCATTATATGCATAGTTTGAATGGTTAGCACTAGTACATTTTTGATATTATTTGTATTTAGATCATTGTTTATGTATATTAGTGGTGTGTTATCTCAATTTAATGCTTATGTGGAATTAATATTATGTGATTTACCATTTTGAATTTATATTTGTCCTATTATCATTAAGTCATGATGATATTTGAATTGATAATTATAATTAGCAAATATATTGATTTTTATAATTAGGAAATAAAATAAATAATTAGGAAATAAAAATTAATAAAGCAATAATCAAGAAAAGATTATAATTAAAGCATCATACATGGAGTAAAATAAATACAAAAATGGTTTTTTATTTTAATTGTGATAAAATTGGAATAAAATAAATATTTTTAGTTTTGATCTGAGGTGAATTAGTGAGAAGTAGAAAAACTTAGTAGCTTATGGAGTTTTGGGGAAAAAATGGCAAGCTTTGGAAAAAGTAATGGCAAGCTTTAAAGAGAGCTTTAAAATAAATAAATAAATAAACATATTCATAAAATGGAAAAAAGAAGAAAAAGATAGAGTTGTGTGGCATAGGAGAGAATAAGAGGAGAAGAGGAGGAGAAAATAAGGAGCACAAAGTGTATAAGGGGCTAATGGTGCATTGAGAAGGAGAGAAATCAACTAAGCAAAGTATTATGGATGGTGCCATCTCAAGATTTTAATAGGTAGGTGCCATTGTTTGATTTTATTAAATCTAAAAAATTATGTGTATATTCATATTATGTATATTCATCTTATAAAAACTATCAATCTATATATAAGTATGAACATCAATCCATATAAAAATATATGCATGGACTATGTGTTAATCCAAAATAAAAATCTATGGGTAATGTTATTCAAACAACAAACATATATCTATATGTATGATGCCTTATTCTAAAAATCATAGAAATAAATATATGTAAGATTGAGTGTTTATTGGTTATACGAAACTATAGGGTGAGAGTATGGATAATATATAAACTTGTATAAATCTATGTTGAGTATACTATTGCTTTTCAAAATTGAGCTAAGGATTGGTAATTTTTAAAAATTAAACTAAGTAGTGAGACAAACTTCACTAGCTTACTAGCATCACCAATGATAGATGAAGGTAATCTGATCAAGTGGTGTGTATGAATTTGACTAATCTTAGAGATCAATAACTATTGAAAACTTTGGCCAAAGTAATATTAGTTAGACATTGGCATTTAATATGTATGATTTACATGTTTGTGTGATATCATGTTAAAATGTATTTCTTTATGGTACGCTTCATTTTCTTAGAAATTATATAGTATATGAGTATTAGCTTGTCTCTCTATATTTATATACCATCACTATCTATTCATCCATGAAGAGAGGCATTCCTTGATGGGAGATTGTGTGATGGATCAATGGTCTATGATTGGTGTGGAAAAGTGCTCGGATGATACTCTCCCTCCCCATAGCAGTACTTATTTTGAGACTACACTTAATATTACCGTAGATACTAAAGTTTGGAAAATCATGCTCTATAGAGCCATATATCTTATATCTTGTATTTTTTATTATATTTATTAAAACATTATCTCTGATGAAATGTAATTGTTTACTTATTGTACATTGATAGTAGTGGTTGTATGTTTGTACAATCCATGGTTGTAAATATATAATAACATTATATATTTAGTTATATCTTGTTTCATCTGATGATAGTGATTAGTGATAGATAAATGTTAATTGTTTATTTTACAAATAACATACTTAGAGTGTTTTATCTAGATCACTAACTAGATTCTCATGGTGAAATATAATGAAATAATGCATCAAATAATTTTTTTTTTAATCATATATTTCTAAGTAGATCACAGTGGGGATATTACATGTGGTATTAGATCTACAACATTAAATATAGGACTTAATGTATCCACTAATATTTTTTTATCCTTCTATTTACCAAAAAGGAGAATGGTGAAATCTATAATATCTAGAGAGGGTCCTTATAATGTTAATGAACATAACCCTTCATTTGTTCCTAATTGATTTGTTGTTGAGAAAGCAACAAAGTTAGATTAGATTCTCATAGCCATGAATGAAAGTAGGGACTGGATTTCAGCCTTGGAGTAGGAAGTTCATGGCCAAGAAGAGGAAGAACACTAGGATGTAATTGAAGGGCATCCTACTAAATAGAAAAACCTTCAAGATGTGAGAGCTTAGGTAGATGTAGAATTGGCTAGAGTTATAAAAAAGGTGAATCCACCTAAGTTTAATAGAATTGTTTTGGGTGACAGAGTTGAAGCATGGTTGACTGAGATGGAGAAGTATTTCAAGATTTAAAACTACTCTAAGATCATTAAAGGAGTTTGGATAGCTTACCAATTGATTGGTGAACCAGCTACGTGGTGGGCCAATAAGAAGTTAGAAATGAATCTTAATTGATCACCACTACATGGGAATAGTATATGACATTATTCAAATCACAATGGTTTTCATAGTTATGCTTTGACCAAAACCGTATTTAGAACCTAAAGCAAGGAAATTTATTAGTGAATGAGTGTTGGGAATAGTTATCCAAACTTTGGAAGTATGTACCTCAATATCAGGCAAATGAGAGGTTTATAATTAGGAAGTTTATCATGGGATTGAAACCCTAGATTGGTGGAGAGGTGGATGTTCATAGACCATCTACCATGGACCAAGTCTTTGAGAAGGTAGTAAAGTAGGAATAAATGTTGAAATATCTTGCTCAAGCCAAGTACAAGTTTACTAAAAAATTGGAATTTCTAAACCAAATTTAAAAAAGAAAAATTGGAAGTAGAGGAGTGGAGACTCAATAAATCATCTCAAAAATCAAAATGTTAGATTCAACAATGATTCACGCAAAAATAAACTGGGCATTAGTTTCAAAGGTAGTTTTAAGGAAAACCAATAGTTTGATAGGAAAGGACCGTATGAAGGTTGATTCATTTATGGAGGTGACCATTATTCTCATGAGTGTACCTAGGATAAGGTGAATAACAAAGGTTATACTCCTAAATAGGGAAATTTTCAGCCATGTATTCATGCGGTAGTTGATAATTGGTAAGCTAAATTTCAAGCTTCACCCATATAACTATCAGGTATTTTATTTAAACATCCAATTTATATTTTGATAGATAAATGGACTACATAATGTTTTATAGATCCTAAAAATTTTATTAATTTATCTATAATATTTAGAGTAATGGCAAATGCATGGTTGGTACAATATGGGAATGATTCAAAAGTCAAAGTTGACAAGTTTTAAGTTAAAGCTGAGACTAGGTTACCCAAATTCATAATAGTAGTAGATCTTTATATATCACCACTAGGGTCATATTATGTGATTCTATGATTTAACTATATTATAAATCATAAGGCCAAATTTGACTACTATCTGAAGAAGATTGAGTCTATGGATGATTTTGGAAATTAGACACAAATTTAGGGTGAGAAGAGAGAGTTGAGGCTTAGGAGAATTTCTACAATGAAACTCAATAATGCTCAAGAAAAAGGATGCCAAACATTTATTATCAAAATAAATTAAATGGAGGAACCTAAGGAGCCATCCCTTGAAGATTATTCATTTTTTAAGAATTTTCATGATGTGTTTTTGAAGGAATTATTAGGATTCCCTCTCAAACATGAATTTGATTTCTCTATCGATATCATACCTAGATTGGAACCACATTCTAAGGCACCATATAGGATGATAACCACTAAATTAGTTGAATTAAAGGCTTAAATCTATGAATTCTTGTCAAAAGGGTTAAATAGGCCAAGTTTGTCACCATGGGGTGCACCAATTGTCTTCATCAAGAAAAAATATGGTACTCTTCAGCTTTGCATAGATTTAAAATGTTAAATAAGGAAATTATTAAAAATAGGTATCCACTACCTCATATAGATGATATTTTTGATCAAATACAGGGGGTAATGGTATTTTCTAAGATCAACTTTAGATAAGGATATCAAGTTGAGGATAAGGGATGAGGATATTCTAAATACAATTTTTATAACTCGATATGGGCACTATGAGTTCACAGTGTTACCATTTTCTTTAATAAATACTCCAGAAACATTAATAAATCTCATGAACAATGTGTTCAAATATTATCTACATCATTTTTTTTGGTCTTTCTTGATGACATTCTTATATACTCTAAGAATGAAGAGGATAATCTACAACATCTGAAATTGGTTTTACAATGGTTATAGAAGCACAAGTTGTATGGGAAGTTGTCCAAGTGTGCATTTTTCTAGAAAAAATATATTATCTAGGTCATATTATCTCTATTAATGGCATTTTAGTATATCTAGAAAAGATAAGAGCCATTATGGAGTGGCCATCATAAAATAATCTCCATGAGGTAAGAAGTTTCATGGGGTTAGCAGGTTATTAAAGGAAGTTTATTCCAATTTTTTCTAAGATAGATAATTTGATTACCTCTCTACAATTAAATAACCAAATTTTTATTTGGTCTAATAAGTATGAAGTCATTTTTCAAGAATTAAAAAAGAGGCTTACTTGAACACTAGTACTAAGATTTCTTACTCCCAATGGTCAATTTTTAGTGATCACAGATGTGTTTAGGGATGGACTAGGAGGAGTCCTTATGCAATATGATGCATTATTAGGATATGAATCAAAGAATTTAAATCCTTATGAGGTGAATTTTGATCGTCATGACCTAGAACTTGAAGCAATTATGCATTCTTTATAAGTTTTGAGGCATTATTTATTATGAAAATTGTTTGAGCTCAAGATTGATAACTTGGGATTGAAGTACATATTCATCCAACCAAATCTAAATGTTTTTTTAGATATTTTGGATAGATTTATTATTATATTATGATTTTGATATCAATTATATCAAATTTAAGAAATACATAGTAGTTGATGACCTAAGTCATAGAAGGTACATATCAATTATGGCTACTATCAGGAGTAATTTCAAGGATTAAGTGATCAAATTTTTATCAAGAGATGAATTATATGATTATGTTAGTAAATAATTGTATAATAATGCTCAAAATCTTAGGTATAAAGGATTTATATTAGATAATGATGGTATTTTATGATAAAATAAAAGCATGTATGTTCTAGTTCAAGAGAATATGATGAGCATAGTGATAAATTAACTAAACAACACCCCATATTCAAGACATCTAGGAGTAACCAAGATCATGGTAGAGATTAGACCACTTTATTTCTAGAAGGAAATCAATAAAGATGTAATAGACTTTATATCACATTGTCTAGAATGTCAATGAGTGAAAACTAAAAATGTGCATCTAATTAGATTGATATATCCACATGATATACCAAAATGGAAGTGTTAAGTGATCAATATGGAATTTGTCCAAGGTTTACCATTGTCATGGAATAGGCATTATATGATATTGGTTTTATAACCAAGGGGGCTCATATTATACCAAGCATTTTGATAGATAATGCACCTACTCTTGTGAAGAGGTCCATAAAGAAAATATATTGGTTGCATGGATTTCTAGAGAATATCATTTTAGATCATGATATAAATATGACTTCTAGATTTTTGGTAAATCTAAATTCAACTTTGGGTACACAACTAAACTTCAGCACTGCATACCACCTAGAGATTGATGGTCAGATTGAGTAAGTTAATCAAGTGTTAGAGGATCATCTTCATATGTATTTCATGGATCAATAGTACAAGTAGGAGGATTATTTTTTGTTGGTTGAGTTTTCTTACAATAAACCATACTAATCAAAATTTAATATGGCACCATTTGAAGCATTATATGGTATAAGGTGTAGGACACCAATCAGTTGGAATAGGTTGGAATAGAGGGTGGTCTTTGGACCTAAGATGATTTCAAAAATGAAAGATAAAGTTAGAAAAATAAGGTATATATTTGTCAAGGACAATGATAGTAAAAAGAGTTACATTGATTTGAAGAGCATAGATAAGCAATTTTTAATAGGTGATAAAGTGTTCGTGTAGGTTAAGTCACAGAAGAGCTTGATTAAATTCAAGAAGTTAGAAAAACATTCATTGAGATATGTGGGACCCTTCAAGGTGTTAGAATTGGATAATAATATAGTGTATAGTCTTACATTACCATTTTTTGTAGCTCTATTACATAATACCTTCCGTGTTTCTTATCCTAAAAAGTATATAGTTGATCCTTCACATGTGTTGGATTGGAATGTTTTGTAGGTTTTGAATACTGGGGTGGTCATGGTATAACCAATAAAATTAATTGACACTCATAAACTTCATTTTTGTAATAGATATATGTCATAGTGAAAGGTCTTTAGGGACCAATACTCTAAAGATAGTGCTATTTGGAAGGATTATGATGAGTTCTATAGGTGATTTCCACATTTATTTAGTTGATTTTATACTTCATTCTATGTTATATTTCTACTAAATAATGGTTTTAATTCAAAAATAATATTTTAATAAGTGTCATCAGGATGATGATGAGATTTAGGGGATAAGTATATTACATCATGATTCCTCACTAAGCAAATTTACCTGATTGCCTATGAATTTTTATGGTTGGAAATTTGACTTGATTATTATTTAACTAAATTGTGAGTTATATGTTGTTATGGGATAGTTATATGTGCTTTGATTACTTGATTTCATTCCTATGAGTTTATTTATATAGTATATTCTTTACATTTTATCATCTTGATTTGTTATTACAATAGTATTTTATGATATATGTCATAATTTTATGGACTAACTACCTGCTTGTCATGAGTTTGATGTAGGAGAGATTCATCCCTCAAAGAATGATGGAGGGAGAGCATCATCAAATAGGGTGACATAAATGGAGGTTTTAGGGGATGACAGAGAATAAATAAAACCCATGCACATACCACATTAATGGCACTCATTATATGCATAGTTTAAATGGTTAGCAGTAGTACATTTTTGATATTATCTGCATTTAGATAATTGTTTATGCATATTATTAGTGTGTTAGCTTAGTTTAATTCTTACGTGAAATTAATGTTGTGTGATTTAACATTTTGACTTTATATTTGTCATATTATCATTAAGTTTTGATGATATTAGAAGTGCCAAATATAATTAGCAAATATATTGATTTTTATAATTAGGAAATAAAAATAAATAAAGTAATAATTAATAAAATATATATATAAATAAAGTGTCATACATGGAGTAAAATAAACAAAACAATAGTATTTTATTGCAATTGTGTTAAAATCAGAATAAAACAAAGATTTTTAGTTTTACTTTGAGGTGAATTAGAGAAAATTAGAAAAACTTAGCGGCTTATGGAGTTTTGGAAAAAATGGAAAGATTTATAAAAAGGAATGACAAGCTTTAAATAAATATTTAAAAGAAAAATTAAAAAACATATTCATAGAATGGAAAAAAGAAAAAGAAAAAGACAGAGAGGTGAAACATAGGAGAGAATAAGAGGAGAAGAGGATGTGAAAATAAGGAGAACAAAGTGGAGAAGGGGATAGCATCACGTTGAGGAGGAGATAAATCAACTTAGCAAAGTATTCTGGATCATGCCATCTCAAGCTTTTACCAAGTAGGCACCATTATTTAATTTTGTGAAATCTAGAAATTTTTGTGTATATTCATCTTATAAAAACTAGAGATATATACATAAGTATGAACAATGATTCATATAAGAATATATGTATAAATTGTGTGTTAATCCAAAATAAAAATATGTGAGTAATGGTAGTCAAATAGCGAACATATATCTATATGTATGATGCCTTGTTCTATAAGTCATAGACATAAATATATATAAGATTGAGTTTTTATTGGTTATAGGAAACTATACGATTGAGAGTATGGATAATATATAAACTTGTTGTATAAATATGTGTTGAGTAGACTATTGTTTTTTTAAACAAAGCTAAGGATTAGTTGTTTATATATAGTTTATATAAATATAGTGATATATTAAAATAATATACACTTATATACCAATTATTGCAATCTACTCAATATGCATTTCAGATCTACTTGGTATACGTTATTATGCTATACTCTAGATATGCAGATAGCTAAAATATTGGTATATTGGCATAATACATACTCATCTAACTATCTATGGTAATCTGTATTTGGATGCTCTAGTATCTATTTATATACTATTAACTATAGATATTAGTACTTATTATATTGCAATAAATACTCATATAAAATATTTCATAGCTATAGTTATATGAGATATCGATCGCTAGTATCTATACTATCATATTGGTATACCATCATAGGTAGATAGCTATAGTACTTGATTTTATGAGTATATACTAATAGATAGCATTGGATGGAAATATATAGTACTTATTAATAAATATTATATTATATACTTGGTATATTGTTTTATTATGTGATCATATATAGCTAGTAGATAGTATAAGAATATCATCACTTAGTGATCTATATATATTTCTGTAAAGATAACTATCAATATATTCTTTATTAGGTATATCAAATTTATGGATATTGATCATGTGATATTGATTTATGGATATTGATCCACCATGATATTATTTACCGAACAAAGATATTATATGATCTATATGTTTCTATGATCTATTTATACATGGATCAAACTGAGTAAAGATATCATATTGGGAAGTTGAAATATAGATATTCTTAATATTAATACATTTTTTTTATTTAATCTTTGGTACCAAAGCATCCAAAAATTTATATATTGTGTTGTATACACCCAATAATAATATCAAGATGTGAGAAATAAGGGAGAGAAATTTATACATTATCAAAATAAAAACCATAATATATATTTTATAACTGTTATTCTAATTAATTGTCAAAATTGGGGAAATTTATGAGAAACTATGTGAGTGTTGTATGTTATAATTAGATGGTGATTTGATATGGATATAAATAGTCTATTAACTATGATAATATATTATATAATATTCTGGGAATATTAATATCTTATAATAGATCATCAATGTATTTTATAAATAGAAAAGTTATAATGATTAAGTCTTTGATTAGAATTGTGAATGAATATTTACATCTATATAGAGTATTTATATATTTTTAAGTACTTATATATGGTACATATCATGAATATATTTAGTATGAATAAGTGTCTGTATAAATGAAAAATATTGGTATGAAGATTTATATGCTCATATGTATATACAACATATAGAGGTGTACATATATCCATTATAAATAATAAAAAATCAATGATCCTAAGGGAAAGGAAATTGTAACTATATGAATGTAGTCTACTAAAAATATAATAAGTTATTTAAATGAAATATTATGTTTTCATTAGAATTATGACTTTCTTTAATATGATTCACTATTGAAATTGAGTAGTGTGGATATGAAAATGATGGGATATGATATTTTTGATTATCATAGAATGTACTATAAATTTGAATCTACTTACAAAAATTAGAAATATGCAATCTAAAAATAGATTATACTCGGGTGATATAAACTATACTTCTTATGATTATTATGTGATAAATCATATAGTGGAGATTTATTCATATGTTTGATGGACTAAATGTGTGTATTTTGATTATTCCTATGTTTAACATGTTTAGGCCTACTAGTAGGAAGTAATCTGTATAAATGTGTTGGTTGTATTCATGCTAACCAAATCTCGTATTATTGGTACTAAGTAAGTAGTGAGACCGACTTTACTAGCTTACTAGCATCACCAATGCCAGATGAAGGTAATCTAATCAAGTGGTGTGTATGTATTTGACTAATCCTAGAGATCAATAACTATTAAAAACTTTGGCCAAAGTAATGTTAGTTAGACATTATCATTTCATATATATGATTTACATTTTTTCATGATATCATGTTAGAATTTATTTATTTATCATACACTTCATATTCTTAGAAATCATATAGCACACGTGTACTAGCTTGTCTCTCTAGATTCTCACATTGTCACTATCTACTCATCCATGAAGGAAGGGCCATTCCCTGATGGAGGATTGTGCAAGATATTGATGGTTTGTGGTTTCTATGGAAAAGCACTCAGATGATACTCTTCCTCTCTATAGTAGTACTTATTTGGAGACTAAACTTGAGATTACCATAGATATTAGAGTTTGGGAACTCGTGCTCCATAGAGCCATGTATCTTGTATCTTTAATTTTGTATTTTATTTATTAAAACATTATATCTGATGAAATTTAATTATTTACTTATTGTACATTGGTAGCAGTGGATGTATGGTTTTCCCAGCCACAGCTAGAAATCTATAATTACATTTGATATTCAATTATGTCTTGTTTCATTTGATGATAGTGATTAGTGACATATAGATGTTACATGCTTATTTTATAATTAACATACTTAGAGTGTTTTATTTGGATCACTAATTAGATTCTCGTGGTGAAATATAATGAAAGAATACATTGATTAATTTTTTTTAAATCATGTATTTCTAAGTAGATCCTATTGGGGATGTTACATGAGTATCATGTGTAACATGAATTCCATGTTAGCATGCAGATTATTACTTAGAATATTGGTTATTATTACTTAGTTTCATTATCCATATACACTATATGTCATATTATGGGCATGTGCATGACATATGACTCCTTCCTTACTTCATTTTTTGCACCAATTTCATAGATGGAATGGTAATTCATGTCATTATCCATGTTGTATACACTAGACTTAGATTATACTAACATTTTTCATTAGTTTTTTACATTATATGAATGTTAATCCATCTGTAATGGTTATTTCACCTTTCTACACTAGTTTTACACCATTTTTTGTACCAAGACAATCTATTGGGATTCATACATAGATCCCAAACTACTTCACTACTTTTTGTATGCAATGATGGATTCAAGTACACTTTAAGTTATTTATCACACTCACTTATCTATGAGTATTAGGGCATACAAATTCTAATACAATAGTTTCAATACAAATTAAATCTCTAAAGATCTTACCCTCTTCAGTCACAATATTTTTGCACCAGGAATACACAATGGTTTGCATACCCAATAAAGTGTATTTGTTCCTTATTATTAGATATATAAGTTTTATTGTCTTTACTTTTTGATATTCATCTTAAGGATTGATTTTATACATGTTTTATTGTAAGTTCATGTGAAGCATAGTTCATTGTTGTGTCCTATATTTAAGATTTCACTTCACATGTAAGTTCAGGTATGCACTTTTAATTTTACTCTAGTATGTTCACTTGGTTGCATTACTAGAATAAAAGTTGGTAAATTGTCAATACATAAATTAGCATATAATATAAATCAATGCACTTCTAACCACTCTTTTGCCACACTTAAATCATGACCTATTATAGGTCCTTTTGACTATTTCTTTCACTTCCTGCATGATGACTCACTCCTTCAAGAAACCCAAATGAATTCAAAATGTCTCTATTTAAACCACTCAATAGTTTAATCTCACTATCAAACTAACTTATACATCCAACTTATCAAATACTACCCTTGGTATAATAGCACCCTATTGGGATAATAACACGCCCCATTATTTTTTTCTCCCACTAGTAGTGTCCTCCTACCAATTATCAACTATTTTCAAAAATTCAAAAGTTTGAAGAGGTTTAGCCCATAAATATAAGAAAACCCATTTAAAGGAATTTCCAAAAACTACTATAAAAGCACACTTCCAACCATTTTACATAAAAAGTATTCACACTAAAAAACACCAAAATTCTAATTGTGTATAGTAAGATCAAATTCCCTATTTCTCCCAACTATGATTACATACAACCCTAATATCCTTAATTTAAATTTTGAATACATCTCCAAGGTCATAAGTCATAGTTGAAGCACTTAATGACACCAATATTGTGTAGTACCTTGCATGCAAATCTTGTGCCTTTGTCAATATTAGCATATCATTTACGTTATAGGCATTTTTATATTCCCTTGTGCATATATTTTATGAGCCTTAACCTATTGGCTATCATGAATAATACCTTTTGTGTTCCAAAAGAAGGTCAATTTTATGGTTGACTTACTTTCCTTGAGTTTGGTTGATGATTGTTATCTATGATGTCTTACCTTATAAACACTAACATAGTTCATTAAAAATGAAGTTTGCATAATGGGAGGGGGATGTGAGACCCCTAATTCCACAGTGCCTACTTATAAGCAATCTAGTGTTTTTCACACATCCTATTGAGACATGGTTTATGTATATTTGACATATGAGATGTTGTTTAATATTTAAGGCTCAGATATGAATTATATATACTTTGATATGTCGTGTTACTTACACAAGAATAATTATATGCCTAGATTAGATGTTTATTATATGCATTGATATCATAATTTCTACTATTTAGTTGATTATTATGATGTGTATCAATGTAATATCACTGGAGTATTGTTATTGAACATGTAATTGATTATACATATTTTTAGTTTCTTGGTATTAGTTACCAACATTTAAATGTATGCCTTGGATTTTTTATATGTTATTTTATTGGATTGAGATCACTTGGATTTCTTATATTCTACCTCTTTAGCTATTAAGATAGGGAATTTTATGTGTGTAATGAGTGTACATGTGATAGGAAAATCCAACAAGGGAACTAGGACTATGTCGAGCATGATCACACCATGCGTAGAGTGGGGACACACATACTTAACCTTATCGCAAACCATAATACTCCTTGTAATTTGTTGTGGACTAGTTAGATGCATGGGTGTCCTTAAGTTGTTCTACACTATTCACCCCCTTGGACCTATTCTCACCTTTTTTATTAACCTTAGGAATTTTATTATTATTTTTAATTATTTATTAAAGTATGTGTAATACACTTAAGTGGCCCTCTTTGACTCAAAATTTAGATGGATGGAGAGTCACAACTATTTAGAATGCCTTGAGGAATATTTTAGACATGTTGAGTGGATATTTCTGTCTTTAGAACAATAGGGAACTAGTGGAGTCTTTCAAGCATCCTTAGAGTAATTTAGGGGCATCCCATGTGAAATTTATGGATTGGAAGAGTGAGTCCATTTATGATGCATTTTATTTCTTACTTTCCCACATGGGATTTTAAGTGGAGTTGTAGGGGTGGGGTGACTTTTTGACCATAAGCCAAGGGATGAAAAGGGACACATGTCACCTTCCCATTGGATTGTAAAGAGGGGAGTTGGACCTATTTGAGGAAGGTCAGCCTTCCTTTTGAGGTATCTTCTACTCTTTTTGAACTTTTAAAAAACCAAAAGTGGAAGAGAGAAATAAAATCTTAGAGGAGAAACATGGAGAAGAGGTGTTTGATAATGACCAAGACTTTTAAATGGACTTATTAAATGGATTCAAGAGTTAGAGCCATGGTAGGTTCTCTTTCCATTTTTTATTTCAATTTAATCTTGTTAATATGATATTCTAATTACTCTTAAGTGAATTTTTCAAGAGGGGTAAGTTCATTTGGCTTACCCTCTTCATTTACTTATTTTCCATGGTTTGTGTTAAGGCCACCATGTAGTTTGATTTGCCTTTTGAGCTTAGAGATTTAGCATCCATCTAGAATTATTGGCTAATTTTATAGCCCTTTTATTGACTTAAAATAGTTTACCTATGCTGCCCAAATTGGATTGTATTGATTTATTCATGTATGCATCCTTATATGGGTTAGGCAATAAAAAGTTTCCAAAAAGTTCTCATCCTTCCACCCCAAGTGTAGAGAATGGAAAATTCTCATCTAAAAGGAGTGAGTAAGGGACTTGTATATTTGGATATTTAAGTTTGTTTGAGTGAGTATAAGTCATTAATGATTGTTTTCCTTGGATGTATTTTTGGTTTTGCCTTTGTGATTATGGAAACCTCTTTCATGTGGTTGAAATATTAAGCCCCTAGATGTATTTTCCTAGTGATCATCCCTTGTCTAGTATAGGACTTAAACATACTTTACCAGCTTGTTTACTTAAACCATGATGTGGTGATCTCTAGAGCTAGAATTATTATGCTTATGGGTGTCTATAGAAACCACCTAATGATGGAAAAAGGATGGGATATGAGCCCCTTCTTCGGTTGGCCTTGCAGAAAACTTGTGAAGATTGCTTTGAGATTTTTTATGACTTGAAAATTATAATTACTTTTAAAATATTATTGGTTGTTTTAAATCCTTAAATATGTAATGTTTTGTGTTAAATTATAAATAAATGTGAAATTATCATCATGATGTACATTTCATGAACTAATGCTTGATTTATTTTGTAGACCTCATTGGAGAGGAGGAAAATGAATATATCACATGAAATTTTATTGAAATGAAATATTAATCTAAAATTCATTTTTTAAATGTTTTATTTCAGTTTATAACTTTACATTATTGTTGAAAAATTAAAATAAAGTGAGACAATATGTTTTGTTTTTATTTCATAGATGAGTCCATTGAAAGACTATAATGTGTTTATAATTTTATGAAATTTTAATCTCATATAATTTTACCTAATTCAATTTTATTATAAATTAGTCCTTCTATATATTCCATAATAATTGCTATAATATTTTAATGTTCTACCCTTTAGAAGTTATGAATTTTTAAGTCAGGATTATGGACTACTAAAAATGACCATTTTCCATAGTAAAACTCCAAACTTCATTGAATTTATTTTTATATAATACATGGAATTTAAGTGTATGAGTTATTTTTATATTGAAAATTAAAAAATTTAAGACCCAATGAAATTTGTTTCATAATTTTTGGGTTCCTGGTTTGCTCGGTATGAATTTTTGACATTTTCTAGTTTATAGGGTAATTTTATATTATACGTGCCCTTTTGAAGGGCACATACCACTTCTTCTAGGGCCAATGCATGTTTGGTCGATAGACACCCATGTGACCATGTGGAAAGGGTTTGAATAACAAAGGGGCTAGTAGTCTTTTTTAAGTGGCTTAGATATCATTTTAATCATGATCTTTAGTTGGTGATGTGTTCACATGTCATGGTTTTATTTTACCAATGGTTGGTGGGTGGGAGATTAACCCCCTACTATGTACTTCTTCTTAAATAAATGGGAGGTCAATGCATCTTGATCACCACCCATTTTTACATCCACATGATTAATGGATTATTTGGAATTGGTTTTATTTTAATTTTATATTTTGTTATGAACTTTATAAAGTTTTAACCTTTAATATAAAAAATGTTTTGTAAACGAAAACAATTTAAATCCAAACAAACTTTTTTTGTAAGGCTGATTTTAGATAGCTAGTCATCCAAAAGTTGGGTGACCCAAAAAGGGACCCCCTTCCATCTTTATTTATATTCTACACAAAGTCAATTTTGAGAATTAAAAAATATGTATTTTTTTTAAGTGTGATGTTTTTGACTTAGGTGACCCTTAGACCTCCTTTACAAACTAGTTTAGCTATTTTGTTCTCATAGTTTCAAGGACACAATGGCTCAAATTTGGGGGAACCCAAAATCCCCCCCCCAACTCTTTTACCCTTTCATATGAAATTGGTTTCAGGACTTGAAACCTTATTGTTTTCTATATGTGTTGGTTTTATCCTCAGAAAGTTGTTTGGGCCTTAACGGTTATCACAGGATCCTAGGTTATCATATCAAGTTGATCTAAATAGAGATCCCTACTAATTTTGAGTCACTTACAACATAATAAAAAATATTAATCTGAAATTGAAATTTTTAGAATTTTTACATTGTCGTGGCCATTAATGGCTATGGAGGATCTCGAAGATCTCAAAACTATTTTAGAAAGTGTAGAAGATTGAGATGTAGTTAAACCTTTTTAGAAATAAGGGTACCTTTAAAATAAAACCATGTAAACATGTATCAATATATAATTAAAATAAATAAATTTAAAATGGATTAAAATCTTGGAGACTCCAATGGTAGTCATCTAAGGTTGGGGAAGGAGAGTAAGGATGACTATAGAAAAGTCATCCTCCAACACCTCCTCCCTCCATCCTAAAATTTGAATTTATGACTTAATGTATGGTTGGAAGCCTTTATTGAATTCTATAAGGATTTATAGGGCTTCTTCACCTTTTTACCAAATCTAATGGTTGAGGTTAAATCTATCCAACAATTGAGATAGAGTGATCCATTCTCAAGGGGCTTATTTGGGATATTTTAGACCCACTTTTTAAGTTGTATGGGGACTATATGATCTTTATTTCAGCTATTTCCTTGAATATACCTTAAGTTGATATTGATTTTGATTTACAACTTAAGTGAAAACCAAATCCTTGTGATTGGTTGGATTCACCCAGAGACATTTTTGAGCACTGTAAAGAGTTAGATGGTGTAGTTCAATCTAGGGGTTGCTCAAAACCACCGTACATTAATCAAACATTATTTTGGGGCCTTAGGGTCTATGGGTAATACTAGGCTATATTAGACATTTTTAGGCTTGTTTGTTAGCTACTAATCCATTTGGATAAAGTAGGGTCGATATGGTTATGTATCAACTGTGTGACTACTTACACTTTACTTTCCATATCATTTAGGAATGTCAGTTTATTTAGATAAATTGTGAATCTCATACCATGTCATTACATAACCAATGGTCATTATAGTTGTAAATAATGTGCATTTCACACTTCTCAAAAAATGTCTTTTTGGTGTGAGTGTTTTATTATGTCAATTTTTGGGCATGACATTTTGGTATCACATCACGATTTTTACACTGAGAGATATTGAGATCATTTTTCAGTATTGATTCTTCTAGTGTGAACTAATATGTGTAATTTTTGGGGGTTACATCTCATTGAGGAGGTAAAAAAATACACACAAAGAGTTCCTTAGACTATGGACCCTTTAGTTGAGTATCATATGTTATTCTTTTTATTTTAATCTATGTATTTGAGAGACTCATCTTAGGAATTGTTGTTCATCTACCCATTTATTTTAATAGACAAGGTTTGATCTTATCTAGATATTAGGGTGTCATAGGGTTTATATGGGCCTTTTTAGGTCTAGTGACCCCTTTTAGGCAAACATTATATTGCCACTCAAGTGGAGCATGATGGAAATATTTTATATGTTTATCCCACCTAGAGTGATGAGATTGAAATGAACCAAGATGCATTTTTGTAAGCCATTTTTTAAAAAATAACTCTTACCCTAAAATTAATTTGAGGAAGAGTTGGGAATGGTCCCTCCTTGGTTTAAAACCTCCTCCTTGTGAACCATAGAGAGTTACAGTGACTTGGGGACAAACTCGGTGTGTGTGATGGATCAAGAGCCTCATAATTATTATATATGGGTTTTTATTTGAAACCTATTTGCATACTTTTGAGTGTCATTATATATTTATTTTGTTTTTTATGGTATAATAGTGATACCACATGGATGGCCTTGTTAAATAACCTCATATGGGTCACTTTTTTGTCACCTATCCTTATGGTGAATGACATTTATCCCCTTCTAGTAGTGAGTTATGTCTTATTTTAGCCCCACATTTGAGAGACTATCTATTGGAGTTGGATGTTAATGTGAGTTATATGGGAATATTTAAGCTTTTGAGGCATTTTGACACTAATTAATTATAATCATTAACTTAATTAAAGTGATGATTGTATTAGATTGGAATTATTGCCTATAGTGCATGTTTACTTGATATCCAATGTCTAAGGATCTAGCTGAGATGTTGTAGTCTAATTATTATGATCAATAACTAACTTGGGGTTATGAACCCATTTATTGGAGTATATATTTATAAAACACCATTGTGTTGAACCAATAATGGTTTGAAGGTGACCTTGTTGATAAGTTTCCTTGAGAGTAATGTGATTTGATTCTACTCATTGCTACAAAGTTTAGAGCAAACCTTTCAACTTTGAGAGCATTTTAAATGGATTGATGAATCCTTAATAGTTTGATTTCCTTGATAATAATTATTTAAATTTCTCATAGATAAATTTTGATTATTGGTGATGGAACTTAGTTAGGTAGCTTGCCTATGAGTGTTGATAGCATTGAAGTAAGTTAAGTCTCTTTCAGAGCTATAGGTAGTGGTGACCTTGGATAGTTGAACCTCCTCAATATTAATCATGATCATGATATGAGTATATCTTTGATTGGTATCATATATTTTAGTTTTCTAGAGCATATAATTTTGGCATTGGTTTTTATATCTAAACTTTTGGGGCTATTGATTGTTTGAGGTAACCCTTCTCTGTTTGGGTAGGCCATTGCATCCTGTTGATAGTATGTGTTGTGCTTGTTGGACTGATGTTATTTTGAGAGGCATCATGTGTCATTTTTGTACTTATGTTTACTTTTAAAATATTATAATAACCTATAGTAATAAATTTTAATATAAAAAGATATCAATTTTGATTAAAATTTATAAATGGTTAAATTAGAAAAAACCTACACTTTTACTTAGAGTAAGTTAAGAACCTTTAAAACTATAAAATAGTACATGTGGAAAAATTGATTGACATTTTTGGTTTCATAGTAGTATGATCCATGGTTTATTAGCCAACTTTGGGGTTTAATGTGATAATCTTGAGTTATTATGGTACACAGATAAACTTTTCAAAAAGGTGCATATTTGATTACATTAGAGGTGTTTCCATTGAGAGGGTAAGAGGGAATATTTGTCTCAAAGTTTTATAAATGTGGATTATATTCATCATTAGTTTTTAACAGTGTGTAATATGATGTTTAGTAGTTTTCAAATATGCCCAAAGTAGACTTTAAAAGTCATCTTGTCAGATAGATGCTTGATTATTGAATGTATCATTATCTTTAAAAGAGATGATGTCAGTCATTTCTTGATAGATAAGAGATAGAAGTCAAAGAAATAATATATTCCACCATTAAATACACCATGTGTTTATCCTTGATTCAAATCACCATCTTTTCTAAAGGATATGCAGATTTCATATGGTGTTTAGATGCAATAGTTCTTATGCTACAACAAAGAAAAGCATTGTTCATTCCAGTCTTCTATGATGTGAACCCTTTTGAGCTTCACTACATTTATAATGAAGCATATTCTCAAGAATTTTATGAAAATAAAATAAAAGGAAGGAACCTCAACAAGATCGAAGACTTGAATTTCTAAAAAAAATAGAATCATGCATTTTCCCATGGAATAACCTAGTTAAAATTTATAGAATAATTTAAAAAGATAAAAATTGTAATTTACACAATAATTTAAAAAGATAATAATTTTATAAAATTTAACCAAATTTAATAGGCAAGAGTAAAAACTTTCCATAGCTCATATGCCCCTGAAATATTTATAAAACTAGATGCATAGGCTAAAAAATTTATCTTATTAAATTTTATTTAATCTTGAATAATTTGTAATTCCTAGCTTCTAATGCTCATCAGCACACCCTTTTCACATTTATCACACTCAAAAAGTAATAATTAATATTTGGGAAGGTAATTTGATTTTGTGTCTTTGCACACAATCCACTCCATTGTGATAGAATTGATAAACCAATATATAGAATCTAGATATGAAATTTATTAATAAAGCATATAAATGAATAATGAGTAACTAACATAGTAAAAAGGTATTTACTATGGGAAAACCTCAAAGAGGTAAAAACCCCGTCAATGTGATATTCATATATTTGATAAACTCCACACCCCAAAATAAACTTATCCTTCTCACTTATTCACACAGTGCTTCACAAAACTCGTAGGTTTAATAATTTTGAATATGATAAAAGTTTCATATTAGAGATATGATTTCATAGTAGGTTAAAACCCTATTTATATTGAAATATCAAGGGAGGTGACCATTATAAAAATATCAGGCCCATCCATCCTGATAAGTCTAATTAATTAAAACATTTGGTAAGTATTAAATAACCATAATAATATTATTTATTTTCATGACATTTCTAACCCATGTTAATAAATAATATATTA
Organism: Torreya grandis; assembly: GCA_037957365.1. NCBI lineage: Eukaryota > Viridiplantae > Streptophyta > Pinopsida > Cupressales > Taxaceae > Torreya > Torreya grandis. The sequence continues at coordinate 1,466,531 of JARHVA010002632.1, read as the reverse complement.
TTATTTATTTAATTATTTACCAATGTAAACTAAGGTTTAATAATTAGCATTTATACATTAATTTCTCTAGCACTCCCCCTTAATGTTAAGTGGGGATAAATGTCATAGTCACTCAAAAAAATATATACTATGTACACAATTGAAGAATTTAAAAACCTTCATTATGTCAAACACCACATTTTGAAATAAAAGGATTGATAATCCATAAACTAGTTGAAATTAAGTTTAGGCTAGCATGATCATGAGACTACACCTCACAATTTCTCATGAATAATTGCTAAGCATATTTGGAGCCTTTATAACATAAGGCCCTCCATTGCAAAGTATGTTTTAATATATTGGGGTACAAAATTAAAACTTCCACATGAAGTTTACTTAAATCACATAACTTCCACATGAAGTTTACAATTCTTTAAAATGATAATAAGTATAAATAAAGAGAATAAACATATGGCTATCAAAAAGTGGCATTTTCATGCACACTTCTCCTCAATGTTAACTTTGAGAGGCCCAGCATTGTATTAAACTAACAAAACTTGGTATTACCAAGTTCTTTTTTGAAGATATCTACCACTTGTTCATCTATAGGATAGAACTACAAATCAATGTCACCATTGAAAACTTTATCTTAGATAAAATGCACATGAACTTCAATATGCTTAAATTGTGAGTGTTGTGAACCTACACAAGACTTAAGCACATATCCAAAAATATATTCATGATAGCATAGTATGGTTAGCATCACAATAACCAAATACATAAAAATATGACATATATTTTTATGGTAAAACACAATTAAAATAATTAAGTCATATTTTAAGCTAAATAAGTTCACTAATTTGATTACAAAGTTGATGAAAAAACATAAATTATTATATGTAGTTCATTATTGGATGTCTCTAATATTGACAAGATGAGCATCCCCAACTATAATGTGATGTGTATACAATAATTTACTATTAATATGATACTAATTTTAGCCAAACATTATATATCCTATTATCAATAACTCATTTTATCATTTGCGTCTTATCAAAACTTTACAAACTATAATATGCCTCAACAAAATAATGAGGTATAACCTCTCATACATCAACTATAGATAATTTTAGCATAATATGCAGTCATCCAATCAAATAGATATGAGACTGAAAAAAATAAGTTTAAAGATGTATGAATAGAATGCTTATCAAAATAAATGATGAAGAGCCAATAATATAAACTCTATTTACACTTTGCATGTCATAACATATCTTATTATCAAACAAAGTATATAAGGATGTTAGCATAAATAATCAAATGATAAAACTATCAATTGAGAGTATCTAAGCAATTGAAACACAAAATATCCAAACTCACTAAGCATACTCTTCTTACCAAATTCAATAACTAAATATGATCATCTTGTTAAATTAATCATGACGTTATGCATATAATGTATTTCTATGCTAACTCATATGAATTAAAAATAATCATAATATCTACGTATTTTATTTTATTTCTTATCTAAGACAAATACATCTATTACAATATAATTGTAATAAACATTTTTATAGAGTTAGACTAAATCATTTCAATAACAAATACAATGTAGATAAGACACTATCAAAGCAAATAAAATTTTATGAGAATACATGTATTTTTGATGTAGAAAAATGAAAATATTAAGCATGGACTCTATTTAGAATATGCATAGTAGTATTCATGGATTCAAACCATAAAAATTTAAGAACATTTATAGATTGTAACATTATTCTAGCCATTTATATGATGGTGCAGTTTATCTTTTCAGCAATACCATTTTTCTGAGGTGAATATGGGGTTGTTAATTCCTTCTGAATACTACAATTAATGTAAAAAGAATCAAACTTTTTACTAATATATTTATCACCATTACCAGTTCTTAATCTCTTAAAAGAAAAATCAAATTCATTTTCAACACTAACTTTAATTTTCTTGAATTTAGACAACAAATTTTTTTAATGAAAAAGATCAAATTAATCTAGTGTAATCATCATTAAAAGTAATAGAATACAAAAAACCATTAAGAGATACAAATTCAAGAGGTCCTACAACATCACTATGAATAAATTCTAAAGGATGAGAGGGATTTGCATCATGATTCTTATGAAATGGATTAGTACCACACAAGCAACCCTCATAAATTTCATAATGAAAGGGAATAAGAAGAAATTAAACAACAAGATTATGTATAGACATATCATGTAAACTTATAAAATGAACATGTCCTAATTTTCATTCCATGATTTAGATTCCTTCTTACTATGTGATGAAATAAAACATGCAATAAAAGGAGAGAAGATATATAAATAATTATTTTGAACACCTTCAACAATCAAGGAACCAAATTGATTTCTAATGGATCAGATATCTTTAAGTAATGTTATAATTAAATTATCATTTTTAAATTGAGAACAAGATAGAAAATTCTTTTTAAGTTTAGGTACATAAAAAAAATTATTTATAGTAATAACATTTTAAAACTTTGATTTTCCCTACTTAATTTTTTTCTAAAAATAAATTATCTCCTAAGTAAATTCTTTTAGATATATCTCTATAATCACATAGATTATTAGATAATAAATTCATAAGGTGTGATGCACCACTATCTAAAATCCACTCATTTTTATTTGAAGTAAATGAAGAAGCATATAAAGCAATAACATTTTGATCCTAATTGTTATTCTAATTAGGGTTTTGATTTTTATGCTTATTTTGATTAAATTTCTTCCCTTTATTATTTTTATAATATTGATCGTTAATTATATCCTTATTTTTATAACATGTTTCCCTTATATGACCAAATTTACCAGACATATTACAATTTATATTAAACTTAGGTGTATGATTCTTATTACCAGATTTATTGTTCCCATTTGAGCCAAAATTAGGGTTAGATTTATAATTCTTATTATTATTATCATAAATAGTATTTAAGGTGATAAGTGTCTGAGTGGAATTCTATATATAATCAAAAGTGGTCATAACTTGCTCTTCTTGAATCAAGAGAGCAGACAAGGTAATAAGGTCAGGGATATCTTGCTCAGTTTAACACTTAAAATTCAAAATTGAAATAAAATTTCTAAATTTTTCATGAATATTTAATTGAATGATAAAATAAATCAATTTATCCTAAATCAAATTATAATTACAACCATCTAACTGAGCTTTAATGTTTTTAATTTTATTAAAAAAATTCACAATTTTCTCCTCACCTTTCATAAGTGTAGTTATCAATTCATAGATTAACTTAATAATATTCAAGAGATAAGCTCCCTAATACATAGATTAAATTAATTTCCAAAGATTTTTAAGAGACTATTGATTACCAATATGGACAAGGAATTCATCCTTAATCCTCTTCAAGATAATGGACATAGCTTACTATGATTTTTATTTAAATGCATTGGTAAACTCAGGGGTCACATGTCAACTAGAAAGAGGATTTTAGTACCAACAATAATATTTCATAAGTTTTGGGACATAAATTCATCTTTAACATAAATTTTCTATTTATTATAGTTATTTTCATTAAGCATTTAAGATTTATCTAAGGAAAAATGAGGCAAAGCCATAGATTCCCTTTAAATAGGATAGTAAATAAATACTTAAAATGAAACCTTTTAGTGTGAATTTTAACTTAATTTTATATTAAAACAAATTTTAAAGTACAAACATATAATAATTGTTTAATTTAATGCTAGACAAAGTAAAAAATGTGAAAGATTGTGATAAGATAAAGTGTCGTGTCACAAAAATATACTAATGTAAGAAAAATTTTAATAAAAATAAATTTTAATGAGTTTTTATAATTTATAAAATAAATTAAATCATAAGTGAAACTATACTTAATCACATAGTTTAGATGCCAAATAATGTAAAAAAATTTGATTTAGAATTGCATAAAACTAGGTGTTGAAAGAGTCACAATGAGAACAACCACCTAGACACTATTATTAAAAATTAATAAAATTAATACTATAAGGTTTAAAAACACAAATAGACCACTTAGATGTGTTTGGAAGGTGTCAAAACCTATAGATCGACTAGTTACATGACTATGTTTAACAAAACATCCACTAGGTCAAAAGTCAAAACAAGTTTGATAAGTCAACTAAGGTTTTAAATGTGTGAGAAGTTGACATGTAAATAAAAAAATGGATTTAAAATTAAAATAAATTTGACCAAATTTAAAAAATTAAAATTTGATTTTGGGGATTTTGGGGATTTTGAACACTAGACCTCCTAAACTATAAGCTTTTAGCAAAATAATGACTACCAACTCATTTAAAACAGTTGTTATTATTTAACATGAACTATATTATAATTAAAAAAAACTATTTGATTTTTAATAATAATAAAATGTATAAATAAAGATATAAATGGTACATTTAATTTTTAACTAGTAAAAAACAAATATAAATGTGCATGGTTAAACTAAATCATAAAAGATTTAATATTTTTTACTTAATTTGGTAAAACATTAAAAAGAAAAATATATTAAATAAAAAATATATTTAATAAATACCTTAAAACAAATATTACATACCTATATTAATGCTTCCATGGATATGACACACAAGAGAAGTTTTTAATTTGCACAAGAAATTGTACAGACCACCAGAAAGCTCAAAATTTTACCAACCTTCTAGTTTTTGCCTACTAAAGCCAATTAAAATTTCAAAATTCAATTTGTGGGTCATAAAACTATTTTTCAATTTACTAATGTTTTTTGGTAGTGCTTAAGAGGCTCAAGTAAAAAATAGAAGCTTCAAAAATTCTTCTTAGGCTCTTTTATTGATTTTAGAAGACTTTAATCACCTAATTTAACCCATTAGACCAAAGAGAGATCTTGTATACACATAATATTTTTAAATTTGATTGATTATTGATGCTTTATATCTTGTAATAAATCATTGAGACTCAATCTCTCTGAGTGCACACCCTAAGTGGTGCACTAGTAAAGGGGTGGGTATACCTTTGGTGCTTTATAAGATTGTTGTCCCTTTTTGTCATATTATTATCAATCCAACAAGTTCCTAAAACCTTTCCCTAAGCTATTTATCCTCCCTTGCATGTACTTATAGTATTTTTCCTCTTTTTATCCTTTATTTCCTTGCTTCGTAACCTTTTGACCTATTTAGCATACTAGGTCAACCTAGTCAACCTAGTATAATTTGCAGACTTTTTCTCTCTTTTGGTTTGTTACCCTCCTGGCCAACCTAGCACAGACCTAGTGAGTTAGCCTAAAAATGTGCTAGGTAAACTAGGTCAACCTAGCATAGCCAATGTTCTTTAATTATTTTAGGGTAAGTTCCACCTATAAATACAAGGTCATTTTAGTCATTATTAGAATAGGTAATCAAGATTTATTATTCGCTGCTCGCACTTCTTCACAATCTACTCTTCCATTATTCTACTTGAAGAGACTTATTTTAGGTTTCTTATTTTGGAGAATCTAGTCTTGTGGATAGGTCTTGGATGCTTTGGCCTAACAAAGTTATCCTTACAAACCATAATAACCTCTTAAGAAGCCCCTTTGGCCAAGGGAGAGATTGAGTCTTGATGAGTTCACATTCAGGTAAGTATATTCTAACTTTGTTCTCCTCTCTTTTAGTAGATAGAAGTAGCATAAGTGTTGGCTCAAATAATATTACTCTTCATATTTCATGTATTAGGGTGTTACTCATACTTAATTTATTTGAAGTTCCCTATACATGTTTTGATTTTTTTTCTTTACTAACCCCCACTTTGTGCCATAAGCTTTGGTGTGCACTAGATTATATTTACTTTTATTATTATTATATTAGTGAAATATTAAATCATAGGACTCTTTTAGGGTTGTTATGAAATTATGTTAGACTATAGACTTTGGAACCTTATCTCACATAGTGTGTTGTGACCAGTGATCCCCTAATTGGATCTAGCAAATCCTCATATTGGTCATGCTCCTGCTTAACAATTGTATGCTCCCAATCAAAAGTGTAGGTGTGATATATCCCATCTGATCCAAGATTAATTTATGGATATGATGCATTTAAAATTGCATACATTTTAGTGAATCCAATGTGAATCAAAACCTTACAAAATTTATTTCATTTCTATTTATCATATCTTTACTGTGCTAGATTGACCTAGTTATTTATCTCTATGCATAGGTTTGTAGGAATTGGTAACTAGCTCGACTAACTCAAACCAGTACAAGTTTCAAAACTTGTAGAATTCTATTCAGATAACTAGATCAACTAGCTCAACATAGTGTAGTTTTTGCCAGTTTTTAGACTTATCATTCAATCAACTAGGTTGACTAGGTTAACCTAGTGTATTTTCAGCACTTTTTCAATAGCTTTATGTATTGCTTGGTCGACCAACTTGACCCAGTTTGTACATTTTTGATAGATTTCTCTAAGGTTCTTGATCAACAATCTTCTCCTTTACATCTCTAAACCATTTAGGTTAGTTTCTATTTCTCTATATCTTTATATTTATGTACTTTCCTTTTACAGTTTGTGGTATTTAAAATGGCCCCTGCATAGTCAACTAGGTCAACCCTATAGACCTAGTTATATGTTTTGTGTGTTCTAAAATAACTAGGTCAATCTAACTAACATAGTTCATTTTTAGACTTTGCTTCCATAGTAAAAGTTCAACCCTATTGACCATGTTCTATATGATTGTCCATATAGTTTCTCAACTATACCTTCTTTGAAATTTGGAATTAACCATATATGTTAATCACATCTTTCTTTTAAGTTACTTGCATTCTTAGAATAGTTTACATAGTCTAATTAGGTGGTTTTTAATTAATCACTTAGTTTCACTATTTCTATTTTGTGCACACATGGCCAAATCACATAACATCAATAAGCATTTAAAAATTTGACTACCCAAGCCAACCTACATGGATTTCATCACTAAGGGGGAAGCCAACTTGATGCTCTAGCCAAGTATAAAACATGGTTAATGATATATTTTGGATAAGAACATGTTACCCTTATTATTGTAGTGTGTGAAGTGAGGGGGTAGGCCCCAATACCAAGCTTGTATCATTACCACTATAGTTCTTTTCATCCTAAACTTACTTGAAACTATCCTTAGATTGTTATCTAGTACCTTGCGTATAGCCAATCTCCCTTTACACTTAATATCATTCTTAATACTATAATCAACATTCTATGTTGACTAGGTAGCTATCTTTACTTTCAAGTTGTTTGCTTCTTCTTTGATCAATTGTGTGTGAAAAATATTGAATTAGCCAGCAATAGTGCAAGATTTTTATTTGCATGCATTAATTAAATCAACCAGCATCAATTTAGTTAACTATATGTTTTCTTTCTGCACTTACTTTCTTAGATTAGCTAAAAATTATCTTATTTCATTTCCAAGCTTGTTATCAATATTTTCCTCTTCCCTATTCACTATACTAGGTTGACTTGGTTGACCTTGTACTTTTTTTATCTTTTGTGTACTAAACTAGATCGACCTAGTACAATCTACAAGCCCTATTTCCTACACTAGGCCAATCTGGTCAACCTAGTTTTATCTCTTTCTTTTCCTATTTTTTAATCTAATTTCCCATTTCTCTAATTTTACATCCTATTCATCTCTCTTCAGTTATAATGATGTCTCCTATTAGAATATTTTTAGACAACCTAAATCCATTTAGATACCATATTGGATGTTCATTCCTTCCTCTCTTTTCCTCCCAATAAAACCATCACTCTTGGGGCACCTCTTTTCCTCCTTCATCCATGAATTATAACATGGTGCAAATAACACTGCAAGATGAAGTTTATGGATCCAATCCTTTCCATACTTATCAAGACACTTTTCAATCTCTCCAAATCAATGTGGGAGTGATTGATACAAATCTATTGAACAATCCTACTAGTAACCCTCTCCCTAACACTAATTCAAGGAGTGTTCCAACCAACATTAACTCACCTCATGATATAACCTAACTCTTAGCTCAAGTCATTCAACAAATTAACATCATACAAAACTCTAACACCAACCAAATGATGTAACTTGAATAAAACTTAATCAACATGGCTAATCAACCTCCAACTATACATCATCAAGCTAATCCTAAGTATATTCCTCCACCTCTTAGGGATGCCTTGGGTAATGTTATTCCTCAACCCATAATCAATAACAAGATGATTTAAACCATTCAAAATGAGGCTTTATATTCCTTTATTATATCCATTGATATTGGTAACATAACTATTGTTACTTGGATTTGTCCCCTTTGAGGAGATGCCTAAGCTCTCCTCATCCAAGTAGCATAATGGAAATACCTATAGGCTTGTGAGTAGCCTAAGGATGAGGTGTATCTCTAGATAGGGCTAGTTCCCTTGATGTACCACTTTGGATCACTACTACACCTAACTTTTGGGAGTGAAAATAGAGAGAGATAATTGAAATCAAACTAACCTAAGGGATGTGATACGCTAAAATAAATGATAACTTCCAACCAATAGCATGTTACACTTGAAACCAATGGACAAACTAAACATACACTTCTCCAATCTATATCTTCTCACATCAATGTTACATTATGAGGTTATGTATGAATGCCTAGGCTAAGAGGACTAGACAAGAGGCTTTGAATTCACTAATGGAAATACTAACTCACTCAATCCTTGACATTTCTTAGAACACTTCACATGCCTTGCAATAAGAAGCTTTCCAACTGTAAATAGATGATAGAATGAAATAACATGCTAAGGAATCCTTATTCTTCACTTATGAAAAATTAAAAATTATAAATGAACACACTAAGAATATTCATGGAGGAGGTAAGAATCATTATTCTTATTTATCAAAATGTATGTAAATGATAAGGGCTTCACCATACTCAGGTGGAGCATCCATTACAATGGCCAAAATGGTTAGTTATTATAGAACTTGAGAGAGAGAGGAGAAGAGAGAAGTTAAAGGGTCATAATTATGCTTTTTAAATTGATAAAATTAGTTACTTGTTCATGAGAATAGGATATGTGATAAACCATGTAAGGTTAGGAAGCCCAAGTGTCCATCCAAGTCATCAAACTCTTTCAAAGTGGCATAAAACTTTTTGTCTTAGCTTTAAAAATTGCCTTAATAATTTGGAAATATTTTAATGTCCCATAACTAATTATGGATATGTCTGATGATTATAATTTAGGGGAAGAGTTGTATATATGCCTTTTCATGCATTAGTTGTAGACCTGGTCATCTAGAATCACCTAGAAAGGAGCATCATCATCTGTACTCTAGAAAATACTTTCTCCATACACCCTACACACTTAGCCCCAAATTTAGATTAGTTTTCCATGAAAATATATGGGATGGAGTGAATGACAAGTTTCAAGACCATCCATGTCATTGTAAGCATTAGGGACACATTAAAATCACTACACATGAAGTATTTCACTCTTCTCACTAACTTGTCCACTATGCTAGTTTTGACTAGCTAAGATGAAATATATTTGTAAAACCCTTAGAATTTTTTATTAATAATTAAATGATTATGGGGATTTATCACAAGTCTCAAGCTTCTTCTTGAAGTTGGTTTCATCTTCAAACTCTTAGAACCTAAAAAACACATAAAATGGGAAAAAATACTTTGTTTTGCACCATATTTGTACAATTCTATATAGCTCAAGAGTATGGGAGGGGTATTTAGTGAGTCCTCTAAAATTTTAAATCACTTTCATGAGAAAAATATGCCATCATATTAGCTTTCCAGCTCCATTTTCACAAACTAGTCACTTACAAGGGTTTTGAAGGGTTTTAGACCTATTTGACCTACTAAGGTTTATTCATAAATTTCTAACATTGGATTTGAATAAAAATTCCACTAATGTGGTTTTAATTACCCCTAATAACTTTCTCAAACTCCTTTGGCCTCCATGTAATGCCTCATGAAATATATGATCACTTCAACCTCTCCTATCGAACTTGTTTTCCTCTTTTCCTACAAGTCTGAGTTAGTTTTGAGCCAAAAATGGATTTCTTAGGGTTTAATTTACATATTTTAGGTTTTAACATACCTAAAATGACCTTATTAACATGTTCTAAGAGGTTACAAATATCATCTCATGCTATAAGTGTAAAAGATCCCCCATTTGGACATAGGCCTAATGTTGGTCTTGTAGCCTATCTATACCTCAAAACCTAAATATGATCTATTTAAGCTTCCCTTACATTAAAAAATATATATACACATATATTTTGGTCTCTAAAACATGCTTCAATATGATATAAATCTTAATTAGGGCTAGAAGTGTGAATGACCCTTCATTTGGACTCTAGGCCTAAATATGCCTAGCATGCTTGACTACAATTCCAAAGGTTTAGACTCCCCTATTTGGGTTCCTTCCTATGAATAAGTATTTAATTTTTTATTAGATGTTTTTTAACTTAAAAAACCCTATTTCCATGTCCAAATAGCTCCTTGGTCACTTCATTTCTCTTTTCCCCAAAACCTGTCAGTTTTGTGCATGAGGGAAGTACCCTCTATCTAAGACAAAATAGAAGGCACTCCCCTATTTCATCAAAAAAATTTGATTTCTTTAGGAGGTTATAAAAGTTCAAAATTATCTTTGGACAAATTTTTAGTTCTTTATCAGGTCAATAGACCTCTTAACTCACCTAAAACCCAAGATAGGCTCATACAAAAGGACTGTGTAGTAAATTCCAAAGTGGAGTATGTTTAGATTATCTAAGCCACTTATTTTCTCTAAATACATTGTAAAAATAATATGTACATTTTCATTTTCATTATATATTGGCTCCAATATCTATTCAATTTACTGACATCTGATTCACCCTTCATACTCTTGAATTCACAAGATTAAGTTTCTTATTCTTGACTATATTTTTTTTCTTTTTTAGAGTGTACCTATAGGTATAAGTGTATTATTTTACTTAAAAACAATTTTAAAAACCTCATATACCTCCCCTATATTCATTTTATCTTTCTTAGACTTTTATTAATGCTTGGCTTAGATCAAACCACTCTTTAGACACATCTCTCAATTGACTATCTACCTACAGTCACCTCCAGGTGATTGTAGGGGATCCTATAGATGGTTTTTATCCTAAAAAATCATGATAAAAAAATATTATAAACATATTTATATTAATTTGATTCATTTTATTCTTGTTTGAGTCTAATTTACTCATTCCCTATGTATGTCAATACTTAAACATTACTCATGTATGTTTACTTCCTATTGACTGAGACACCCTACTATAGGTCTATTTGGCTTCAAATGAGCTCATTCATGATGTTTACAGGTTTTAAAAGAATCCCTATAAGTCACAATGTATGTATTTGAACCATTATTCTTCTTCTAAATCCTTAAAACACTACTTTAGAACCAATTTAGGGTCACTATCCTGATTGAGAAACCTTGCCCTTGAGACCCTACATGTAGGTGTCATTTGCTTCTATTTATGACTATCCATGTGTTAAAAGACTCTCCTAGAACCTCATTTGAATCCATTTAGTGACAATTTACATATATTATCTATAATTCACCTATTTAAGGTCTTAATAACCAATTAGGCATCAAGTTAAGGTCACTATTTTGACCTTAATGTACGTGCCTAATTCCTGAGTGTGGACACCCATAGGTGGCCATAGGGCTTACAAAATTATGCATTAACCTATTATTGATATCATTATGTCATTTGTAGACCATTTCAATAGATTAGATAGCATATTCATTATATTATGTCCATTATTACTCTTTAAGGTGCCAAAAGACCATTCAAGCCTTCAAACCTATAGACATTAATCGAGTATTTTAGTGTTTTTTGGAGGCATATTTGAGGCCCTTCATTTCTATCCTCTCCTCATTTTTGATCCTCATCTTTGGCATGTAAATTATCTATGATAGGGGCTATAATATTTACCTAGCTATATGTCTTAAAATCCTTTACCACCATGTTTTAAGATATTCACAAAAAGCCCATTGACCTTTGTTTTGCATTTTTAGGGAAAAGAGTCTCTAAATCTCATTCTTCCTCCTTGGAAGTGATTGTCAACTTGGTTTAGCCATATATCAATTCAAACCTATATGTTAATCTCCATTAATCATTTAAGGACTTAAAAATCAGTTCCATTATGTGCTTTAACACCTCAAAATGGCTCTTCCAACTCTCTATCAAGTCACTTGTAGATGGTGATTTTTAGATCTACAAACAATATATGCAATTGTGAACAATGTGCATTATTTTGATTATTTATTGAGTTTTGAATCAAAATAAACCTCCCAAATGCATTTATCATGTCTAAAATGGCTTGACACCACTACTAAACTCTTATCATATCATGATGTCATTAATAAACGTTGTAGATGCATGGTGAACTGTATGTAGGTAGTGAGGATGAATTGGTCTAAGTGTTGAGGGAATTTTCCTTCTAAATCAAGTGGAATCTCCTCATTGTATGCTAAAATTGATTATAATTATGTTTAAACTCAAAGACATTTTCTACACTTTCCCTTTCAATGTTGAATACTTTGTTCATAGCACCTGTAGGTGTGTGTTCATGGTTGTCTGACTATTTTTTCTTGCATATGATTATAACTATGAATATTTCTTAGAGAATGAATTTTGAAAGGATGAAGGGAAAAATATCACATTGAAAACATGAAAATAGGCCTATCACAACCCTTTTAATATATTCTCAAAGCATGAAGATCTAGAAATGGTGAAAATAGACCTATCATCACACATAAGACTAGTCTACAAACCCAAGATGACTTTCCCATAAAAACAGCTTGAAACATCCTTTGGAACAAATAATAGTATCTAATTTATATGGACTTTCCTAAATAAGAGCAAAGCCTACAAGGTGCATAGATTAGCAAGCAAAAAAATATAGTCAACTTCATGAGGATGGTTCATGAAGCACATGCCACCATTATTTAAAATCATTATATGTAAATTAAGGTCTCTAAGTTTAATAAAACTTCCCAAAATCATTTTATTTGAAACCTCTTTAGCTATTTGTACTGAACAAAAATCTAAAGGTTACTTCTACATGTCTAAAAAAGAAAAGATGGAGAAGAATGGTTTTGGGCCAAAAATGGCACTTCTAAAGAAAATAAAATATTAGTATGAGTTTGGGGAAGATGAATGGATGTACCATGATCTTCTCCCATGTGGCACACTTCCCAATGAGTCATACAAGTGCCATTTTCTTCTCTTTTCCCAATAAAAATACCTTTTCTTATGAATAACCTACCACTTTTAGTTACCAATAGTTGATTAAGACTTATTAGGACACATGTCATCTTAAATCGCCTTTTTTAACCTTTACACTTCCTAATAAATCCATACAAATCATTAAATTTCCCCTTTTTGACATCAAAATGACTAAAGAGACTAAAGTAACTAATGAAAAAGGCTAGTACAACATTAAGTGACATTATTTAACCTATAAAACACCTTTTGACATATGTATTAGGCCCCTAAAATTCTTAAAACTCAATTTTTTACCTAGGGGTGCCCCAATTTAACTTAAAAGTCAAAATTAGTTAACAAATTGGTGACTCATAGGGGTAGCATGTCTACTATGCTAACTATACTAGTAGCCTTATCAATCCATTGGGATTAATGGGTCATATTAAGTTTGATACACAATAAGAGGACATAGGCTTTTATCAAGATAATACCACTTGATTACCTCAAACACATAAAACAAAGGATACACACCAATAAATCAAATACACACATGTGTTTAACGCACTTAAGGGAATCAAAAAATAAACTTATATGCACAACTAGAAACTAAACATACCTCCTTTATAGGATAAAAATGAAAAATTCTTGAATCATCTTTATGGTGGGATGAAACATAGTGCCAAGTATGTTTTTCCTTGGATTGAATGCTATGTGGATCAAACCTATTCCTTGGTACTTCACTTGACCTGCTCTCAAGTAGATCATCTTCAAATATATCTTCAACATAGATATATTCCTCTTGAACATGTTCACATACTTCATACTATTTCCCACTCTTCATCTCATGGTCAACTTGCATCCTTTTTGTAGGAATGGCTTCAAGAGGAGTAGTTTCATGTTCTTTAGAAGATTAAAGCCAATAGGAGCTCATTCCATCCTTCAAGGGCTGATGTGTTTCTCCCAATTATTTGAGAGGATTATAGCCCATCTTGATGAATTAAAACATGTCATAATGAAATGTATATTCTTCTTTAAAGAACTGATTTGAAAAGTTATTTTTCCTTTACATACTTACTTGAGTGTTAAAGCTACCTTCTCCATTTGTGATTAGCTCATATCCTACTTAAAGAGGAGTATAGCCTGATCTAATGATTTCAAACAAGTTATCTAAAGGCTGATGTGTATATTTTTCTTTTCCATCCATTACATCTTTCAAAGTGATGGAAGAGCTAATGATCATTTCTTTCCCTTTGGCAAAAGGAAAACATTCTTCCTCATCAATCCAATCAGAAATTTCAACACAAGAGACCACCTCTTATTCATCATTTAGGACCTCTTGAGGGCTATCAAGTTAAATCTAAACTTCCAAAATATGAATTTGGTTCTCAAGGGCTACAATATACTCCATTTATTTCTCCTTCTTTGTGATTCCAACACTAGGCATTTTGAAGTCACATGACTTAGTCCAAAGAGACTGCCAAGGAGATAGAATTTCTTCAATCAAGAGTTCTAATTTTTTTTTCAACCAATTGATCCTCTTTAGGTTCCCATACCACAGTTCCATCAAGGTAAATGGTGATGGGGTGAGGATAAGATGAACTAGTTGGTGGAGGTGGCACATAGAACTCAAAATCAAATTGGGAATGGAATGTAGGGGATTCTTTTGGAATCTATTAAGGAAGGGTGGATAGGGTGTGTTTAGGCATAAGATATTTTTTTGGGTCAAAACCTTATATCACACCTTAAATTATAAATTTCATCTTTGCCTCTAACTATTCAATTTGCTTGGTTAGGTTATATTGGAAAAGTCTTTCTTGAAGCTCATAGGAATCATCATGAGTATGGGGAATACATGAGGGATGACATGGAACACAAGAAGCTTCTTGAGGAAGGGTGGGAGAGACATGCAAAGGATCAACTTCATTCTAAACTTCACACTCCTTCACAATTCTTCTATCTTCTTTATTTTCCCATGACTCCACTATCTTATTCTAGCTTAGAATTTTAGGATTATAAGTCTTTTATTAAGGAAGGGTGGGAGGGATTTATATAGGGTCAAGCTCCTTCTTAATATCACACTCTTTGTCAAGACTTATCTCCTCTTTCTTTCCACATGACTCCACTATCTTATTCCATCTTATAGTGTTAGGATTATGTTGAGACCAACATACCCTCATTTTTTTGATTTTGCTAAAAGGGGACCCTTGTGAATGTTTTAAAACATTTGTGTTATAGATTGAATATGAAAGGGTTATTATCTCTTAAAATTTAAAGGCAATTCAAATAAAAAAACAAGAGCCTTAGTGTATCTAGTTATGATTATGTTTTATGGACTAATGTTGCTAATGATTATCTTTAACGTGATTAGTTACAAGTTATATGGAGAAAGCTAGGGTTCTTAAGTAGTAAATCCTAGGGGTTTGATTTCAAATGTCCACAAGAAAATTTTTGTAGGAAATTATATTTCCTTTCAGTTATAGAAACCCTAAGTCTAATTATATATTAAGCTTTGATTATGTTTTTAAACATGACCAAACATTAATATAAAATAAAGACTTGGACCTTTTATTTTCCCTTTTAAAACCCAAGAGCCCTTTTGGATTAACTAGGTTTTTATTAAGGTTTAAATATCTTGGTGTTTGCAAGCATGAAAAAAAAAATTAAAAGTTGAAACCTTAGTCTAAACCTTTATACATATCAGGCCTTAACTTAAAGCTCAATCATTTTTTTAGATCTGATACCTCATGTTCAATCAGAGATTTTAATCCAATGGCATGAACCAAAGCCAACATCAAAATGGAGACCAATCACTATCAAGCACTTAGATTATGATCTGACAGTCCTTACTACCTCAGAAGCCTCAATCCAATGGTGTGCATCAGCCTTAAATCCTCAATAATTTTTGATATCCCAATGTGTGACACTCAGTCATTAGACCAAAGAAATTCTATTGTCTTAAAATTGACAGGCTTTCTCTCTTCATTTTACGTTCATGAGGACATAGTTGATGTTACCAAACTTGCCAAATTTAACCTAGATAACTTTTCAAAGCCTAAGTAAAGGGGGAATTTATAAAGACCCTTTCAAAGGAATTCCTAGCATTTTTACGTATAAATACTTATCATAAAAGGATTTAACCTAAGTTAATTTGTGTTTCTTAACATAAAAGGACCTTAGGAACATCATTTTAAGTCTCAGTTTATATAGTCATGGAACTAATTAAAAGGTGTACATCTTACAAGATCCAATAGTGATCACTCACCTATTGGATTTGATCCAATAGTGTGTTAAACCCAAATACTTTTCAAATACTTCATGATCTCAACACGTGGCCTACCCATAGCCAGGGTAACTAACAAAGGGACATAGATCCCCATGAGGAGGATGTGTAGTAGCTTGCCATTTGAAGGATGAAAATCCAATAGGACCCATTTAATAAATGCACTAAATTAAATTACTTGGACCTTATAAAAATCAATGGAAATATCTCACTCATTCAATTTTATCCAATGGTGCATCAAGCCTAAAGACTCATCAAAGGCCCTATGAGCTTGACACATGGCTAACGCATGGCCAAGATAGCAACTGGTAAGAGTAAGAAGCATGAGGAAGATTTCTTGGGGTGCCAAGTGGCATAGCCATGAACTTAAATATCAAGGGACCAATAAAAACTCAAGAACTTAGATTTGGATTATTGGAGTAAAATAAAGAAAGATTTTGAAAGCCAATAGCTAGTCTCTAACTAGCATTTATGAAAATTGCTGAGAAAGGCATAGAACCATGCCACATAGGTTCCACGTAAGCATGGAAAATCAAAATCAAATATATCCTAAGCTAAAAATCATAGAGGACATGAGAATAAGCTCCCATCAAATTTGAAGCATGTATAAGATTAAAAAACTAGATATTTCCACCATTAAATCTCAAAAACCCTAAGCCCTCTATAAAGAAGACCTGAGTTGGCTCAATTAGTCACAAAATAATCATAATAGTCTAATTGAACCAAGAATCAAGTGCCCTATCAAACCTTTGGTGACCTTGAAATTATAATTTGGAGTCATCAATGGTAGTGGGTATGCAATAGATGAAGATGGAGGTAGAACTTTATCTAACTTTAGATAGTGAGGGAAGGATCTTCAAAGATATAGAGTTGGACCTTACAGCCCTAAATATGCATGAAATAAATAATTGGGCTGAGCTATTCTTCCTTATGGAGGAATTACAACTAGTTCCTAAGAGGAAAAGAGGAATGCCTCTATGCCTTAGAGATATAATGACCTAGTCTCAATTTAGCTAGCAGGCCTCCACCATTTTATAGCCAAACCAAAGGTAATTCATTATATCAACCTCCTTGCTCCCCTTTTTTTTATTTTATAATAGATAAAGAATGGATAATTTAATATTTAATCACTAATAAGGTTGTATTAATTACCCCCATGGCCTTTAAAACTTTTTATAAGCTCCCCTTGCCTCATATTGATCTACCATCCTTGAGAGAGTGGACAAACACCCAAGACCTGGATTCAATCCTCACACCTTGGTTGATCCAAGGTTACCATATTTTTAGGTACCTTGATGGTGGGGTTTTTATTATCCAAATTATGGAGGGTTTTAGGATAGCTATGACCTTATTAAACAGAGCCTTTGATGCCCTTTCCAATACTTATGAAAGCAAGATCTAGGTATCTTATGTTCACTACAAGATGGAAGGGAACTTAAACCCTCCCATTGGAGACCTAATAAGATTTTTATTGGCTAATAAATGTATATACATTAAGATAAGGACTTACAAACACTTTTATATGATGTCCTATCTCTTGTATTCACTTTTGGCCTCTATAGATTTCCTTGGCATCTAAAATTGGTCCCATGACGGTAGAACCACTATTTCTCATCACTACTCTAAATTACATATATTCAAATATAGGAACCATATGCAATTAATTTGTGATTGTGTTTTCCCATATATCCATGAATCAATCACCAATTTCCCTATTCCAAGACTCCACCCTTTAATCAAAAGGCAAGTAGAAGCCATGGGGGATGTATGGTTCTATTTAGATTGCATTGTAATAAGAATAGAAGGAATCATGATTCAACGCTACTGATGTCCCATTCATGTCCCTAATAAGATTAAAAATCAAGATATTTCTTATCAAATCATTTGACGTATAAATGAGATATGTAAGAAAAATAAGAAGTCTTAACTCCACCCCTTTCCCCTGGGCATTGGCAAGATTGTGATTAAGGATTAGAAGCAACTAAAAATTATGGTGATCCACAGAAATTCTTTTGATTTCTAGTTGGATGACCTTAAGATGTGGGACCCCAATAATAGAGTGACCAACCACATGTGAGATAAAAATGTCCCAAAGATTGAATACAAACATCAACCAAGTGTGGGAGATGGTATCTATATAAAGTCAAAGAACTTTGAAGAGGTCCTGTCTAGGATTAAAGGTTACAATATCCAATTGGAGCATAGGCTAGTTAGAGAAAATAATCCCTCAAGAGAGATATAGAAACTACATCCCTTGAATTATCACTTATTTCTAGGACCATATAGGACTGCTCATCAGGAGCCACCTATTGGAGGTTAATCTTCTAAGCCTTAACGAGTAGAATTGACAAAGCCACCCTAGGTTAGGCACCCTGATGATATAAAAGGAAAGGTTAAATTTGTGATTGAGGAGACAAGGATAGATCATAGACCTAATTAATGTCCTCAACCCTAGGCATCCCCATAGATGCCTCCTTCCCTAGTGAAAATCATTAGCATGATTTCCTTAAAGGTAGGACAAATAGTGGAGAGTGCCCTTGTTGACATTATAGCTACTGATGGTTATGATAAGGATGAGGATCCCTATGATAAAACAAGCAAGGATTTGATCCCACTAAATGGATTAAATAGACAATCAAAATTGGCCTTGGTGCCCCTAGCACCTAAAAATAAGCCTAAGTTAACCTTCACTCACCCTACTAGTCAAGTTAACCTCCTTAGTGATGATAACCCTATTTATGGACCAGCCATTCATGACTAGTTTTTTTATGGGAAATTACAAAAAATACCATATCTTTCTCCATCATTGGCCTTAACCTAAGTTGGCATAGATGTGCAAGATAATGTCAAGCCATGGCTAGAGGACATTGTAAAGAGATAGGTAGAGAGAAGGATCCAAATTTTTCATGATAAAGAAAGCCAAAGGATTGACACCCTAGGGGACTCTAGGAGTTAAAATGTAGAATTTACTTAGTAGCCATAATTCAAGGAGTCTAACACAAAGGTTCAATTCAATCCAAACACATCAAGCTTTGAGAGATTGGTAACAAGGAAGGCCACCATTGGCATCGAGGAGTTCAATTTTCAAAAGGTAAAACCTTTTGTGGGATTAAATCTTATTCAAGGGTAGGCAGTAGAATAACATCCCATCTATCAGGAGGATGTAGCCATTTTGGTGTTAGCATAATCATCAATGATTGTGGCAAGAATCAAAGGAATGAAGCAGAGGATCCTCAACTGGGAGAAAGAGAAACAGGATTTGGAAGCTCAAATCTTAGTCTCAATTCTTGAGGACATATTATAAGTGTTGAATAAATATTTTTTGGATACATTTGAAAGTTTAAATAAAGTCAAGCTTAGATTAAGTGATTTAAACCATCAAGCTAAGATGGCATAAGCCTTAATCACCCAATGGTAGGATTCTCAAGCTCAGATGATAGAACTCATCAAGGTGCATAGGACAAAGCAGGCCCTCGATTTCAAGATCATCAAACTTAGATATTTAGATATCCTCATGGTGTTTTTGATGGATAAGCAAGAAGATTTGATTGCCTATCATATCAATGTTGACAACTTCATCAAGGAAGACAAGGACCTAGTAAACAAAATGGAAAAAAAATTGGGGAGTTTGTTGGATAACCCTTCTTAAACCACTACTATGGACCTGATCAGTGATGAAGAATTCAAGTGGAGAATTGGTGTCCACATCTAGGGAATTAAGGATAATCAAGGTCATTATACCAAGGATAATCAGAATATCCTTAACACTATCCTTACTCTAGGGAAGCAAATCATGAAAGCACAATGTATTAAGGAACTCATGGCTAAGGCTGAGAAGGAATTTGACACGTTAGAAAATCAAGAGGAGGATTATCTAATGAAACCTGTAGTAGATTTTGAGCTAATCAAAGAGAAATACACCAAGGTGAAAGACTTCCTCAGACATGGCTAATCAAAAGTCCCACTACCAATGTAATTTTTAAAAGAATATCCCTTTGTAACAAATATATGCTAGCCTATTAGCATATATGGTAGCCTTTTGTCAATTTTGACATAGTAGGTCATATATATTGTAATCTCTATATTAAGAATAGTTGTCCTTATCCTGCATGTGATATTTTGAGAAATTTAACTAGTGAACTACCTATATTTCATATAAATAGGCAAGGATTGCCATTTTGTAAAGAGAGCTTTTGAGCAATTTTATACTAGGAGCATTTAAGATAACTAAGGAATTCTAAAAATATTATCTTTATAGTTTGTTAAATGTCATTTTTGTCTCTCAATTATATGTTTTTATCTTAAGTTTGAAGGATTATTTGTACTTTGAGTCACATTCTCTATCATAGGGTTGTTGATTTGTGTTAATGCTAGATTAACTGTAAAGATCTCAAGTATACTTGATTTTATTTTTCTATAAATTTGGATTTGCTTTGGCTATTTAGACCACAGTAGCAAACATTTAAAGTAAACTTGGTTCTTACTTATGATTTTTATATTTCGTCTAAATTTTGCTTGATTTGTGATATAATCTAAGTTCACGCTATTTTATAATATAAATTGGTTCATGTGTGCTCAAAGTAATTATAATTTTGTCATAATATTTGAGATGAGAATTTGCAATCACACTCCCTTTGTACCTTACCCCTTCCTTTTCTTTTTTTATCAAGACTCACTTTAATTTAAATATCATGGTTAATATTCATTTATATTAGTCTAAAAATCATCAAATTCATAAATATCTAAAGATGCATACCCTACTGTCTCCCAACCACTAAACTAAACAAATATTGTGGATAGTTACCATACTCTACTTCTATTCCACCAGAGACATCACTAAATTGTCACAAACTAGAACTCATGCCTTAGATTTTTGAATCCTAAAATGATAAGTGTTCATCAACACTGAAGAGTACCTATGGTACATTTAGAAGCATCAACAGGAAGAACCTCCATTGGTTCTACAAGGACGGCCATGAATCTTTAAATATCTTTGCTAGTTTTGGTGTATTTGGTCAAAGATCACTCTATATTTTACATGTTTATGTTTATTTTATCATAAATTATGTAAATATTGGTGACCTTCATGATTTTATACCAGTCTTTGGGTTTAATTAGGCAAAGATTGATATTCTTTGAATACATATGCTTAATTCTAGTAAATACAGCTTTTGGTGTTAATAATTCATTAGTATTTGAAATTAGAATATCTTATTCTAGTTAAAATTGACAATTATTTTCTAATAAGAAGTTTATTTGAGTCATAAGTTGCAAATAATAGTCATCTTTGCATAATTTAGGATATCTTTGAGCTTGTTTAGTCAAATATTGAAGTCCTTTATCCTCTTGAAAAATAAGCTTACTATACAAGTTGATTGTTGATTATCTATGAGGATTTAACTTTACTTATCATATTTCAAATGGGATCCTTAATCCTCAAGATAGAATTGCCAAGGATCAAGACCATATCACATTTAGAAACTAGAGAACCCTTACTCAAGCTATAAATCCATAGAAGAACTAGGAAGGATAGAGGAAAGCATAGGCATTCTAAGTCTCTACCAATTAACCCTTGCAATGGATTCTTGTATTTGATATTCATCCAAATATGGCATGGCTTGTAAGTTCCTCGATCAAAATACCAGGTGTGGTTCATGACTTACCATGTATTCCTAAAAGATATTTGCCAATATTTAGTCTAACTAGTATTGTAACTACAAAGGAACATGTCAAATCTTTCAAAGTTGAATTAAGATTGTTAAATGTTATTCATGAAGATGTAGCATGTATGTTATTTCCATTTACATTTAAAGATGTTGCATATGAATGGTTCCTTAATTTCCCTAACAATTGTATTATCTCATGAAATAACATTGGCACTATCTTTATTGATCAATTTGGAAAGATCATAAGCCCCTGTGTCATTTATCATCAATTCACAACTATTAAGAGGTATACAAGTGAACCTATTAGGTCCTTTAATTCTAGGTTCCAAAATATGTTTAGTCAGACCATGGATCCATATAAACCTAATGAAGCTTTAGCTTTGGAGGTTTACAAAGATGTTGTTAACCCCATGACTTATATATTTCTTAAAAGAGCTATCCCAATTATCATCACATTAGCTTAAGTTTATTCTGAAGTATTGGTTATTAATGACCAAATGTAGCCCCAAAGAAAGATGGCTTATTCTATCCCAAATGTTAATCCTTGGATGCCTACATTAAACATTTTCTTAAATAATAACCAAAATACTTTGGCATTGAATTAATTCCCTACCTTGAATGTATTACCTACTAGCCATGCTACCTCTAATTAGAACTTAGGTTCCTTGAGCCATCAAGCCACCAATGGATCTCATATCCATGACTTGAAATCCTTAGTGCCTTTCAATGGCATTAACTATAGCCAAGGTCAAAATTATGAGACTCCAAAGAATAAGAATGAATCTATATTAAAAATGCTCCATAATCTTAGCATAAACTTTTTGAAATTACAAAAGCAAGTTGATAATGCTAATGACAACCCTATAAGGAATTTCACTTTCAAAAAGTTTAACAGGCCTAAAAATAGATTTTAGAATGATATTTTTTATAATAATAAAGCTAATAAGCCTTCCTCTAGCAAAAGGACTATGGATATCAACCTCACTGATATTGCCTTACCAGACTATTGTAGGGTGCATGCTACATCCAAGCATGGTGAGATTTATTGCATTAAATTTTTCAAATATTTTGAAGCTTTCTAAGAGGAACTTGACACATTTGAAGTGGTTTCAAACAAAGGTGTCGTTTTAGGTCTTTTTGAATCTAAATCATCTGACCAAGTTCACATGGTAGAAACTTTTCAATTCCCTTTTCAAGAAGATAATGAGCCTAAGGATACCCCTAAATATATTCAAGCATTCCATCACTTCTTGAAGACATATTCTCTAAGAAATAGGGAGAAAAATATCCATTGACCATTTCTACTCCACCTAAAAACTATGGGACCCCTCCAGACACTGTATCAAAGAATAATCTTGAACCTCCCAAAGGAAGCTCTTCCAAACCTACTACTGATAATTTAAGAAAAAATGGTTATAATATTATGGAATATATGAAAAATATTAAAGCCAACATCACTCTGCATGAGCTGACTCAAATCATAGAATAAAGAAACTTACTCTTGGAATCCTTGTCCAAGAAGCCTAGTAAAACCCCTAAGAGTGATAGTGCAAATGTAACTATGAAAGTAACTAAAGTAGAGTCTCTACCTTTTTTACTTACAGTTAGGATATTTAGGAAGAATATCCATAATTGTCTTTTAGATTCCATAGCCTCAACCAATATCATGCTTGTCAGGATATGTGAACAACTTGGGTTAACACCAATCAAGTCTGATAGGGTGGTTACTCAATTGGATAAATCCATAGTCAAGGTCATTAGGGAACTATTAAATGTTCATATGTAGTTAGCAAGTGAAGCTAGGGTTTATAAATTCATCGTCATATAAGTGGTATATGTTCCTAATGCGTATGGATTGCTCTTGAGTAGAGAATGGACTAAGGCCTTAAATGGTTACATGTATACTAATTGCTGACACTTGTGGCTACCTTAGAAAGGTTTACCAAATTAGATAAGAGTAGAAAGGGAACCCATAATGAAACACATGATAACAATTTACAATTATATCAATGAAATGGTAAACTTCCTAGATTTTGATCTAGGAGTTTTCACTTTAGAAACTACAAAGGAACCTGGTTCCAAGAGATCTCTTCCAATGCCTAGCCTATGGAAATTATATGTTGATGGTACCAAATGAAAATTAGGATTAGGGGTTGGTATTATATTGATAAACCCTATATAAAAATAATAACATGCATATTATAGGTTATAATTCCCTTGCACCAATAATTTGGTAAGTATGAGGCTCTCATCCTAAGATTGCAGCTTATCATCAAGCATAAGGTCAAGTAAATCCTTGTTTATGAAGATTCTAAACTTGTAGTTAATCAAGTAAGGAGCAAGTACCAGTGTAATCTATCTTACCTTAAGAATTAAAAATTTAAAGTTTAGGACTTGGTGGAATATTTTGATGCCTTCAATATATTGTATGTCCTTAGGGAAGAAAATAAAGTTGCTAATGAGCTTGCCTCTGTTGTAGCTAACATCATGCCTAATCATGATTCTCAAAACCTCAATATTGAGCTAGTACCATGTCCCTCAATCCCTAAAAACATAAATCACTTCCAAGTTTTCAATGATGATTAACAAATTATGTATTTCTTGACAAATTTGGGAGCCTTTGAAGTTCACATTATTGATGAAGTTGATGAAACTTTTGCTGAGAAGGAACTTAATGGTAAAATCATCCAACTAAGTGTTAACAAGATACCTAAAATAATGATTTCATTAGAAAGTATATTTAATCTTGAAAATATTTTTGAATCACCTAAGCAACCCAAGGTAAGTGGTAAAGACTATCATGCACTGAACCTTGGCCACATGATCAGCCCCAAATGGTGAATATAGGGAAGGCTTGCACTAAAATGGAAAATAGAAAAGCTAGAGATCTACTTAAAAAATAAAAATATGCAATTGATTGATCATATAAAGACCTAAAAATATTTTACCCAAGGGTTATTACTCATACTATACCTCTCCAAGAGGGTTGCAAACCCTTTAGATAGATGTAAAGACTAGTTAACGCTATTTTAAAACACATGATCTTTAAGGAGGTCAAGAAACTATTGGATGCAAGGATTGTGTTTCCTATTAGGCATTCCACTTGGGTTGAAAACTTGCTCCCAGTCAAAAAAAAGAATGGGTAAATAAGATTATACATATATTTTAGAAATCTAAATAGAGCATCTAAAAAGGACAATTGCCCCTTGCCTTCTCTAGACCAAGTTATACAAGTTGTTTCAAGATCTACCATGATGTCCTTTTTAGATGGATTTTTTGGATATAACCAAGTGTTTTTTTCTCTAGAAGATATGATAAAAATATTTTTTACTACTAAATGGGGAACATATTCTTACAAGATAATACCTTTTGGATTAATTAATGTAGGGGGGAAATTTTAGAGGGCCATGGACCATGCTTTCCATGGTCTAGTGAGAAAATGCATCATCATATATATGGATGATCTCACAATATTCTCTAAGAATAGAGAAGAACATTTCAATAATTTGAGGCAAGTATTTGATATATGTAGGAGGTATGTAACCCTAAGAAAAGCATATTATATGTCATTAAAGTAAAATTGTTAGGGCATGTCATTACCAAAGATGGGATCTCTATAGATCCTGATAGAGTGGAGGCCATTTCTAAAATTAGTCTACCCAATAGCTAAAAAGAACTAAAGTCATTCTTTGGCAAGATTAACTTCATGAGGAAGTTTATTTTAGGTTTTGTTGAGATTTTCAAACCTTTGAATGATATGCTTAAGAAATATGCTAAAATTTCTTAGAATGATTTATCTAAGAAAACATTTGCTGACAGTAAAAGAGAAATCAATCAAGCCCCAATCTTGTTAAGTCCTAACTTTTTAAAGGATTTTTTCTTATATTCATTTTCTTATGACCACACCATGGCTATTATCTTAACTCAAAAGGTTGATGGGAGTGACCAACCTATATCCTTCATGAGCACCAACTTCAAAAATGTAGAGGTGAACTATTCCATCATTGATAACCAACCCTATGCTTTGGTAAAGGCAGTAAAAAAGTTTAGACATTACCTCCTTAGAAACAAGGTACATGCCATTTTACATGACCCAGTAATAAGGCTTATGTTGAGTCAGAATGAGCTTGGGGAAAGAATAGGCAAGTGGATGGCAATCCTATAAGAGTATGATATAGAGATGAAATTTTCCAAATTAGTGAAATGTCAAGGCTTAGTTAAAATGGTTACCAATATTGACCCCAAGCTCCATGTCATACAATTGGATCAACAAAAATTCTAATGCAATGAATGGTATGACTATTTAATGCATCTTTTTATCAAAAGTAATTGTCCCTTAGGATTCACCAGAGAATAAGAGAGAGCTTTAAGGCTCAAGTCATCCCATTACCTCATCAAATATGGAGTCCTTTATAGTAAAAACTTTGAAGGGATCTACTTGAGATGTGTGTCAAAATAAAAATCCTCTCAAATCATGTCTACTTTCCATGAAAATTTGGGTAATGGACATCCTTCAGGGAGAACCATAGCCCACAAGATTCTCAAGGTTGGGTATTATTGGCCCACCCTTTTCAAAGATACACACAAACATGTGAGGGAGTGTCATTCATGTCAAATATTCAATACAAAAGAGCCAAAGGTTTCATGCCTTTACAACCTATGATGGTGGACAAGCCTTTTGCATAATGGGGATTAGAGTTCATAGGAGTGATCAACCCCAGTTATTCTAAAGGTCACAGATATGTCCTAACTACTATGGACTATTACACTAGGTGGACTGAGGTAGTAGCCACTAAGTAATGTAGAACAAAAGAGGTGATTAATTTCTTAGACAAAAATATTTGCACTAGATTTAGAACCATAGTTTCCTTAGTTTGTGACAATAGATTTGTCTTCATATCTATTGAAATGATGGAATGGGATTATGACCAAGGCATTTTACTCAAGTTTTATTCCAATCAATATCCTTAGGGAAATGGTGTTTTTTAATCCAAAAACAAAAACTTGATGAAAGCCATCAAAAAATATATTGAAGATAAACCCTGAACATGGCATAAACATCTTAAGTTTGCCTTATTGATAGACAGAATCAAAATCAAACAAGCCCTCAAGGCTTCACTAGTTTTGTTAGTATATGGTCAATATCCTATCTTTCCCATCATCTTGAAGTTTCCTATGTTCACATTCATGCAAGAATACATGGATAACAGGTAGGAACTTGTTAATTATAGGTTATTGGACATCATTCAAATGGAAGATGCTAGGGTAAAGGCATTTGTAGACTTTAATAGGCACCAATAAATCATGAAAATATGGTTTGATAAAAGGTCCAAAGTGAAGGTGTGTAGGTATGGAGATCTATTCTTCCTCTGAGATAAGGCATCAGAGCCTAAAGGTAAACATGGCAAGTTCACCCCTTTTTGGATTGGCCCGTACCAAATTGTAGAAATTTTAGGCAACAACACTTTCAGGTTAAAGGTTCTTTAAGGAGTAGAGTTTACTTTTCCCACCAATGGATAATACCTCAAGCATTAATTTTTTGCTACCCCAATAGGGGTCTTCATTAAATAAATTTGTAAGATTATTAAGGTTAGAGTAGGTAGGCTAGTTAGTTTCCTTTCTTGCTTTTTTTTTTCTTGTTGGGTTTGTATATATTTGTTTGCTTGTGCTTGTCTATTTTTATTGTTTGTTTGTTTATGTTTCATCTTTTTTGCTTAGTGGTGTTCCTTGGTTTTAGTAAAGTCTCATAGATTATCTTTGTTTAGAATTTCTAAAAAGGTGTGAGTATGAATCTTACAAAAGTGAACATGAGGTGGTGATAAAGCATCATGATGAAACCAAGGGCACTAGCACAGATAATTATAAGAGCTAAATGTCTCATAAAGATTTAAACCTTATTCTGAATCAAAACTTGGTTTTAAGAAGAATCATATGTGTATAATGTGAATTCAGTTTGTTAATTCACATTCATGCTTACACTTAAAACATATCCTTATCTAGGATTAAAATTTTAACCAAAGGAGAGTATCTTAAGGCTAGGAGATTTGACCAAATCCTTAAACCTATTTATCCTAGCTCCCAAATTTTATTAAAAAAAATACTTAATGTTAAATCAAAAGATGCAAATTTAGAGGTGATTCAGGAAATCTCCACTAGGGATATGAATGCCTAGCTAGTAGTGGAACAAGGCCATGAGTGGAGCCAAATGTATCTATATCAAGGCTATAGATGCCTGGCTAGTAGTATAGTAATGGCCAAACCTCCCCTAAATTAAAATCAATTAATCCTACTAGAATATTTAAATATGCTCAAAGTCAAATGCAATGGCCAAACGGATGTGAACCTAGATGTTGTTGCTTGAAGTCTCATGAAAAATAGTAAGTGGAATCCAAGTACACACTACATGTTTTTGTTTTAATATCCAGGTTCAAATTTTATACATAAGAGGCTTATTTTAACCAAGAATCAAATTAGGAGATGGTATATGTCAAAATGGGATAAAAAAACTAATGTATAGATCTAAAATAGAACCCTAGGTTCCAACATATTGTTATGTTCCCCCTGTGAGTCACCATTTGTTGAGACCAACATACACCCATTTTTTTGCTTTTGCTAAAAGGGGACCCTTTTGAATGTTTCAAAACATCTATGTTCTAGATTGAATATGAAAGGGTTATTATCTCTTGAAATTTAAATGCAATTTAAATAAAAAACATGATCCTCAATGTATCTGGTTGTGATTATGTTTTATGGATTAATGTTTCTAATGATTGTTTTTGAGGTTATTAGTTATAGGTTCTATGGATAAATCTAGGGATCTTAAGTAGTAAACCCTAGGGGTTTGAATTCAAATGTCCACAAGAAAAGTTGAGTGGGAAATTATATTTCCTTTCAGTTATAGAAACCCTAAGTCTAACTTTATATTAAACTTTGATTATGTTTTTAAACATGACCAAACATTAATATAAAATTAATACTTGGACATTTTATTTTCCCTTTTAAAACCCCAAAACCCTTTTGTATTAACTAGGTTCTTATTAAGGTTTAAATATATTGGTGTTTGCAAGTATGAACAAACTTATAAAGCTTGAAACCTTAGTCTAAACTTTTATACATATCATGCCTTAACTTAAATCTCACTCACCTTTATAGATCCAACACCTTGATTTCAATAGAATATTTTGATCCAACAATGTGAACCAAATCCAACATCAAAAGGGAGACCAATCGTTATCAAGCACTCAGATTATGATATGGTGGTCCTCACTACCTTAGACACCTTAATCCAATGACATGCATCAATCTTGAAGCCTCAAGAATTCCTAAGAGCCTGACACATGGCACTCAATCATTGGACCAAATTAATTCCATTTTCTTAAATTTGGAAATCTCACTCCCATCATTTTACATCTATGAGGATGTAGCTAACATTATCAAACCTGACAAATTTAACCTAGAGAACTTTTCAAAGCCTAAGCAAAGGGGGCATTTCTAAAGACCATTTCAAAGGAATTCCTAGCATTTTTATGTAAAAATAATTAGCATAAAAGGCTTTAAGCTAAGTTAATTTGTGTTTCTTAACATAAAAGGACCTTAAGAACATCATTTTAAGTCTAATTTTATATAGTCATGGAACTAATTAAAAGATGTGCGTCTTATAGGATCCAATAGTGATTGTTCACCTGCTAGATTTGATCCAATGGTGTGTCCAACCTGAAGACTTTTCAAAGGTTTCTCAAGCTCAACACATGGCCTACCCATGGCTAGGGTAACTGATAAAGGAACATAGAGCCCCATGAGGAAGATGTGTGGTAGCTTGCCATTTGAAGGATGGAAATCTGATGAGACTTATTTAATAAAGGGGCTCAATTAAATGACTTGGACCTTGTAAAAATAAATGGAGATCGCTCACTCACTATATTTGATATAATGATATATCAGACCTAAATACTCTTCAAAGGCCCTGTGAGCTCGACACAAGGCTAAAGCATGGCTAGGATACCAATTGACAAGAGTAAGTAGCATGGGGAAGATTTGTTGGGGTGCCAAGTGACATATCCATGAAATTAAACATCAAGGGACCAATAAAAACACAAGAACTTGGATTTGGATTATCAAATTGAAATAAAGAAAGCTTTTGAAAGCCAATAGCTAGTCTCCAACTAGCATTTATGAAAATTGTCATGAAAGGCAGAAAACCATACCACATAGGCTCCACATAAGCATGGAGAATAAAAATCAAAGATCTCTTAAGCTCTAAAGTGTAGAGGACATGAGATTAAGTTCCCATCAAATATAAATCATGTATAAGATTAATAAACTAGATATTTCCACCATTAAAGCTCAAAAACCCTAATCCCTCTATAAAGAAGACCCAAGTTGGCTCATTTGGTCACAAAGCAATCAAAATAGCATAACTAAACCAAGAAACAAGTGCCTTATCAAACCTTTGGTGACCTTACAAGTATAATTTGGTGTCATAAATGGTTATGGGTAGGTAATAGATGAAGATGGAGGTATAACTTTATCTAACTTCAGACAGTGAGGGAAGGATCTTTAAAGACACAGACCTAGACCTGACAGCTCTAAACATGCATAGAATCAGGAACTGGTCTAATTTATTCTTCCTTATGGAGGAATTGAAATCAATTTCCTAGGAGTAAAATATGAATTCATCTATGAATCATAGATATAATTACCTAGTCTCAATTCTATTGGTAGGCCTCCAACATGTTGCAGCCAAACTAGAGGTAATACATTGTATCGACCTCCTTACTCCCATTTTTGTTGATTATAGAATAGATAAATAATGGATCATTTAAGAGGGAATCACTAATAAGGTTCCATATATCACCCCCATGGTCTTTAAAACTTATTATAGGCTCCCCTTACCTCATATTGATCTCCTAGGCTCAAGAGGGTGGATAAACACCCAAGACCTAGATTCAGTCCTCACACCTTGGATAATCCAAGGTTCCCATGTTTTTAGGTCCCCTAATGGTGGGATTATTATTTTCCAATTTAGGGATGGAATTATGATAGCTATTACCTTACTAAATATAGCCTTTGGTGTCCCTTCCACTACTTATGTAAGCAAGATCTAGGTGTCTTATGTTCACTGCATGCTGGAACAGAACTTAACACCTCCCATTGGAGACATAATAAGTTTTTTCTTGGAAAATAAATTCATATCCATCAAGATAAGTACATTTAAACAATTTCATATGATTTCTTATCTCTTGGATTCACTTTTGGCTATTTTATATTTCCTTGACATCTAAAATTGATCCCCTAATGGCAGAACCACTATTTCTCATCACTACTCTAAATTGCATATATTCAAATATAGGAACCACATGAAATTTATCTATGATGGTGTTTTCCCATCTATCCATGAAGAAATCACCAATGTCCCTAGCCAAGACTCCACCCTTTAATCAAAAGGTAAGTAGAAGCCATGGGGGATGTATGGTTCTATTTAGATTTCACTATAATAAGAATATAAAGAATGATTCAACCCTACTAATTACCCATTCATGTCCCTAGTAAGATTGCAGAGAAAGAGATTGCCTATAAAATCATCCAAGGTGTGGATGGGATATTTAATAAATATTAAAAGGCTCATCTCCACCCCTTTCCACTAGACATTAGTAGGATTATGATTAAGGATTAGAAGCAACTAGAAATTATGGTGACCCATAAAAATTCATTTGATTTCCAGCTAGATGACCTTACAATGTGGGACCCCAATATCAAAGTGACTAACCACATACAAGATAAAAATGTCCTAAATATTGAATAAAAACATTAACTAGGTGTGGGAGATGGTATCTGTATAAAGGTAAAGAACTTTGAAGAGCTCTTGTCTAGGATCAAAGGCTACAATATCCAATTAGATCATAGGTTGGTTAGAGACAATAAGACCTCAAGAGAGATATGGAAACTACATCCCTTATATTATCACTTGTTTCTAGGACCATCTGGGACTACTCATCAGGAGCCACCTATCGGAGGAAAATATTTTGAGCTTTAATGAGTATCATTGACAAAGACACCCTAGGTTGGGTAACCTGAGGATATAAAAGGAAAGGCTAAACTTGTGATTAGGGATCCAAGGATAGAGCATAGACCTAGTAAAGGTCCTCAACCCTAGTCATCCTCATACAAGCCTCCTTCCTAAGTGGAAATTATTTGCATGATTCCATGTAGGTAGGAGAAATAGTGGAGAGTTCCCTTGTTGACATTACAACTACCTATGGTTCTGATAGGGAGGAGGATCCCTCTAATATGACAAGTAAGGATTTGATCCCACTGAATGAAGGAAAGAGACAAGTAGAATTGGCCTTGGTGCCCTTGGCATCTAAAAATAGGCCTAGGTTAACCTTCACTCACCCTACCAATGAAGTTAACCTCTTTAGTAATGAGAACCCTATTTATGGACCAGCCATTCCTGACTAGTTTGTTTATGGGAAATTATAAAAAATCCCATCTTTTTCTCCATCACTGGCCTTAACCTGAGTTGGCATAGATGTGCAAGATAATGTCAAGCCATGGCTAGAGGACATTGTAAAGAGACAAGTAGAGAGAAGGATCCAAATCCTTCATGACAAAGAATCTAAGGAATGACACCCCAGGGGCTTTTGGGAGCTCAAATGTAGAAGTTCCTTAGCAACCACAATTCAAGGAGTCTAACACAAAGGTCCATTTCAATCTAAATGCATCAGTGTTTGAGAGATTAGTAATAAGGAAGGCCACCATTGGCACCGAGGAGTTCACTTTTTAAAAAGTGGAACCTTTTATGGGCTTAACTCCTATTCAAGGGTAGGCAGTAGGAGAACATCCCATCCATTAGGAAGATGTAGCCAGTTTGGTGTTAGCACAATTAGCAATGATTGTGGTTAGAATCTAAGGAATGAAGAAAATGATCCTCAACTTGGAGAAGGAGAAGTAGGATTTGGAAGCTCAATTCCTACTCTCAATTTTTGAGGACATATTACAAGTCATGAATAAATCTTTGTTGGATACATTTGATAATTTAAAGAACATAAAGCTTAGATTAAGTGCTTTAAACCATTAAGCTAAGATCGCACAAGCCTTAATCACCCAATGGTAGGATTCTCAAGCTCAAATGATATAACTCATCAAGGTGCATAGGAAAAATTAGGCCATAGACTTCAAGATCATCAAGCTTAGACATTTAGATATCCTCATGGTGGTTTTGATGGATAAGCAAGAAGATTTGATCACTTGATGCAGTAATGTTGACAACTTCATCAAGGAATACAAGGACCTGGTAATTAGAATGGAGAAAATTTTATGGATTTTATTGGATAACCCTCTCAAACCACTACTTTGGACCTAATCAGTGATAAATAATTCAAGTAGAGAGCTGGTTTCCACATCTAGGGAATTAAGGATAATCAAGGCCATTTTGCCAAGGATAATCAAAAGATCCTTGACACCATCCTTATTTTAGCTAAGCAAATCATAGAAGCACAATGTATCAAGGAACTCATGGCTAAGGCTAACAAGGAATTTGACACATTGGAAAATCAAGAGGAGGATTGTCTAATGAAACCTGTAGTGGATTTTGATCTAATCAAAGAGCAATACACCAAAGTGAAAGACTTCCTCAGAAAGGGTTAACAAGGGGCCCACTACCAATGTAATATGTAAAAGAGTATCCCTTTGTAACAAATATATGCTATCCTATTAGCATATATGGTAGCCTTTTGTCAATTTTGACATAGCAGGTCATATACATTATAATCTATGTATTAAGGATAGTTGTCCTTATCCTGCATATGGATATTTTGAGAAAGTTAATCAGTGAACTGCCTATGTTTCTTATAAATAGGAAATAATTACCATTTTGTAAAGAGAGAGCTTTTGAGAAATTGTATACTCTGAGAATTTAAGATAACTAAGGAATTTTGAAAAGATTATCTCTATATTTTATTAAATGTCAATGTTGTCTCTCAATTACATGTTTTCATCTTAAGTTTGAAAGATTATTCATATTTTGAGTCACATTCTCTATCATAGGGTTGTTGATTTGTGTTAATGCTAGATTAACTATAAAGATCTCAAGTATACTTCATTTTATTTTGCTCTACTTTTAGATGTGCTTAGGCTATTTAGACCACAGTAGCAAACATTTAAAGTAAACTTGGTTCTTATTTATGATTTTTATATTTCCTCCAAATTTTGTCTTATTTGCGATATAATCCAAGTTCATGCTATTTTATAATATAAATTAATTCATATCTACTCAAAATAATTAGAATTTTGTCATAATATTTGAGATGAGAATTTACAATCACATTTCCTTTCCACCTTACCCTTCCCTTTTCTTATTTTTTAATCAAAACTCACTTTAGTTTAAATATCATTGTTAATATTCATTTAGATTAGTCTATAAATCAACAAATTCACAAAGATCCAAATATTCATACCCTGGTGGATCTCAACCACTAAACTAAATAAATATTTTGGATAGTTCCCATACTCTACTTCTATTCCACCACAGACATCACTGAATTGTCATAAATTGCAACTCATGCCTTGGATTTTTGAATCCTAAAATGACAAGTGTTCATCAACACTAAAGAGCACCTGTGGCACATTTAGAAGCATCAATAGATTAGAAGTCTCTTTTTGAGTTGGTGGGGATGCAATGTGAGAGGGAAATGAGGGATTAAATTTGAATTCCTTTGCTGCTAACATGGACTGTTGCATATGCATATTATCCAACTCAATTTTCCTATCAAGATTAACTTCAAAAATAAGGTTTCTCTTTTTAACTCTCTCTTTTAACAAACTGGGAAAAAGATAACTTTGATATCTTTGATTAGGATCATGAGTAGGGATCAAATATGGCTGATAGGAAACTTGGGGAAGTGGATATTAAGGTTGATAGGTTTGGTGAGGTTTCCTTCCATGAATTTTTATCCTATCCTCTAAGGAAGAAACTAGGCCACTCACATCAAGCATCTCACTTGTGAACCTTTACCAATTGGCTCTCTCAATATGTACCCACTCTCTTTTGACCAACTTGAATGCATCTCTCACATTATGAAAAATATGAATACAAACCTCTTGACCACATCCTCTTAGAGTATCAAGCTCCAACATGTACCTCTCATAACCTAAAAGAGTTTTCTTGAAGGTAGAAATGGATTGACTTGAGAAGTGACTAGGTTGACTAAGAGGATCAAAACATTGAGGAGGCT
This sequence comes from Torreya grandis, assembly GCA_037957365.1. Taxonomy (NCBI): domain Eukaryota; kingdom Viridiplantae; phylum Streptophyta; class Pinopsida; order Cupressales; family Taxaceae; genus Torreya; species Torreya grandis. Next base: position 1,431,150 of record JARHVA010002632.1, on the reverse strand, counting down.
GGCTATAAGACTGATAAAACTCATGAAAAGGCTAGATATAGTGTTGATAAGGATCATGATAGGGTTGGAACTTGTCATTAAAAGACTAGTAATAATCACACCAAGGTTGATTAATAACTTGCTCTTATTGATAGGGAATGGCATAAGCTTTAAATGTCTCACCAACTTGTGTAAGACAAATCTCAACACATAAATTAACCTCATTGAAAGAAAGAACACAAAGAAAATGTTTTAAAAAATATTAAAAAGGAAACCTAGGTTGTTTGACCAGCTGATGTATCTTTAGAGTCATCATTGATGCTTGAATAGATGCTTCTAAAGGTTGATTAATGAAAGATAACACCAAAAATATTCCAACCTCTAGGACCAAAAGTCCCACTAAGCATGATAGAAACTATTTTCACTTATATTTTCACCCTCTGAGTAGATGTCTAAGCTCTCCTCATCCAAATTGCACAATGGAAACACCTCTAGGCTTGTGGGTAGCCTAAGGATGAGGTGAATCTTTAGATAGGGATAGCTCCCTTTAGGTACCACTTTGGATCACTACTACACCTAACTTAGAGGGGTGAAAATGGAGACATATAACTAAAATCAAATTAACCTAAGGGAGGTGATACACCAAAATAGATTATGACTTCTAACTTGCTGCATGTTACACTTGAAATGAATGGATAAATTGAACATACACTTCTCCAATCTACAACTTTTTAGGTGAGGTGAGAGGTTTATTAACATGATTAGGAGCTTAAAATTTGTCTAGAGATCCTTTAGGACTTTTATAACCTCTTAAAAATATCAAAGTTGTCTGATGAAATAGGGGAGTGCCCTTTGTTTTGTCTCAGACAGAGGGCACTCCTATCGTGCACAAAACTGGTAGGTTTTGAGGAAAATAGAAATGAAGTGACCAAGGAGCTATTTATACATAGAAAGAGGGTCTAAGAAGTTAAAAAACATATAATAAAACATGAAAATCCTTATTTAGATGAAGGAACCCCAATAGGGAAGTCTAAACCTTTGGAGTTGTAGTCAAGCCTACTAGGCACATTTAAGCTTAGAGGCCAAATAAAGGGTCACTCACACTTCTAGACCTAATTAAGATTTATATCCTATTGAATAATATTTAAAGTAACACAATATAGGTGTACATATATTTTTAATTCATGAGAATCTTACAAAGTTCATATTTGGGCTTTGAGGTACAAACAAGCTACAAGACCAACATTAGGCCTATGTCCAAATGGGGGGTCTTTCATACTTATATCATGAGATGATATTTTTAACCTATTTCAAAATTTTAATAATTTCACTAAAATTATTTTAAAACCTCAAATATGCAAATAAAACCCTAAGAAAGCCATTTTTGGCTCAAAACTAACTTAGACCTACAAGAAAAGAGGAAAACAAGCTCAATAGGAGAGGTTCAAGTGCTCATATATTTCATGAGGCAATGCATCAAGGCCATATGAGTTTTTTAAAATTATTAAGGGTCCTCAACACCAAATTTTTGTAATTTTTTTACAACTCTAATGTTATAACTTTATGAATGAACCTTAAGATGTCAAACGGGTCTAAAACCCTTCAAAACCCTTGCAAGTGACCAATTTTTGAAAATATAGTTGGAAATATAATATAATTGAATATATTTATAATTAAATTGATTTAAAATTATATAATACTCACTTATGATCCATCCCATACTCTTGAGTTGTATATAATTGTACAGACATGGTGCAAAATAGGGTATTTTTTACCATTTTATGTGTTTTTTAGGTTCTAGAAGGAGTCTAAAGATGAAAATTTATACTTTTCATAACTCCCCATAATCATTTAATTATTCATAATAACTCCTAAGGTTTTGAATAATAGCTCTCATCTCAGTTAGTCAAAATTGGCATAGTGGACAAGCTAGTGAGAAGAGTGGAAAATTTCATGTGAAGTGATTTTAATGTGTCTCTAATGCTTATAATGATATTTAGTGTATTTAAAATTTTAATTCACTCCCTCTCATTAATTTTAATGATAATTTGAAGCCAAATTTGAGGCCAAGTGTGCAGGGTACATGGAGGAAGAGTTTTCTAGACTACAGATGATGATAGCTCCTTTCCAAGTGATTCCAAATGGCCAAGACTACAAATAATACATGTAAATTCATGTATAAAAATATTCCCCTCCATTCCAATCATTATATATTTATATATATATATATATATATAATGATTGGAATGGAGGGGAATATTGTTATACATGAATTTACATATATATATATATATATATATATATATATATATATATATATATATATATATATATAATGATTGGAATGGAGGGGAATATTGTTATACATGAATTTACATATATATATATATATATATATATATATATATATATCCCTTATTATTTATTTAATGTTTAAATATGTCTAAATTATGAAGGCAATTTTTTGAGCTAAGACAAGAAGTTTTATGCCACTTTGTAAGAGCTTGATGACTTAGATGGACACTTGGGATTCTTGACCTTGTATGATTCATCCCTTATCCTTTTCTCATGCATAATTAACTAATTTTATTATATTTACAAGTGTAATTTTGACCCTTTAACTTCTCTCTTCTCCTCTCTCTCTCAATTTCTATAAGAACTAGCCATTTTGGCCATTGTAATGGATTCTCCACCTGAGTATGGTGAATCCCTGCTCATTTAAATACCTTTTGATCAATAATAATACTTATTTTTACCTCCTCTATTAATTTTATTAGTGTTTTCATTTATAATGTTTGATTTTAAATAAGTGAAGACTATGGATTCCTTAGCATGTTGTTTCATTTTATCATCTATTTGCAGTTAGAAAGCTTCTTCTTGCAAGGCATGTGAAATTTTTTAGGAAACATCAAGGATTAAGTGAGTTATTATTTCCATTAGTGTCATTAAATTCCTCTTGTCGAGTCCTATCCTTTGAATTCACCCATAACCTCATAATGTAACATTGATGTGAGAAGATACAGATTAGAGAAATGTATGTTCAGTTTGTCCATTGGTTTCAAGTGTAACATGATGTTGGTTTGAATTCATCATCTATTTTTGTGTATCACCTCCCTTAGTTTATTTTTATTTTAATGATCCAAAGTGGTACATCAAGGGAGCTAGCCCTATCTAAAGATTCACCTCATCCTTAGGCTACTCACAAGCCTAGAGGTGTTTCTATTATGCCACTTGGATGAGGAGAGCTTAGGCATCTCCTCAAAGGGTGAAAATCCAAGTGACAAAAATAACTCCAACTATCAAATATGATGGGACTAAATACCCTACTTCATTCCTCAAATCCTTTGGTAACCTTTACAAAGAGTGTATCCAAACTAATACATTTTCCATAACTAAACTATCAGTCAAAACTTTCACTTGTGATGTATTAGAATGGTATAATCAACTTCCACAACATTCTATTTGGCAACTTGAAGATTTGGTTAATCCTTTGGTTAAAGAGTTTCAATATAATGACCTTCCTAAAAATTGTCTTATTCACTTCATAAATGCTAAACAATCTCCTAATGAATTGGCTCATGACTTTATTAAAAGATGGAAATCTTTAGCTCATAAATCTGATCATAATATGACTGACTATAATTTATTCAAATTCTTTATTACCACTTTGACTCCCATTATTCAAAACAAGGTTTGAACCTTTACTCCTCAAACTCTTAATTAAGCTCTTAACCAAGATAAGCATCAAGACTTTATTATGAATCAATTAAAACCCAATCATAAACTCAGTAAAGGATATTTTCAAACATCTAATGCTATCACTAGTAATACTTTCCAAACCAAACTTGGAGTTTTCAAATCTGATGTTCCTTTACCATCTCATACACCTCTTTTGATTTGATAAATGCAATAATTTTTACTACCCTCAAAACCTTTCATTTATCCAAATGCTCCTCCAAATTGGTATGATCCCAATCTACTCTGTCGGTTCCATGTTGACATTGAGCATTCTCATGAATATTTTAGAGGGCTCAATAAGTATGACATTTCTTATATTCTTGGTGAATCATTCAACCATGAGGCTATGATCAAAATTATTCATTAAGAGTGTGCTGCCACATCTCAAAAATGATAAAACCTTAAAGCCTCTACCTCTAATAATCCAAAATATTCTTCAAATAATAATCAATCAAATGTCAAGGATGTTTATGCCATCGATGCCAATTATGAGCTATATTATAAAAAATATCAATTTTTCAATGTTTCTAAGGTTAATTATCATCATAAATAGGCTCACAAATATCCTATTACCAAGCCTAAGAAACCATATTTATAATAACAATTGCTTAAAGATACCACTACCATTCATAATGATTCAGAATCACTTAAGGAACAACTTCCTCCTTCTGATCCTCCCACCACATCTATACCTCCTAAATCTAATTTGCCTTCTAAACCTCATGTTTGTTATTTTAAATCACATTGGAATTTTATTGAATAAATCAACTCTATGCCTTATAAGATTCCTCTCATGGAATTGGTTCACACTTCAACTTATAAATGTAAATTTCTTATGTAACAACTTCAAGAAATTGAAGATCCATCTTCCATAGATGAAGAAACACCTTCTATTGATTCTCAACCAACTAATGTCAATACCATTGAGACTATGTGTCCTTCTTCTAAGCCTTCTATTGAATTTCTTGAAGAGGACATGATCAATGATGAAATTATTTTTTCATCAATGATCAACCTCTCTTTATCAAAGTATCCATTAATACCATGGTCCCTTATCTAAAAATTTATAGTTGATGAAGGTTTTGGTATTAATTTCACATCATTATGGCTCATTCAATAACTTGGTTATAGAAAATATCATCTTAAACAAACCTATCTTACTTGTCATGTCTTTCACAAAACTAATCAAAATCCTTTTGGTTGCATTTGGCTTATGTTGACCACTAGACCTAAGACTGTTAAAACCAAACTTATGGTCCTTAATCTTCCTTTATCTTATGACATTCTTCTTGGTCATCCATGGACTCATCAGATGAGATATATCACCTATTTTGGTAGTCAATGTATTAAATTCGTATATAATGGAAAATGTTAAAAACATAAAGCCGATCCCAACCCATGGAGCATTCAGCTTCCCAATCCTAAGCCTCAATATCAAATTTCTACAATTTTTAAAATCAATAGTGCTCCTTTACCTGAGTTCATCAACATGACTCTTGATCTTTAATTTAGTCTTGTAGATTTTGATGATGATGAGCCTAATGATTTGCAACACACTTTAAATACTAAGAAGCTACCTCCATATATTTTAGGTTAGCTTCCTTCGTCTCTCTTACCCCCAAGATTATATTATTCCTATCATGGATGAGATTACTGATTTTCCCCCTCCATACAATGCTCAAGAGCCATCTTTACCTGAATATGCCTTCACTTTTAATGATTTTAAAGTGGATAAATTATTCTAAGATCCTCTCACCATGTCCCCTTATATATTTATCAAAATTGGTATTTCAAATTTTAAAACTCCCCCCAATTCTTAATCATGTATGATTTCTCCAACATATGATGACAACTATATCATGGCCCAAACTCACTCTAGAGACTTGGATGTCCAACACTATCAAAATATTTTATTCCAAATTCATGCCTTCAATTATGATGTACATACCATATCTACACATCATGATGTATATCCTAAAGGTTATGTACCTCCTAAAAATCTTCCTCTTATTGATACTCCTTGGGTGGTAGAACAACTTACACCTTCTAAACCTATACACAATCCTACATCTTCTCTACCTCCTATGGATCCTATCATTTCTTTTTATCCTTCTCCCATCATTAAATCTATCAACACTCCTATCTCTTTGAATCAATCCTCTTTATCTACTTCCAAAATTACACTAGATGTTAAAGCAGTTGATGTCCATCAGATTCATTCTGAATATGATCTCTATGGCAATAAAATTCTATATCTTGAAGTAGATGTTTAATATTATGGTCCTCTTCCTACCATGCCTAGTGATGAAACTATTCATGAGTTACGTCATGCTCGATAGCATCATAAACTTGGATATTTCAAGAATAAAACTCCTTACTTCAACAACTTTGTTACTAGCATTAAAAAACAAATCTAATTTCAACCTTGCATAATGCACCTTACCATTTTCTAGATGATAATGCCACACTTATCGGAAAAAAAACTTGTATCAAATATGGTACCCCACCTTCTCCTCAACCAATCATAATTTATTGATAACTCTCACCATCTTAGCATGATAATTGTTAGCCAAATTTCATACGTTGTTTTGCAGCTTCCTTTGGCTAAGTTCAATGTTCACTTGTTTGTTTTAACTCACTTGTAAAAGACTAATTGTTTTTCATTTTCTTTTCTTTGGAGTTTTTTTTGGCCTTTTCAAAGTGTCTTTTCAATATTTTTGCCAAATTTGAATTCTTTCAAGTTTTTTCTCTCAGATAAAAATTTTGAAAGAATTCTCTCCTTGTCTTCCCCAAAGGAATTATTTTGCCTTTTTGTCTCAAATAAAAAATCCAAAAGAATTCTTCCTTTATCTTTTCTGAAGGGACACTTTCCCTTCAAAGTGTCCTTAGGAACTTTTTGAAGGGACACTTTCCCTTCAAAGTGTCCTTCAGAACTTTTTTGAAGGGACACTTTCCTAGACCAAAGGAACATTTCTTATGCAAAAGGGATAGTTTATCTCTCTGAAGGGACACTCAAGAAAATTTTGAAGGGTATAGACACCTACAAAGTCTATAGAAGGATTGTTTCAAAAGAGTCCATAGGAATAGTTTCAAAATGTTAAAGGGTTGTTCTCAGTAAAAGTTTCCTTCAAAAGGTTTTCAAAGGGACACTTGGAAAAGGGCCCAAAAGGATATGGAAGAGCCAAGAGAGAGCCAAAAGACCATTTCCTTCAAAGAAAGTGTTGGTGCAAAAAATGTTCAAGTTGAGTGCTGAGCAAAGAATCAAAGCAAATAAAGGACCCAAAGGAATTATCCTAGTGAGTGATGATTGTATGGACATTAATTTCATGTTGGAGGACTAATTATTGGAATTCAAATATAAGGATTCCTAGTAGAGTAATGGTCCTTTTTCAAATCCTAGGCATCTAAGGGCTCACATTCTCCATCCGACAAAGCATACCAAAGGACCATTCCAACATTGATCAAGTAATGATTTGAGTAATTCTAGATGGCCAATATAAATATCAAGCATTATGCATACAAATTCCCAATAAGGCCTCTCAAAGGCTAACAGATTGAGAGTGACTCATGCCTTATGCCTTTACACACCTTAGTAAGATGATGGGAGGTTGTTAAGCATCAGGATAAAACTACATAGGTGGATTCCTTTATCACAACTAATTGATGCCTTCCCCTAAGTATCTTGACTCTATTGAGCAACCATAAAATCATCTTTAAAAATATAGGCTAAGAGTGTAACCACTTGAGATAACATGGATCAATCATGTGGCTAAAAAGAGAATCATTAGCAAAGATGGTTGCAATAAAATACAATGACTCCTAATAGATTGATTCCTCTTTTTAGCACTTAAATGTCTCTCCCTCTCTCATGTCTCTTATGCTATATATACAGCCCTTAAGTTAAGTTAAAATCATTCACACAACATATGGTGAAGCCCTACTAAATTATTATCATTTCCCTACCTTTAAGCAATTAAGCATAGTTTTGTTCATTTCAAGTTCTAAACAATTGTCTAAGTGTGTAATAGACACATAGTGACAACAAGTGATGGTTTCATCATTTTTTATTTTATCCTCCACATTTTGAGCAAGAGTTTTGGTCTAACAATCATAGAGAGTGTGTCCAAGTGTATGGAATTTATACATGTGTATAACTATTTTTGAAATATACATGGTGTCTTTTAGTTCATCTACCTTGCATCCTTTCATTCATCTCACCTCTATCTAAACATTATGTTAGATTCTTTAAAGCTTGAGAATGGCCTATGTATTTTTTTGTAGCATGCACTAGGTTATGGCATTCATGTGGAGGACAATCTTTGGTGCATCACCATTCTTAGAATAGGTTTTTTTAATGTAAATTCTAACTCTTTTCCTTTCAATCAACTAGTTTAAATAGAGATTGTCTTGCAAAATAGATACAGGGACATAGCCCTTTAAATCTAGAGGTTTATTTCCCCTATAGGCACACCGACATGCCTAGAAATGATCCAATGTTTCCCAAATCTAGAAGAGGACTTAATACCCCCTTCTAGGGTGTAAGATTTTGAGATAATAGTTTTGGCATGCCCTGTGGGACCCCAGTTTTTAGTTATTTACATGTCAAGGTGAATGTTAGTCTTGACAAACTTGAGTTTTTACTCTTAATATAGAATTTGGTGACTCTAAAGGGTAAGAATCCCTAGTTTTAGATCAATTTTTCCACATTTTACTTCATGGTCCTCACTAGGTCATCTAGGATTCTTGACCAAACCCCTTTAGTTGAAATTATTCTTGAAGAGTAATGCCCTAAACCTTTCTTTCCACTTAGAGATCTTGGGCAAGGAGATTTTGAAGAAGAAGAAGAAGTTGAAGAGATCAAAGAAGTATAAGATCAAGACAAAATAAGAGAAATGGATAGACAACAACCTTTCCTAGCCTTTAACACACAAAATCCAATTGACCTTATTGTATATGACCCTATCCCTCCAAATGCTACCAAGAATCTCCCTAGTTTTAATGGGGAAGATTCTATTAACCCATCTGAACATATTAGGGACATCATAAATTTTTATAACTTTCATAATGTCATCTGAGCCAATATAGCTATTAGGTTACTTGCCATGTCTCTAAGAGGCAAGGCACTTGACTGGTATATAACATTGGAAGGATATTACATTACAAGTCAGGATGGCTTTGGAGAGTTATTAGTAACAATATTTGAAAATAAGAGTGACCATGCCTCACTGATCTATTAGCGTAATGTAATAAAGAGAGGTCCCAATGAATCTATGGGGAATTTCAATGAAATATTTCAAAGGACATGGCATAGTTTGTCACCTATCATGAGACCTCCTCTAAGCTTTGTGTCCCCACCTATTTCAAAGGTATTGGTATTTATTTAGTATTGATGTTATAATATAGGGGAGGATTCACTCTACTTGATGCATATAAAATAGCTATTGAAGTTGAAAATAGCTTGATAAAAGCTAAAAGACTCCCTCCAAGAGTTTCCATGCCATTATTGTCTCATAGTTTAGTTGAAGCTCCAAGAATAGCTCAAATTACTCACACCAATGTCAATCCAATATCTTTCCCCAAGAAATTAGATAGTGTTGTGGATAAAGATGATGAAATATAGTCATTACACACTCAGCTCAAGCAAGCTCAACTTCAGGAAAGTGCTCCTCCTAATCCATAACATTATCCTCAAAAAAGATATAGAGCTCCACCTTAATATAATTACCAAGGGAGAGGACAAGGTTAGAAAGTTTTCAATAGGGAACCCAATTCCTATAATCCCAATACCACTCCTTTTCCTAAGGTAGTTGTTCCAATACATGTTAATCTAATCTAAGGAGAGGATCATTTAGACCAATGGGGGAAACCTCAAGGTTATTATATGTATAATGGTGTAAAAGGTATTCAAACCTTGATCGCATAAGAATAAGCTACTTCTTATGTAACTTCAGAAGAATCAGACCTTATGTAAAGGGATAATCATGGAGAAGGTAGTAGCCAAAGTGTAGGCATGATGAAATTCCAAGCAAGAGATGATTATGTGTTAAATCAAAGCACATCAATTTAATCCAACATAAGATATAAGAAGAGAGTGTTGGGATAATATTAATAAGCATGATTAAATCCAAGAGATGCCTCTTCAAGGCCATTGGCTGTGGATCTTAGTGCAATTCCCACTATGATTTATGCCCCTTAGTAAAATTAGAATGCTAGTTGGGATATCAAGCCTATAACACAGCAAGCTCAGACTCCTTATCTACCTTCAAAGGTCTAATAAAAATTTAATGCTCCCTCTCTAAACATTATTGATTCTTTTAATAGTACTAAGATAAGCTTAACTCTTTGGGAGGTCTTGTACATGCCTGGTCAAAAGGAGCTCTTGCAAGAATAGCTCACAAGCATCCATACAACCCCCCAAACTTCAAATAATAATGGTGTAGCTCTTATAAATTATCCAATACATGTCTTATATCCCTCCACCAAGTCTAAAAATCCTCCACCCTTCTATTTCACCCTCATTATGGGAGACAAGTTGGTCCATAATTGCATTGTGGATAGTGGAGCTAGTACCATTGTTATGCCTAAAGTGGTGGCTGATAAGTTGGGATTAAAATATGAGCCACATAGTAAGGGTGTATTTTAGCTTGATGGGAATCCAATTAATATATTGGGACTAGTCAAATTTTTCAAGGTCTTTCTACGTGATTGCCCAAGTTTCCCAATTTTTCAAGATGTGGTGGTAGACCTTCCAGCTTATTTTGATATCTACTTGTCAAGGGACTTCACAGCTAAGATAAGAGGGTACCTTTTTTTTTTGGTCTTTCCTAACTTTTAAAACAAGGTATGGAAAAAAATTAACCATAAGGACTCATCCCTTATCAAGGTTCCATATCGAGCCATACATGGAGACAAGTCCAAATAAGAATTGTCTAATTAGCAAAGAAAAATAAAGTGTTATGGATGGTGAAGCATCCTCCCCCCTTGAAGGTATTTTTTATCTCTTCCTTGATAAATATATAATTAAAACACATGTAATTTATCCATATACTTTCATTGAAGAGACTGATTTGGGATTTTATTATATGCATGAAGGAGATGTTCCAATCCCTTCACTCACTAATGAAGACCATAAGCTTGAAGGATTTAAGAAATGTTTTTTTATGGATCAAGAAACAAAGTAAGTGTAGGAGATATAATTATGTTATTTTCTCCATCAAATAATCATTATTAATCCTCATATAGATTATACTTCAGCTGCACTTGCAATGTGGTAGAATGTGAAGGCCTAGTCCATGGTCTTATATGGGTAAAAAAGAGAGGAATCAAGAGTTTAAAGGTTTATGGAGATAGTGAGATGGTCATCACCAAGTAACATATTAGGCTATAGCTAAGAATTAATTGCTTAAATACTACAAGCATAGGTTATGGGACCTACTTGAAGACTTTGATGCCTTCAACATACAACCCATACCAAGGTATTCTAATAAACATGCTGACATATTGGCTGCCATAGGGACATGATTTGATACAGATACTAATGTATGACAAGACAAAGATCAATATCATATTAAGATCATTGTGAGACCCTCTATTCTATATAATGAAGTGTCATGGCACGTGTTTGAAAGTGATGAACACATGGCACACTTCTTGTAAAATGAGGCAAATTTTTCCTCAAGAAACCAAAAGAAACTACATGATCAATATGAAGAGCAAATCATTCAGCTGAAGACAAACAAGATATTTAATGGGATGATTACCTTAGAGATTTTTTTTGATGAGGATGATCAGAATAATAAAGAAATAGTGAGCATGTTAATAAAGGAAGAGAACTATGAAATATTCCTAATTTTCAAGGATAGACTTTTGAAAATTGGCAAGGTATGTTCTTAGCCCGACAGGCAGGCTTTTATTAAATTATGAAAAGAGGTTCATGAAATCTTTGCTTGGGAGTATAAAGACTTGAAAGGGTTTGATCCAAGTCTAGCTCATCATACCATTGATTTAAAACCTAGAGCTAAATCGGTCAGGCAAAATTAAAGGCCTATCAATCCTAAGATAGAAGAACTCATGAAGAAAGAGCTAACCAAGTTGATTGAGTCTAGGATTATCTTTCCTATCAAACATTCAATTTGGGTGGATAATCTTGTGCCTATCCAAAATAAGAATGGATAAATTAGGTTTTGTGTGGAATTTTGAGAGCTTAATAGAGTATCTCTCAAAGGTCATTATCCACTACCCTCCATGGAGAAAATTTTGCAAATTATTTCAAGTTCCCAATACTTCTCTCTTCTTGATGGTTATTCAGGATACAACCAAATATTGGTAAATGAGGAGGATCAAATCAAGATAGCCTCCACTACAAAATGGGGAACCTTTTCCTATAATAAGATGCATTTTGGTTTGTCCAATGCAGGATCCACTTTTCAAAGAGAAATGGGCATAGATTTTAAAGGTTTGATCAATAAGTTTCTACTTATATACCTAGATGATGTAACTATTTTTTTAAAAGATGTTGTTTATCATATGAAACATCTAAGGTAGGTGTTTGATAAATTCAGGGAGTATGTCATATCCTTTAATCTAAAAAAGTACATCTTTGTTATTCATGAAGGTAAACTTTTGGGGCATGGTGTTTCAGAAGGAGGCTTGTCTATTGATCCCAAAAGGATTGAGGCTATCTTAGGCTTGTCCTTGCCTAAACACAAGAATGGACTATAAATTTTCTTGGGGAAAATAAACTTTGTCAGAAGGTTTATTCTACAATTTCTAGTTGTGGTTAAGCCTATCATAGCCATGCTAAAAAAACCAAGTTTTTACTTAGACAAAGGAGGGAAAGAGCAATTTTAAGATAATCAAGTAAGCAATTGCAAAATCCCTTACTCTCTTAAACCCAAACTTTTCCAAAGATTTCATAATCTATACCTTTTCCAACCTTGATACAATCTCATCCATGCTTATGTAAAATAATGATGAAGAGATAGAGCAACCAATTACATTCTTTAGCCAAGGATTGGAGGATTATGAGGGTAGATATATATTTGTTGAGAATAAATATTTGATAGTGATAAGGGGATTGAAAAAATTTAGGCACATGATATCAAACAATAAGATACATGTCATGGTTTCTCATCCTAGGACCAAAGAGTTTCTCCTAAAAAAGGACCTCAATGAAAAGAGAGTTGGCTGGATTACAAAGGTGATGGAGTATGACATGGACATCAAGGTGACAAACTTGGTGAGAGGACAAGGATTATGTAGGCATTTAGCTTTAAATATACAAAATCCAAAAGAAGAGGTCTTGATCAACCAAGTTCACCCCCAACCAGCTGATCACATACCAATTTGGAGATGGACACAAGACATCATTAGTTTTATTTAAAATGGTGAGTGTCCCGATGGTTTGAGCAAGTCTCAAAGGAGATTATTTATATTATACACCATTCCCTATTACCTTTTTGATAATTTTATTTTTATAAAGGACACAAATGGTGTGTTGTTGAGGTGTGTTGATAGTGGTCAATTTGACATGTTACTGGAAAGTTTTCACAATGGTACAGATGGAGGTTATTTATCTCCTAAAACTACAGCTACAAAGATAATGATGGCTAGTTACTATTGGCATAGTCTTTTTAAGGAATATTACCATTAGGCTAAGGTGTGTCCTAAATGTGCCTTCTTTGTGGGCAAATAGAAACTTGCAGCCCTTCCATTGAATCCTATCCAAGTGGACCAGCCTTTCATGCAATGGGGTTTTGATTTCATTGGTATGATCAACCCTCCATCAAGTGTTAGACACAAATGGATATTTACTACTATTGGCTACTTCACAAGGTGGGTAAAAGTTGTTGCATTGAAAGAGGTAAATGAAAATGATATCTTGGAGTTATTTGAGATCATTATAATAAGGTTTGGAGTTCCTCATGCCATCATTTTTGATAATGTACTTTATTTTGTAAGTGCCAAAACTTTTGATTGGGTAGGTAGGAATGGAGTTCACTTGAGTACCTCATCCAATTATTACCATCAAGGTAATGGATTCGCTAAGTCTACCAATAAGAACCTCATCAAGATCATTAAGAGAACATTGGAGAATAATCAAAGAGCTTGGCACAATAAGTTGAAAACAAATTTATGGGTACATAGGATTGCTCCTAAGAAATCAATTGGTAACTCTCCCTTTGTACTTGTTTATGGGAGAGAAGCTAGGTTGTCCATATCCCAAGAACTCCCTATCCTAGAACTTGCATAGTAGCTGGAAATACTTCAAAACACTCCAATGAAAGTCAAGTTGATAGAACTAATGCAGCTAAAAGAGGTAAGGGATTATGCACACAAGGATATGGATCACCATCAAGTACTCATTAAGAAGTCCTCTGATAAAAGAACAAGTGCAAGAGTGTTCAAAGAGGGTGACTTAGTTTTGAAATGGGATGAATATAGAGAAAAGCTAGGTAGACATACAAATTTTGACACTTTGTGGAGTGGCCCTTACATCATCATCAAGTGCAAGAAAAGTAACTCCTTTCAGTTATCTAAGATGAATGGGGAAGAGTTGACTATCCTTGTGAATGGGATACACTTGAAATTTTGTTATTAGTCCTTGCTTGTCTTTTTGTAAATACTAGTCTAGGTGTGTATTTCCTTTTGGTTATTTGTTGTGTTCCCTAAGTGCATTATTATACAAGTGTCTTTCCTTCCTCTTATTTGGTGTGCATCTTTTATTTTATGCATTTGATCATCTAGCTTGTGCTTTTTTAGCCAATAAGCTTGTTCAAGTTCTTTTGAGTGCCTTATGCGTGACTCCATGCACGATGAAAGGATTTAGGTGACTGGTCTTTGGCATAGTAGGCATGCCTCCCCTCAAAATCACCAAGAATGTTAGCCAAATTTTATACCTTATTTTACATCTTCCTTTGGCTAAGTTCAATATTCACTTGTCTATTTTAACTCACTTGTAAAAGACCAGTTGTTTTTTGTTTTATTTTATTTAGATCTTTTTTTCAGCCTTTTCAAAGTGTCTTATGGGTATTTTTCCTAAGTTTGAATTCTTTCAATTTTTTTGTCTCAGATAAAAAGTCTAAAATAATTCTCTCCTTGTCTTCCCTAAAATAATTTTTTTAGCCTTTTAGTCTCAAACAAAAATTTCAAAAGAATTATTCCTTTGTATTTTCTGAAGGGACACTTTTCCTTCAAAGTGTCCTTCAAAACTTTCCAAAGGGACACTTTCCCTTTAAAGTGTCCTTCAAAACTTTCTGAAGGGACACTTTCCCTTCAAAGTATCCTTTATAACTTTTCCAAAAGGACACTTTCAAAGCCTAAAGGACCATTTATTATGCAAAAGGGATATTTCATCTCTCTGAACGAACACTCAATAAAATTTTGAAGGGTATAGACACCTACAAAGTCTGTAGAAGGATAGTTTCAAAAGATTCTATAGGGACAGTTTTAAAATGTTGAAAGGTTATTCTCAGCAAAAGTATCCTTCAAAAGGTTTCTAAAGGGAGACTTGGAAAAGGGCCCAAAAGGATATGGAAGAGCCAAGAGAGAGTTTAAAGACCATTTCCTTTAGAGAAAGTGGTCATGGGGAAATTGTTTGAGATGAGTATCGAGCAAAGACCCAAATTAAATAAGGAACCTAAAGGAATTGTCCTAGTGAATGATGACTATATGGATGTCAATTTCATGATGGAGGACTAGCCATTGGAATTCAAACACAAAGATTCTTGAAGATCAATATTTATTTTTCAAATCCTAGGCATCTAAGGGCTCACATTCTCCATCTGATGAAGCATACCAGAGGGCCATTCCACCATTGATCAGGTCATGATCTAGGTCATTATAGATGTCTAATGGAAAGATCAATCATTGTGCACATGGATTCCCAGCAAGGCCTCTTTGAGGCTAAAATAATGAGAGTGACTCATGCCTTATGCCTTTGCATACCTCAGCAAGCTAGTGGGAGGCTATTAAGCATCAGGACAAAATTGCACAGGTGGATTCCTTTGTCACAACCAATAGATTCCTTCCCCAAAGTATCTTGACTCTATTAAGAAACCATAAAAGCATCTTTGAAAATACAATCCAAGAGTGTAATCACTTGAGATGACATGGATCAATCATGTGGCTAAAAAGAGCATCATTGGCAAAGATAGTTGAAAATGAAGATAATGACTCCTAACAAATTGATTCTTCTCTTTAGTGCTAAAATGTCTCTCCCTCTCTCATGTCTATTGTGATATATGTACAGCCCTTGGGCTAAGTTAAAATCATCCACACAATTTATGGTGAAGCCCTACTGAATTGATGTCATTTCCCTACCTTTAATAAATTAAGCATAAGTTTATTCATTTCAAGTTCTAAACAATTGTCTGAGTGTGTAAGAGACACATAGTGACAACAAGTGATGGTTTTATCTTTTTATCCTTTTCCTTCACTTTTTGAGCAAGATTTTTGGTCTAATAATCATATAGAGTGCATCCAAGTGTATGGAATTTCTGCATGTGTATAACTATTCTTGAAATATACATGGTTTCTTTCAGTTCAGCTACCTTGCATCATTTCAATCATCTCACCTCTATCTAAACATTATGTTAGATTATTTAAAGCTTGATAATTTTCTATGTATTTTTTTATATCATGCACTAGGTTATGGCATTCATGTGGCAGACAATCTTTAGTCCATCACCATTCTTATAATAGGTTTATTTCATGAAAATTCTAACTCTTTTCCTTTCAATCAACTAGTTTAAATAGATATTGTCTTACAAAAGACATACAGGGAGCTAGCCCTTTAAATCTAGAGGTTCATTTCCCCTATAGGCATACCCACATGCCTAGAAATGATCCAACATTGCCCAAATCTAGAAGAGGACTGAACACCCCCTTCTAGGGTGCAAGATTTGGAGACAACAATAAATTTAGATTATTCTTTGATAAATATAAAGAGGCATTTACTTGGTATTACCAAGACATGCCTGACATTGACCCTAGTATTATTGTTCATAACATCATCACTTATCCTAATACTAAGCCAGTGCATCAAAAATAATGTAAATTCTCACCTAAAGTTACTAATCTATATCATAAGAAAATCATTAAATTACTAGATACTAAGTTCATTAAACCAGTGGATTATTCTAAATGGGTTTCTAACATTATCCCCATTTAGAAGAAGGTCATCATGGTCATCTACATTTGTATTGATTTCTATAATTTTAATCTTACTTGTCCTAAGGACAACTTCCCCTTACCTTCAATAAATGCCATCATCGATGCCATGAGTGGTTACGAAATGTTATCTCTTATGGATGGTTTCTTGGGATACAATCAGCTTCATATCACTCCTGAGGACCAACATAAGACTACTTTCACCATGAAATGGGGCACCTATTGTTACATCAAAATTCCCTTCAAACTTAAAAATTTTGAAGCCACTTACCAATATGAAATGACTCACATATTTCATGATCTCATTCATAAGATTGTTGAAACTTATGTTGATTATCTTATTGCTAAATATAAACATCATAAGAACCATCTTTATGAGCTTGATATCATCTTTGATCATCTCCTTAAATACAAAGTTAGACTTAATCCTTTCAAATGTGTTTTTGGAGTCACATCTAGTAAATTGTTAGTATTCTTAGTCTCTCTCCATGGCATCGATGTTGACCAAGCCAAAATTAGTGTTATTATTAACATTCCCATTCCTTGATCCATTCTTGATATTGAAACTTATTTAAGCAAACTTGGGGCAATTAGATTATTTATCCCTAAAATGGCTTATTGCATTTACTCTATCAATTCCCTTCTCAAGAAAGGTATAAATTTAGAATGGATGGATCCATGTCAAAAATCCTTTGATAATATGAAAGATTCATTACTTCATCCACCTATGCTTCATCCACCTTCTAATGATACACCTTTGATTCTCTATACTTCTTCCACACCTATTTTAGTTGGAGTAATGCTTGCCCAAAAAGATGATACAAGAAGAGAGTATGTTATTTAATACATTAGCTAATCCTCCTTGATTATGAGACATGTTATACTAAATTTTAGTGTGATTTCCTTGCTACCTATTTTGTGGTTGAAAATATTCATCATTATATATTATATCAAACTACTTATGTCATCATTCATTCTGACCCCATTCATCATTTCTTCTCTAAAGCCTTTCTTCCTAGAGATAGAATTGGCAAATGTATGGACTTACTTATGGAATTAGATCTCTACATCATCACACAAAAATTTGTTAAATGGGAAGTCATAGTTGACCAACTTGTTACAACTCCCATTCTGGCCACTTCTTCACTTCAAGATGATCTTCCCAATAACAATATCCTTTTCATTAAAGGTCTTAATCAAGTTATATCCCTTAAAGACTATTTTCATAGAATTATTGTTGATCTTGAAGCCAATAATCTTGATAAAATATTCCCCTCCCTCTGGTACTTCTAAATCAAAGGTAGTTATCAAGGAGCTCCCTAAAATTAATGTTGACTTACATGAGGATACTTGGTCCCTCTACTTAGATGGTGTTAAATGCCTTCAAGGAGTTGGGTCATGTTGTATTATCACTATTCCTCTTGGTAAGATCATTATTTTAGATTTACATTTTACCTTTTATGTCACCAATAATATGATCAAATATGAAGCTCTTATCTTAATCATGAGAGCTAATCTTGATCTAGACATTGAATATCTTCATGCTTTAGGAGATTCTCCGCTCATTTGTCATCAAATTAATGGTTATTATCAATGTAAAAGTGAGAACCTCATTACCTGTTATCAAATTTCAACCACTCTTGCTAAGTAATTCATCTCTTTCACTATCGATCATATTCCTTGAGACCAAAATTCAATTACTGATTCTCTTGCCTCTTCAGATTCTCTCTTTCTTCCTCATCAAGTTCTTTTTATCCTTCTTTTATTATATAAATTATAAAATATCCATAATTTATCTAACCACATAATTCACTTATCTATCACATTGAGGTTATGACAATTTGACAAAGCCCATGGTATCAAGATATCATTCAATGCTTAGAACATCAAACTTATCCTCTTGATCTAGATTCTTGTGAAAAGACACACATTCATAAACAAACTTTCAAGTATGTATTTTGACATAACATCCTTTACTATAGTAATGCTAAAGGTACCTTTCTCCATTGTGTTATGCAACATGAGGTCCCTCCTCTTCTAGACTAAGCACATGGGGGCATTTTTAGTGGTCACTGTAACAAACGTTCTATAGCACACAAATGCTTACATATGGGTAATTTTTGGCCTACTCTCAAAAAGGATGAAATTGAATTTTCTAAGAAGTGAAATCCTTGTTAGATTCATAATGATCTTATCCATTCACCTCCTTCTAACTTCAAACTATCAAATCTCCTTCACCATTTTCCACATGGGGATTTGATCTCATTATTAAACTTCCTCATTCTCAAGATGGGCACATCTTTATCATCACAACTATCGAGTACTTTACCAAGTCGATAGAATCCATGTCCCTTGTTAATGTTATCGATCCTACCATATCCAAGTTCATTCTTAAGAAAATTAATCCTACCATAGCCAAGTTCAATCTTAACCAAATTATTTTTTGCTTTGGTGTTCCCCACACCATCATTTCTAACAATGGTGGTAATTTCAAAAATAAACATGTTAAATAACTTTATACTATATTTAAGATCAATCAAAAGTTTTCCATGCCTTATCATCCATAATGCAATGGTTAATCTGAGGTCACCAATAAAATTCTCCAAAAGATAATTCATGAAACTTGTATGGATTGGCACACTCATCTTTACCCTACACTCTGGGCCTATCAAACTAGCATGCATACTACCACTAGGGAAACTCCATTTTCATTAGTCTATGATTTTGATATAATCCTTCTATTAGAATTTGAGATTACCTATTTATGTATATCTCTTCATGGCATTATTCTTGATGAATAATTATGTGAAGCTCATCTTCATGCCCTCGATCTTCTTGATGAACGTCATATTTTTGCATTACAACAATACTGCCAATATAAGGCTCGTATCACCCAACAACATAATAAATGTCTTAAAGTATGCACTTTCAATGTTGGTGATCTTGTCCTTAAACTAGACTACACCCATGATAAAGAAGTCAAATATGCCCAAAAATGGTGGGGTCCATATTTAGTTAAAGACATTTTTTCAAACTAGTGAAGGCCATGTTTTTAAAAATCCCACCAACACTAAATTCCTTAAAAAGTACTTTGCCTAAACATTTATTTCTTGTCATGTTTTCTATCCATATCTATCTAATAATTTTTATAGGTTACTTAAGTGTGGGTCTCTCCCTCTGTAGTAGTTTACTTCCTTTCACAAACCTTTAGTCCTCCCTTTTGGCCTTTTGGTTTCTTAATGTACCATATTCTTCCTTATCTTCTTACATTTTCTCTTATTTTTTTCAACCCTTGGTTTTTTATTTTGTGAGTTGCTTTGTAAGACTATGGATAGGACTTGATATCCCTCATAAAACTACCATCTTTTAATCATTTTTGTTGCTTTCCAATGTTGTTTTGGCATCCTTTGGGTTTTTCTTTGTGAGGTTCTTTCTCAAAAGGCTCCCTCACTTTTTGATTATTAGCACCCTCTTGAGTCTCTCTTTTATGATTTGTTTTATAAGACCGTGGATAGGACCCGACCCTCATAAAATTACCATTTTTTTCATGTTCTTGATCCTTGTTCTTAAACTTTAGCTTTTACTTCTTTTGATAGATAGAATTTGTAAACAATCTATTTAGCATGTTTTCATTCACTTCCCTCTTTCTTATGATAAGAAATCACACTTTATTGTCATTTTATCCATTATTTTTACCCTTTGTCACATTTTTTTTACAATTTGAAATAATTTAAATTGTTCTATCTATCATTATTATTTATTTCCCCTTTCTTTCATCTCCTCATTAGATAAAATAAGGTCAAAGTCAAGATAGCCCTTTTATTTCACCTTGATTTATGAGACTCTTAGACCCCATGCTCTTTGAAGTTTCTCTCTCTTAGCCACCTTGTCCCACATTTTAAAATTAAAGTCATCTTTAGCACCCATGTTTGGTTTTCCAAATCCATATGGAAGGAATAGAAAAAGCCATCAAAATAAAGTTAAAATCCAAATCATTTGAAACAAAAGGCAATGATATCTAAAAGGTAACATACAAATCTCAAAAGTCAAATTCATACCAAAAGACATGATTTCAAGCACATCTTTTATCTCCAATCAAATCTAAAAATCCACTGTCAGTTCTAAATAGAGCTGAAGTCCTTTGGGGTGCAATAGGAAAGTAAATTAGAATAATGGATTTCAAAAAAAAATTATGGTGCTACCTATTTTCTCATGCAAGTATCCAATCTTTGCAATAGATCGATAGCTCTATAAGGGGACCTAAAGAATAGAGAACACGTCATGGGGAGGTAGGTCCATTTTACTTTTCATACATATAGTCTTCATGGGATGATATATATAATCCATTTTTTGATCCAATACTTGTGTCACTAAGAGAAGTTCTTCATATTTCTTAAGTTTGAAAGTCCTCTTGTTTTGACAAACCTAATTTGAGTGTCTTGACTTTGATAAATAGTTCTCTCTACCTTGGTTTTTCCTTCATTCTCACCTCCACCCATTTCATTTTCCCCCCTTGATAGACAAATTGTGATTCCAAACCTATTTTCCCTTCTTCTTTAATTCCTTTTTCTTCACCTCTTAAAAATATGCTAGCACTACTTTGTTTTAGTTTTATCTATCCTTAGATTGAAACAACATGTTTGAGAAACTTAGGATCATTTTCTTTATATCACTTTACATTTACTAGACTTACTTTACCTTCATTTTACCATTTATCACGATTTTTTTATCTTGCTATTATGGACACCTGAGTCCGTACCCTTTTTCCATTGTTGAGTGAGATGTGGCTTGTTACTGCTCACTTGATAATGTTGTTTTCTCTTTTATGCATCCTTTTTCCATTGATGATTGAGATGTGGATTGTTACTGCTCACTCATCAATGTTTTTTTACCATTTTGTCTTTTTAGTTAGTCTTTTTACCATTTGTTTTCATTTTTTTCATCCTATTTGACATGTATCCTTGATTTGATTTGGTTAATTTGCCTTTGTTTATTTAGGATAGCTTGTCTACATTTTTTGATCTTTAGTAGCCTTAAATTTTTGGTTACCCAATTTAATCTTATTATTTGACTTGGTCATTTGGTCTAACATAGCACTTGTCACCCCAACTTGGAAAATTTCTCAAGTACATCCCATCCTCATACCACTAGCTATCTTGGCTTTTCTTGCATTCATTTATTTTCTCTCTTTAGTTTTGTATTCTTGGGTTTGTTGAAAGCATTCTTTATGCCCTACATAATCAAAATTAATAACACAATAGAAAACCATCCCATAATAAAATGTATGTCAAGGTATGCATTTCATTCACTTTTTAGTTATTTACTTTTTAGATTAGTTTCCCTTTCAGTCATTTACTTTTAGTTATTTTATGTTTTTAAAATACTGTAACTTTTTTTTAACATTAGTGTTGTGTGTGTCTTTATGTTTTTTTCTCAAAGCACCATCCCTTGTTACACCTTAGTGACGTGTGATGAGCTTCAAGTGTGGCATATGTATACACATAATATTTTCAACTTTTATTGATTACTAATGCTTTACATCTTGAAAGAACCTGTCAAGATTTAATCTCTCTAATGCATACCCTAAGAGGTGAACTAAGAAAGGGGTGGGTAGACTTTTTGTGCTTCACAAGATTGTTGTCCCTTTTTTCCATATTATTACCAATCTAACTAGTTCTTAAAACCTTTCCCTAAGCTATTTCTCCCCCCTTGCATAGTCTTCTGCTCTTTTTCCTATTTTTATCCTTTATTTCCTTATTTGGCACTCTTTTGACCTATTCAGAATACTAGGTCGACTTGGTCAACCTAGTATAGTTTGCAGACCTTTTCTCTCTTTTGGTTTGTTAGCCTCCTAACTAACCTAGCACAGACTTAGTGAGTTAGCCCAAAAACGTGCTAGGTCAATCAGGTTGACCTAGCACATTTGACATTCCCAAATGATTTTAGGGTAATTTCCACTTATAAATACAAGATCATTTTATTCATTATTAGAAAGGCAATTAAGAGTTATTATTTGCTCATACTTCTTCACAATCTCCTCTTCCACCATTCTAATTAAGGAGACTTAGCTTAGGTTTCTTATTTTGGAGAATCTAGTCTTGTGGATAGGTCTTAGATGCTTTGGCCCAACAAATTTATCTTTATGAACCACAAAAACCTCTTACGAATCCCATTTCTAAGGGAGAGATTGAGTCCCAATGGGTTCACATTCAAGTAAGTATATTCTAACTATGTTATCTTCTCTTTTAGTAGATAGAATTAGCATAAGTGTTGGATTGAATAATATTACTCTTCATATTTGATGTATTAGGGTGTTACTCATACTTACTTTTTTTGTAGTTCCCTATACATGTTTTGATTGCTTTGCTTTACTAACCCCCACTTTGTGCCATAAGCTTTGGTATGAACTAGATTAGATTTATTTTTCTTGTTATTAGATTAGTGAAACAATAAATCATAAGACTCTTTTAAGGTTGTTATATGATTGTGTTAGACTATATGCTTTGGAACCCTATCTCACATAGTGTGTCATGACAAGTGATCCCCTAATTGGGTCTAGTGGATCCTCACATTGGTCTTGCTCCTGATTAACAATTATATGCTCCCAAATCAAAAGTGTAGGTGTTCTCTATCCCATCTAATCTAGGATTGTTTTATGGACATTATGCATTTTTGATTGCATATAGATCTAAAATGATAGAATAAATACATACATACATATATATATATATATATATATATATATATATATATTCAAATTTTTATTTCTTGGTGTTGTAAAGAAGCAAAAAAATTGGTACCCAAGTTTCTTCAAGTTTTCAAAAAATTGAAGACTGGTATAGAAAATGGTATTTTTTTAAAAAATAGAGTAAAAGTTATATGCACCAATAACTAGTATCTAGGTCTTCCATAGTGGTAATCAAAAACCCTTCCTTCAATAGTGTCATCCAAGGTTGAAAGAAATGAGTTTACTTTGAATTTTAATAATAAATTCAATATAAATTATTTTTTAATTAAATCCACTCACCAATCTCTAAAACCATGATAATTTTGATAAACCAATATACAAGATCTAGATATGAAATTGATTAGCAAAGAATATAAATGAATACTAAAAAATTGACATAGTACAAAAGTATTTATTGTGGGAAAATCTCAAAGAGATAAAAAAACCCACCAATGTGATATTCATATATTTGATAAACTCTGCACCCCAATACAAACTTCTTCATCTCACTTTTTCACACAGTGCTTCACAAAACTCACAAGTTTAATAAGTTTGAATACGATAAAAGTTTCATATTCGAGAGATGAATTCACAATAGATTAAAACCCTATTTATTTTGAAATATCAAGGGAGGTGACCATTGTAAAAATAATGGGTTCATCCATCCTGACAAATCTAATTAATTAAAACATTTGGTAAGTATTAATAACCATAATAATATTATTTATTTTCATGAGGTTTTCACCTCATGTTAAAAAATACTATATTATTATTTAATTAATTAATTACCAATGTAAGATAAGGGTTAATAATTACCACTTAGACATTAATTACTCTAACACATTACTATCATTTGTTAAAACTACCACATCACTTTTGATCAATATGCAATGAATGTACAAAGTCTCCTCTATAGGAATATAAATTATTGTTCTCGAGGATAATCACACCACTAGAACTAGGTGGTGATATTTATTGCTACATATTTATCAACTTTGTAGCCTCTCCAAAGAGACAAAGTTATTCTTCCATAATAGACTTGATATCTCCATCAAAGTTTCCAAGATTCTCATCTAGATCAAAACCATTATGTGACTTCACCTAGCTCTTCATCATTTCTAGTTGAGTATATGAATATGGAGTATTTTATGTCCTTAAATAAAATAAGGTAGAGAGATACAGAGATGAGGCAGATGGAAACACATGTAGGGCATGTAGGCGGGAGATTTTGAGGACCAACATGCAAAAGTCAAGACAACATGCTTCTAAAATGACTCATGTTTGCAATGATTTCAAATGGCCTTGAATTTAAAATTCATATATTATAATATTAAATTAAGTATGTTGTTTCTATAATTATATTTTCACATTAGATAATTTGAGCAAAAAAATATTTTATCATTGGTATTTTTTAATATCAAAAATTCTTTTCATGCATTGATTTAATATTAATTAGTTTATATATATACATAATTAAATGATATTATAATAAATATATTTTTATAATATATGTGAGATTATTATAATATTATAATTCAAAATATTATTATATTGAATATATGTTACAATTAATATATGTATCAAACATATATATTATAATATAGTTAATATATTATTACTACTATTTTTTATTAGATAGGTTAAAAATTTGGGTTGAAGGGGCCCGTACCATTTACAACTAAACACCAAAATATAAGCAAGTAAAATAAATAGGACAAAAGGAGACAAAAATAAAAACCCAATAGCCAAACCCACCTTCTACCAAACAACCACCAACTATCAGCCAAAAAACCAAAAAGTAGCCAAAAGGAAAATAGAGACCAATAAGCTATGCTGATTCAGAGTAAAAGACCAACTATTTTGTCTCAAAACAAATTTTGTTGTTTCTTCCCCTGGTCCAACTCCCAACAAATTTATCCTTGCCATCACCCTATCTCTTCCTCTTAAGGTCAAAGAACTAAAACTCCCCTTTATCTTCTTCAAGATCCCGGGTGGCTTCCTCCTCTTTTCCATGTTGGTTGGGTTTACCTTTTGGGGTATGAACCATGAAATATATACCTTCACTCATTCCTACCATATCCAGATAAAGGAAACCTTTAAGCTTGTCCAACTTCTCAACAATTTTACTGTAGATCAATTTATACATCAGAATTTTTGTATACAAATTTTAGAGGGAATCCTCAATCTCTATCTTGGCATTGGACCCTGAGACCCCTTTACCTTTGGAATCAGTTAGGTGGATGAGTGTAGGGATTCTTGATCTAGGCTTGAAATCCTCCTGAACATGTTCCATTGAATCCCCCTCGTCTTACTTATCATCTAAATTTGACTGAGTGTTATTCCCTTTCTCCTCCTCTGAGTTATCCCTGTCACTATTAATGTATATGGCCTCAGTGACAATCTTAGAACATAGTGGCTCACCATGCTTAATCTATTGTAGTATTAAGCCTTGGTATATTAAATCCATCAAAGGATTCTTTTTGAAATTCAACATCAAAATATCTAGAGATTGCAGCAAGAAAAATGGGATGCTAATTGTATGACCTTTAAAGTGGTTCAGAAGAAGAAAATGATGTGAGAAGATAACAATGTGTTTACTTTCAAGTGTTATGTACCTCATTATTTTTAAATATACCTCTAGACATTTCCTCGATATCTCAATGCACATAAACCCCTTGTGAGTCAAATGCTGAGGTTTATACTTTTCCTTCTCTTTCTTGTAGAAGATGTTTAGAAGCTCCTCCTTCCACCTCTTATCTCTAAATGCCTTGACACCATGACATTCCATCCTTGTGTTTCACCAATGAGTTCCTCACTAATTTAAATCTTTAGGCCATCCATTCTCACTTCATAGTCTTTCTAACCATAGGCAAAATCCTTGAAGAGCATGGTATCATCCCTGACTAGGTGTTCCATGAACGATGCCAGCCCACCCTAGACCATTTTATTCAAGACATAGTCATTTTTATTTACATTAACATAGGAAATTAGATTAAATTGATCTCTATCCCCACCCATTTTTTAAAAGTGCACCTTGATTTTACAGACTTCACATAGTAATCTCTTTAGGGAAAAATAATGAGGTTTATAAAAATTAGAGCCATCCTTAGTTATATGATGAAAACTCAAGGCTCCCCAAACATGTAAGTCTTTGGCAATAATATCCTTGCACGTGTAAAATTAACCATGGATGGTCTATGATTGTATCATAATTATTTTTTCTCATTATGAGTTTGTGTGATGTGTCCATTCTCCATCTTGACAATCTGAATGGCATCATCCAAATAATCATTCTCATGCCAAGTGAAATAGTCACTCCTTAGGACTCCTATGTTCACCATAAAATCAGCACCCCTATTTCCTTCCCTATAAACATGACCTATAAAGACCCCTTTAAAGTAGATCAGCAAGTTTTTAGCATCACTAATGATGCCAAAAATGTTCTAAGAAGGAGGAGAGGGGCCTTTTAAGTATTTGATAATGTTCATCAAATCCCCCTCTATTTGGATGAACTCCAAGCTCAGATTGGATAGTAACTCAATACCCTAAAGTGTTGTGGTGGCTTTTAAGACATAATTGGCATGGATACCTAATGGACCCATAAAGGCCACTCTAATATTATTGAAAGAATCTCTAATCACTCTAATACCCACCAGACCTAGATTCCCTTTTGCTACCCCATCAAAGTTTAGTTTAAACTACATGGGGGGAAATACCCACTTAACTTTGGACCTATCAACCCCCTTTGATTGACCTTTCCTACGGATGACCAGATTGAGCTGAGTCATAATCTGGGAGAGGGAAGGAGATGTAGGTTGATTAAAAGATGAGGCAAAGGAATAATAATTTTCATGAACAAAATCCAAGACCCATTTGAAAATGGAAGTAGCATGAGGTCTGAGGTTCTCAAAGATGCAAGAATTCTTAGCTTTCTAAATGCCCCAAAAAATATGGGAGAGAGATATGTTTCACCAAAAATTTAGTGGGGGAGCATCCCAAGGTGGCTTCCATTGAATTATCAGGTCCTTGATGGATCTTGGGGTGACCCAAGAGAAGTTAAAAATGTAGAATAAATGTTACAACATAGACAAAGCAAAAGAGTAGAAGAGGAACAAGTGTTCCATAGTCTTGAATTCTTGATTACAAACAATACACCTATTAGGGATGGAGATTCCTCTTTTAATCAAGTTATCCATAGTAAAAATATTGTTTTGGGCTGCCAACCAAAAAAACACTAATTTTAGGAATGAGGTTTTTAAGTTAGAGATCATGCTAGGTGTCATCCTCATCCTCCTAGGCCTAAAGGGAGGAATAACTATATTTAATAGAATAAAGTCCATTGGGATCAAGTTTTTGGATGAGGGCATCCTCCTTCATAAATATATTTATGTGAATGTGTTGAATGGAGTCATTTAAACCTTGAAGGAGGTGAGCCTACTGCTGGTTCAAGTCATTTTTATAAGAAATTTCCACCTCTTCCTCCCATTCCTCTCCTCCCAATAATCCAACACCTTGTGACTATACATTTCCTTGAAAAATGAGATCAATTCCAAATCTTGAAAGGAGGTAGCCAAAGGTTTTTTGATCCAAGGTTCAAACCAAAATTCAACTAGGTTACCTCTACCTATATTCCACTTAAGACCTTTACTAAGTAGATTCTTGCCAACTTTCAATGTTTTCTAAAATGTTGAACTATTGTCAGGGCCTATTTTTGAAAGAAAATGGTAACCTTCCCCAAAATTAAGGTATTTGGCCCTAATGATTTTACCCCACTAGTTCTCATCCTTAAACACCCTCTAACCTTGCTTAGCTAGTGGAGCTTGATTCATGGTTTTAACTCTTCTTAGTCCCAGACCTACTTTTGAAGTAGGGTAGTAGGTTTTTTTTAGGAGATAAGTGTGAACCTGAATCTATCTTTAGCACCTCTCTAAAGGAAATTTTTATTAATGTGCTCAGTTTGATCTACAATCCTTCTAGGGATGATGAAAAGGGACATGAAATAGACAAGAATGCTTTGGAGGGAACTTTTTATATGTTGAACTTTCCCTACTTGGGATAGGAGATTCCCTTTCCAACTTGCTAGATTTTTTTAGATCTTATCTATGAGGGGATTCCAAAATTTTGTTTTCATGGGTCCCTCAAAGAGAGAGTTCCAAGATAGGAAAATAGATTATTCTTGATGATGTATCCTAGAATCTTAGAGATTTTAGTTTGAAAGGAATGGGGAGTATTGACAAAAAAGAGGGATCTCTTGAGGAAGTTAACACTCTATCTTGAGACCACTTCATAAATTTCAAGGATCTTTCTGAAACACCTAGCTTCTAAAACCAAGGCTTCCCCCATCATCAATGTATCATTTTTGAATTTTTAATGAGTGATCAGGCTAGTGTTAGGGGTAGTAGTGATACCCTTGATGATGTTAGAGGTTCTAGCCTTGATAATAATTTGACTCAGTGCTTTTGCCATAATGATGAACACATATGGAGAAATGGGATCCCCTTGTCTTAACCCTCTTCCTAATAGAAAGAATCCCCTAAGGACACCATTGATCATAAATAAGAATATAAGGGTTGAAATGTAGGATGCAATCAAACTCTTGACCAAATGATTGAAGCTGAATCTAGCTAGAATTTTATTGAGGAATTACCAAGAGACCCAATCATAGGCCTTGTTCATGTCAAGCTTGAGAAACATACATTACCAGTCTAAGTGGGACATCGAGTGGATGGTTTTATGAGCAATGATCATCCCATCTAAAAATTATCTTCCAAACACAAATTCTCCCTATTATTCTAAGACCATTTTATCTAATATAATTTGGAATTTGAGCAAAAGACCTTTAGTGCAAATTTTATAAAATTTGGAACACAAAATGATGGGTCTAAAATATGACATTTTAGTGGCCCCATACTTCTTTGAAATAAGCACCAAGAAAGTGTTTTTAAAATATTTGAGCATGGTATTGGCCTTGAAAAATTCCACAATCACCATACAAACTTCATGTTGAATGATGTCCTAGAAGACCTGAAAGAATAAAAAAGGGAAGCCATCAAG
The DNA here is from genome assembly GCA_037957365.1 of Torreya grandis. NCBI lineage: Eukaryota > Viridiplantae > Streptophyta > Pinopsida > Cupressales > Taxaceae > Torreya > Torreya grandis. Next base: position 1,401,482 of record JARHVA010002632.1, on the reverse strand, counting down.
TCTTGGGGCTTTGTCTCCTTCCAAGGAGAACACAATAGCCTAGATCTCCTCCCTCTAGGGGGGAGAGAATGAAGGTATTATCTTCCTAAGATATAACACTATCAAATAGGTTGGCCACTTGATCTTCGAAACCCTCATCTTGGGGGGAACATAGGCAAGCAAATATTTATAGAAGTTAACAACATGAGTCTCAATATCTACATCCTTCCTGAACCAAGTTTCATCCTCCCCTTAGATTTTCATAATAAGATTTTGTTGGCAGTTCCTTGATGTAGAGGTGTGGAATTATTTGGTATTTTTATCGCCTTCCTTTAGCCACAACTTTCTAGACCTTTGCCTCTAATAGGTTTCTTCCTTCACTTCTAGGTTGTGAAAGCTACTGAGGAGTTCCTTTTCTTTCAATTAAAGATTAGGGGAGGGGCTTGAGGTAGAAATTTCCAATTTAATCCTTATAATTTCCTATTTGATGGTGTTTTTTTTAATGAATATATTCCCAAACACTTATTTATTTTAATGAATATATTCCCAAACACTTATTTATTTTAGGTTTTAATCTTATTCTTAATGTGTCTGAGTTTCATGGCCAAAGTAAACATGGTAGATCCTTGAATTAGAATACTCCACCATTCCTTAATAAATCCCTCCAAGATCTGATCTAAGAGCCACATTATTTCAAACCTAAAAGGTGTATCCTTCAATTTTGACACATTATTAATAAAATACTTTTTAAACTAAACTAATTTTTAAAATGTATATTTAATCAATGAGTGCTACCATATTATCAATACTAATAGGTATCTTAATGTGGATGAAGATTATAAACATTCCAAGGTGATCCAAGTGGTGATGGTGAGTGATAATGAAAGAGAATTTCAATTGATAGACTCGATGAATCCTAGGAAGATATGAATTCATATTTTAATGACATGTCACATCTATCAATGTAGTATGGGTGTGTTATTTATTAGGGAAGTGATTGTATTTTAAAATATTAATGGCTTGGATAAAATCTTTTTGGCACTTGGTGTCTGCAATCATGGTCTCCTTATTAGGGAATGGATTCTTCATGGTTCAATTTTATTCATAGGAAGACAAGGAGCTTGTGTGGATCAAAGGCCCATCGTCATATACATTATAATATATATATATATATATATATAATTATTATATAAATTTAGATTCTAAAACTTCAATTTTTTATCATCCAGTTAGAGACATTGTAGTATTGATTGGATCTAAACATCAGATGTGAAGCTCTTCTATATTCCAATCAAATATGTCAACATGTATAAAGTTTTGAAACCCTTTTGAATGGGTTAAATTCATGTAAATCCACTATAATTTGATTTCAAGAAGGCTCCACATCTAATTTATGACTCAAATTAGCATTGTAATGCTATTAATATGGATACAAGACATTGAGGTTCCAAAGTCTATATTTTAGCTTATGTTCATTTATGCTACCAATATATTGATACCTAGAGAAATTACATTAGGCTTAATAACATATAGAAACAACATACTCATACCCATGGAATAAAGGGAAAGTATATACATAACTTGTAATGATATGGTATTTCAAGTGATATTCTACACCATAAGGCCCATATCATACACATGCCCTGAATTCAAAGTAGTTATGGGATTTACATGACCTAAACCCATTAAAAAGGGTTTGTATCTTGCATAATGGTGGCATATTTTATTTTCTATTTTCTATTTGATTATATAAGGACTCCAAGTCTGATGTGCAGATCGAATAAATAATGTAATGATATTGATGTGAGGGAAATATATTATGGTTATGGAGTCTTTCTTATTGGTTTCATCATGGTTGAAGTTAATAATAAATAATTTTTAAATTACATGGAATTTGGGTGCATAATTTAACATCATTAGTGATACAATGCAAATCTTTTGGGTGGAGGATTCGTTGGTTGAGATAAAAAGTGGTCAATTAGCAATTAGTCCCAAGTTGTAGGCAAGGTTGGTAGGTTTAATTATCATTTATTAGGGGACACCCAAATTGTATGCTTAAAATGGATATATACTCCAAAAATTAAAATAAAAAACTCGCAAAAAAATCTTAAAAATTAAAGATACATTCCATTCGACATAACTTACACCTTTGGGGAAATTACTAGTATCATTATTTTCAGATACAGTTGAAATACTTTAATGGTAAGTGATTTCATAGTAGACATGATTTATATAGTTTTGAAATTTTAGGTTAACTATTTATTTCATGATAATTCCAATGATATATTTCATTATGTTTTTATGTACTATACTGTCCTTGCTCACCATTGTGAACCCTTGTGTATTGATGTTACCAAGTTGTTAGTGTTGTCACTTGAACCTGCACACAATGACGAGATGAGACAAGCTTCTCCTCATTAAATTGAGATAATTTAACCACATAAAGGCTTTTTTTATCCCTATAAACATTCTCCAATCTCTTGGATATCTCACCAAGAGCTAAAATTGGAAATGACCCTTATTTTGGGACAAGGCTTATACCTTGCCAATGAGCTTGCCAACATTTTTTAGCTATATAATTACTATTTGAAATTAATATAAATTATCATAGATTTAACACATAATTTTCACTCCCATATTAATTATCGAAAACACTATAATTCTTTTCAATGGTTATAATTTTAAATGACCTTACAATTGGGGTTAGATTTGCATGTTTCCTTACTAGTTCTGCCTACAGACCTTCTTGTCTAGACCACCTTGTTTGCATTCCAACCTTATAGAATGGTTTTTAATGTTCCTCCATGTTTCCCCCAGATATTAAAACCTTATATACTGTTAAAACTGACTTATGGTTCACCATTCATCTTTTTTCCTAAAAACTATCATTCTTGTGCATGAAAAAAACACCTTACCTCTGAGACAAAATAGAGGCATATTCACCTATTTGTTAGTGAAAATTGAAAAAATTTAAAGCTTAAAAATTTATTAATTTCCAAATTTTCTTAATTTTTTTGTCTAATTCCATGGTTAGGGAGTCCAACCATCTCAATCTTCTTTAAAAAGGGGTCAAAACCCCTATTTTTTGTATATTTTTTACCAAACCTCCTTATAGATGCTCCTTAAAAACCACCTTCATGATTATAAGATGTTTATACATTATATCCATGATTATTTAATTCTTATTTTACTTTTTAAATCACCTAAAATATTTCTTGTTAGTGAAACCCTTATGTTTACCCCTTAAACCAAGGATTCATTAACCTGCATGTACAAACTGAGTGCATTTTACTACAAGAAAAAGGTATTTGGGTGTATTTTGAAATTATTGGGTATGATTTCATATTAATTTGATTATAATTATTCATATTAACATGATTTAAACCTTCCTTTTCTTCCTAAGAAGTCAAACTCACATCTTGCTCTTTCCAAATTAGGACCATGCCTGACTGTAATAGTGAACAGGGGTGTTATTTTTGTAGATGTATTTATTTGGAGGTCCTTAAAAATGTTAAGACTATTCCATAGCCTTATTTAAAAAATTTCCATGGTAAAATAAATCCAATTCCCTTGGTTCTTAATTCATACTATCACTTTTAAGGCTTAACACTGTTCACTACCTTCCATAATCTTTTTGGCTTGGCTGTAGGTCATTTTGTAGGTTTGATTAGGGAAATAGGGCAGATGAGACCTTATTAATCTCCTCCTACAATATATCAACATTATTTATCACATTTAATCCACATTATATTTTTAAAACCATCATATTTCTAGTAGCTCAGTCCTTGACTTCCTTATGACCTTTATCTTAGTCCGTACAGGGGTTGTAGGTCACCATGGGATTCTTGACACTTCCTTGAGGATTGGATTTATTGATAAAATAAATAATTTTTTAAATAATTATAATTTATTCACCATTAAATATATAAAGCAATGTGAAAACTTGAAAATATGACCACTACCTAATAACCCTACTGTAAATGTAACTTTAGCCTATTGTACGGATAGGGTGTAGGCCTAGTAAGTCATTACACCCAAATATGTCTTCCCTCATGAAAAAATTACTCAGTGGTATTTTTTGGACCATTTGGAATTGTTTCCCCTCCCTTGGAATATTTTATGACTCTCTATGTGTGTTTCAAGGTGAAACCTCCTTCAAAATCATGTAGGTATCATTGTTCAGCCACCTGTAGGTGAGCATTGGCATTCTTGTTCATGCAGGGTATTGAGTTACCAAGACTATGTCAAGGGAGAGATTATAAAAACCATGAAAGAGCATTAATAAACCCTTGAAACATTTTATTTATCAAAGACACATTGTGAACCATCTTTAACACCAAAACTAATGTAGAAAACACCTTCAACATATATGTGCTGACTGTCAAAGACTGACAGTGAGGAGAAACTCAATATTTTGGGAGTTATTTTGACATTCCAAAGGATAAAACTTGATTTAATAATAAAAAATTCATATCCATGTGTTTAAAACATTTTAAATCACCTTACCTATCATTTTAATGTGGAAAACATTCCTTCAAAATACCTGCAAGTGTTTGAAGTTGATAGTTTGTGAGCTATCCAAGCCTATAAGAGGCTTCCTTGTCATTTTATGATATTCATGCTATCATGGTGATGGATAATATATATATGATTCATTATAATAATATTAAAACTTCAAACCCATCAAAAATAAACACAATAATTAGAAACAAGCTCAAAAGGATACCCTTCAAAATTGTAAATGCATAAAAGGTTGCTTAGAGTCTAAATGATTATTCATAAAGGTGAAAGCACTAACTTCAAATTTATTTTTATGGATTTTAAGTAAATTAAAATTACCATCCACCTATAAAATCACTCTCCCCAACTCCACTTGTATGGCCCATACCAAGTGCTTGAAGTTGACCATTTTTTGCTTGCCAAGAGAAAATGGGGGAAAAGAAGTTGTAGATGGAGACTTTTGCATTATCCTTGCAAAAAAATCATTTAAACTAGTTTTTGGAGGTGAATATTCACTCCAATTTTTTTAGCTAAAGATGAGTTCAATGAATTTGTACAAGTGCCCAAAAGGGCCTTAAAATAAATAGAAACTCCCATTTTCTACACATAACTAAATCTTTTATGACATTTGATTATACTTGACATTATTCTAACCTCTTCCACATTTAAAATCACCTTGACGACAAATTTTTCCTCTTGAAAGTCTGTATAAGTTAATAAATGGGCTAAAATGTGACCAAAAGGCCCCCTTTTGCACATGAAACCTAGCACATGATAAATTCATGACTTGAAAACACCTTAAAACATTTCAAATAACATATTATGACCTATTAAACACAATTTGGCACTTTGACTGATTTTGACTAGGTTTGACCATGTTTGACTTTGGTTGACTAGGCCATTTCAAGGAGGGTGAGCTTAGACCAAAGCTAGAGAAGGATAACTAGGATGATAGACCAACATGACACCCTATAGGACATATTAAACCTTATTCAAAAGTTTAAAATAGTATGGGTTAACCCCATTTGATTACAAGTCAAATTTGGTCAATAATTTAGCAAGTCCTAGGGGTAACATGCTTGCTTATGTTAAGGACTAGTAGCCTTATCCTATCCATTGGGCAAGGGAGTCAAATTGAACTTAGAAATAAAATATTAATAGACCTTGAATTTAACAATAATACAACTAACCTACCTCAAAACACATAAAGGAAAGAATAACACACAAAAAGGACAAACAAACACCAAAGCAAAACACCACTTGTACTACTAAGAACTTAGGGAACACAAGACACAACTAAAAGTAGACAAATATGTATATTAAAATTGATCATACCTCCCTTCCTAGATCAAAATGGAAGTACCTTATATCTCCTTCCTCACTAGATGAATGAGGATGCCAATCATGCTTCTTCTTGGATGTGGTGCTAAATGGCTCATGTTTTCATTTTGCTCCTTGATTTTGCACATCATCTAATGGATTCATCTCCCAAAAGTTCCCAAAGTAGATAAGTTCCTCTTGATCCTTGAAACATGCTTCATATTATTTCCCTTTCATCTTTTCATGACAAATTTATGTATCCATGCATGGGACATCTTGTTGGGAGTCAATCTCTTCTTGAAGGATCTCATTATCCTTCTCAATAGTCACAATCTCTTCAAATTCTTCAAGGGGCATTGTATCATGACCATTTAGAAGTGTTTCTTACTCACATTCTTCTTTGAATTTGGTGGAGGTAGCTTCATAGGAGGTTATTGAACCAAGCTTCAAATCATCCTCAAAAAACCCAATATCATCATATATTGCTCCATTATGATCTAGGCTCTCTTCATTCTGTTTCTCCTTAACACATACCTGCTCTCTAACATCTTAGACTTATTTTTTTAGGAGTTTATTCTTCTCAAATTCCTCATACTCCTTGAACATTTTTACGTAGGTTTTCCACATGTTTTCCTTTTGAGAGACGACCTTTTGCTTGTCATGGCTAGTAGTCAGCTCTTTGAAGGCTTTAGCTTCACTACATATTCTCTCAAATATCTTCCATAAATCATCATCTTATGATTGGTTTTCCTCATGAAAAGGAGGAACAAAAGGGACCTTTTCCTCTTCTTTTTTAGAGTCCAAGAGAACTTCTTTCAATACCTCTTCTTCAACACAAGGAGGATCTTCCTCCTCATCTTCACAACCTGTAAATAGCCCCTCTTCATATTCAATCCAATCTAAGATTTCAATCTCATCCTCCCTCTTAGTAATGTAAAAATTAGGCCCCTCAACAATAGGTATTTTTTCCAAATGGGACTCCCAAGAATCAATACAATTATCATCATTGGAAAGGCAACCTTGATCAGTTAGAGGGGGAGATGGTTTCAATGGCCTCTTATGGAGGGGTGGGAGGGAGTTGAATGATTTCATCTCTCTCTCCCCTAATAACTTCTCCACCTAAGCATTATTTCTTCCTTTCTTCACTAGTTTATAACACCTCTTTCCATCTTGTGAAGGTAGGATCAAATATGTTTTCATGGAGCTAAGGTGTTAATGAAGGGGTGAATGATATGTTTAAGAAGCTTTAAATTTCCTTGGGGTTAGAAACTTAGAGAATTAGGCTTTGAGAGTTCACCTTCAGCTACCATGATAGATTGTCTTAAAATATAATTGGCCAATTCAATCTCCCTTTCAATATGGGCTTAAAAATCCAAAACTCCTTTCTCACCATGTTCTTCAAATGTATCAACCTGCTCACACATGACATTCTCCTTCCTTTGATTGCTTTCATGAATGGATCCCCAAAAATGAAAATTTTGGGGAATGGACAAAGAACTTGGGGAATTTTGGAACATGCTTGGGCTATCATCTTGTGTGGGCAAATTTGACACATTCAAAGATAGATGTGGGGTATTTTGAGGTTGCCAAGATGGAGTTGATTCATAATCTCTCAATCTCTCCTCTAGATGGAAGATTAGGCCACAAACATCAAGCATCTCTTAGGTAATATTTGGCCAATTAGCCCCCTTTATAGGTATCCACTCCCTTTTGAATTATTTTAAATCATATCTTATAATCCTAATATAAACACTATGAATGACTTGACCACATCCATAGCTAGTGTCAAGGTCTAACATGTAATCTTGGTAGCCAATAAGAGTTCTTTTGAAACTAGCAATGAGATGACTTAGAGGAGATCCAGGTGGACTAGGTGAAGCACAATATAGAGATAACTAATTATAAGCAACATATTTTGTAGGAAAGGTTGGATAGGGACTTTCTCATATTGAGGAGGAATAGGCAAAGTAGGACATATCTCCTCAACTTGTGTCAAGATAAATTCAACATCCAAATAATCCATGAGACTTGTGAGAAGTATGTAGAGCAAGAAAAAAACTTCAATAATAATACTTGAGATACTTTACCATTATATTCACACATGGATTCACCATTTTTATTTATTCAAATTTTCCTCCAAAATCTAGTATCTTGATAAGAACACCAAAACTTCTCAAGAAATGGACCTCTTGTCCCATCGGGCATGCCAAAAACTATTATCACTTGAACCTAAACCCAGTGAGTAGATGGTACAAGTTTATCCTCATTAAATTGAGATAATTTAACCACATTATGTATATGGTTATCCCTATAAAAATTCTCCAAAACTTTGGATAGCTCACCAAGAGCTAAAAATGGAAACGACCCCTGTTTTGGGACAAGGCCTATACCTTGTCAATGAGCCTGCCTAAATTGTTTAGCTATATAACTACTATTTAAAATTAATATGCATTATCATAGATTTAACACATCATTTTCACTCCCATATTCATTATCCAAAACACCATAATTCTTGGAAAGGGTTAGAATTTTAAATGACCTTGTATTTGGGGCTAGATTTGCATGTTTCCTTACTAGGTCTACTTGCAGACCTTCTTGTCCAGACCACCTTGTCTGCATCAAAAACTTATAGAATATTTTTTAATTTTATTACATGTGTCCCCTAGCTATTCAAACCTTATATAATATTCAAACTTACTTCTAGTTTACCATTCATCATGTTTCCCTAAAACTACCATTTTTGTGCATGAAAGAAGCACATTACCTCTGAGACAAAATAGAGGCATATTTACCTAGTTGTTTGTGAAAAGTGAACATTTTTTAAGCTTAAAATTTTCCTAATGACAAAATTTACTAAATTTTTTTGTCTAATTCCATGGTTAGGGAGTCTAACCATCTTAATCTTCTCAAAAAAGGGGTCAAAAACCCTATTTTTGTATATTTTTGACCAAACCTCCTTATATATCCTCCTTCCAAACCACCTTAATGTTTATAATTTGATTATACATTATTTACACACTTATTTCATGCTTATTTAACTTTTTAAATCACCTAAAACCTTTATTTTTAGTGAAACCCTTATGTCTTTCTTGTTAGTGAAACCCTTATGTTTACCCCTTGAGCCAAGGGTTCCTTAACATGCTTGTATGGATTAAGTACATTTTGATACAAAATAAAGGTATTTGGGTGCATTTTGAATGTTTTTAGAATTATTTAATATTAAATTCATTATAATTAGTCATATTAACATGCTTTAAACCTTCCTTTTCTTCCTAAGAAGTCAAATTCACATCTTACTCTTTCCAAACTAAGACCCTGCTTGACTGTAATAGTGAATAAGGGTGTTGTTTTTGTAGATGTATTTATTTTAAGGTCCTTAAAAATTTTAATAATATTAAATATCCTTATTTACAAGTTTTTAATGTTCAAACCAATCCCATTCCCTTGGTTCTTAAGTCATACTAGCACTTTCAAGGCTTAACATTGCTCACTACCTTCCACAGTCTTTTTGGCTTGGTTGTAAGTCATTTTTCAAGTTTGATTAGGGAAATAGGGAATATGAGACATTATTAAGATTATAATAAAATATATAAATATTATTTCTCACCTTTAATCCACCTTATACGGTTTAAACTGTCATAGTTCTAGTAGCTCAGTCCTTGACTTCCTTATGACATATGTCTCAGTTCATACAGGGGTTGTAGGTCACCATGGGATTATTGAAACTTCCTTGAGGATTTTATTTCTTGATCAAATAAATAATTTGGTTAATAATTCCACTTTATTCAAATTTAAGTCTCCAAATCAATTTCAAACTTGAAAATATTACCACTACCTAATAACCTTGTTGTAATTGTAACTTTACCCTGTTGTACAGACAGGGTGTAGGCCTAATAAGTCATTACACCCAAATATGTCTTCCCTCATGATAAATTTAATCAAGGGTATTTTTTTTACCATTTCAATGTGGAAAAAATTCCTTCAAAATACCTTATAAGTGTTTGAAGCTGACAGTTTGTGAGCTATCCAAGCCTATAAGAGGCTTCCTTATCATTTGATGATATTAATGATATTATGGTGATGGATAATATATTTATTATTCATTATAATCATATTAAAACATCAAACCCATCAAAAATAAACACAATAATTAGAAATAAGCTCAAAGGAGACCCCTAACGGTTGTAAATGCATAAAAGGCTGCTTAGAGTCTAACTGATTATTCATAAAGGATTAAGCACAAAATTCAAAGTTATTATTATGTATTTTAATTAAATTCATATTAATATCCACCTATAGAATCACTCTCCCCAACTCCACTTGTACGGCCCATACTAAGTGCTTGAAGTTGACCCTTTTTTGCTTGCCAAGAGAAAATAGAGGAAAAGAAGTTTTAGATGGATTTTTCTGCCTTATCCTTGAAAAAAAAGATTTTAAAAGAGTTTTGGGAGGTGAAGAGTCATTCCACCCACATTTTTAACTGAAGATGAGTTCAAATAATCTATGTAAGTGCCCAAAAGGGCCTAAAAACAAGGAGAAACTCCCATTTTTTGCACATAAATAACTCCTAGCTGACATATAACTATCCCTGACATTATTATAACCTCTTCCATGTTTAAACTCACCTTTTTTACAAATATATCCTCTTGAAATTCTGTACAAGTTAATAAATGGGCTAAAATGTGACCAAAAGGCCCCCTTTTGCACATGAAACCTAGCACATGATAAATTCATGACTTAAAAACACCTTAAAACATTTCAAATACCATATTATGACCTATTAAACACAATTTTTCACTTTGATTAACTTTTAATAGGTTTAACCATGTTTGACTTTGGTTGACTAGGCCATTTCAAGGAGGGTGAGCTTAGACCAAAGCTAGAGGAAAGATAATTAGGATGATAGACCAACATGATACCCTATAAGACATATGAAAACTTATTCAAAATTTTAAAATAGTATGGGTTGACCCCAATTGACTAGAATTCAAATTTGGCCAACATTTAGTTTACCTCATTTTTACCCCAATTACAACCCATGTATAGATGTATAAATGAAAAAGTTCTTGTGTGAACACTCGCATGCTCTTGTAAATTTTAAAATGATTTTGAAACAAATTCATTATCTCTGTATCAAAATATGGTGTGTAAATGGGATGTGTGAAATGTCAATCACTTTATTTGCCTATTTGTACCTATGTTATTATGAGCATATTAGTGTTCTATTTGGTGTGTATGCCATCTATGTGAAACTAATAAATTATACAAATCTGACTTGTCATTGAAATTTCATGTATTTTAACCTTGTTTCATATATCTATATTTAATCATGATGTAAGTATGGGGTTTGATGGAGGTGTAGATCCCTTTTCGTGTTGGTTTGATTAGGTTATGGGTTAGGAAGTGGAGATTTTTAGAGGCTAAAAATACACTTTTCCCCTATTGTATGAAGTGGGCCTTGATTCTTTCAAGCAATCCCCATATAATTTGTGCATAATGGTCACCTTTAAAACATAATGTTCATCCACTCACCTTTAGTGATTGTCAAAAGACAACCTTTGTGAGTATTATTCTATGTTGATCTATGTGGATTAGATGATACTTATATTATACTATTCTTACCTCTAAGAGGTAATTGAGACTTTTTTGATGATTGCTTATGTCCTCCCCTTGAGTGGCTTCCTAAGCCACATAGTTCTCATAATGTGATCTCTTTCAACATTATTTTTTGAAATTATTATGATTTGATTGACACTTTAAGTTATCTTAAAATAAGCACCACCTTCTTATTTTTGAAGATTTATAATTTTTTCAATTGATCATTAAATTGTTTTTATCAAAATTTAAGTTGTAAATTATGGATTTAACCTTTATTTTTGAGACAATTTGGTTTTAGTCTTATTATTTGATTGGTTTATTTTGATATTTCATTTTGATTATTGTACATGTTGGTTTTGTATATGTTAAGTATGTGCATAATCATCATCTTGTGTGTGGAAGAGGGGAGAATAAGATAGCATGTCAAATAGGCTATAGGGCCATGATAGGACCCTATATGGGTAGGTTCATGATTCCATCCTTCCCTCACCATATGTGGTGTTTTATTTTGTGTATTTTGGCTGGTGGAACTCATGTTCTTGAGGGCCTTTTACATAGTACTTTGACATGGTCGAAGGTGCATACACCCTCCCATGGCTAAGATATGGTATAACCTAGGTGAGTTATCCCCACCTTCTTCTCCTCCAAGGGGTCTTCAGTGTTGGGAACACATTTAAGCTACCTAGTTATAAATTTAGATTTTGAAATGGCACTCAGTATTGGTTACTTTACTTAGAGTAGTCTTGCTATAGAATGGCATTTATTTCAACATATTGTAAGTTTTCCATGGAATGACACTTATTTCATCACATTACACTTTCACCTTGGAGTGGTATTCATCCTTTCTCTCAGTATATATATTATAGATTGGGGATCATAATCGCATGATTTTATCAATGATTATATGGGTTTTAGTTGTTTTATTGGGATAACTATGGGTATCAATTGCTTAAATTAGTATTTCAAGGATTGAGATAAGATAATTGATATATTATTATTTGTTGTAGTTTTTGCACCAAGGAAAATGCTTATTTAAGAGGGGGATAATTTAATAACTTGAATATGAAGTTTTTTTTTCCTTCCATTGATCCTATCATATCATTTGTGTTAGAGAACTTGTGCACATATTTCTTAAGCCTTACCCTATTAGAACAATAGATTTTGTATTCCACAAGAAGGTGAATTTTACATTTGACTTTCCTTAATTTTGGTTGATGATAACTATCCATGTTTCCTTACCTTGAAATCACTAACATAAGTTGCTAAAAATAAATTTTGCATAATGGGAGGGGGATGTGAGACCCCTAATTCCATAGTGCCTACTTATAAGTAGTTTGGTGTTTTTCACATGTCCTATTGAGACGTGGCTTATGTATATTTGACTTATGATATTTTGTTGAGTATTTAAGGATAACGTGTGTTTCTTATATAATAAAAATTATATGCTTAGATTAGATAATTATTTTATGCATTGGTATCATCATTTTTTACTATTTAGTTGATTATTAAGATGTGTATCAATGCAGTATCACTAGAGTATTGTTATTGAACATGTAATTGATTATGCATATGTTTAACTTATTTTTATTATTTAAAAACATTGGTATGTGATGAATTTGAGTTATTTGTTCTATTTTATTGGATTTAGAACACTTAGTTTGCTTATATTATGTAGATTTGACTACTAGGGTATGTAATTTTATGTGTATAACAAGTGTACAGGTGATAGGAAAGGCCAATGAGGTAAATAGAACTACATTGAGCATTATCACACCATTAATAGAGTGGGGACATATATACTTGACCTTATCACAAACCAAAACACTCCTTGTGCTTTGTTGTGAACTAGTCAGATGCATGGGTGTCCTCAAGATGTTCTACACTATTCACCTGCCTTGGACATTATTCTCACCTTTCTTATTAACCTTAGAAAGTTTATTATTAATTTGAATTATTTATTAAATTATATTTAAGACACTTAATTGGCCCTCTTTTAATATAAATTCTGATGGATATAGAGACCTAACATTTTAGAATGCCTCAAGTAATATTTTAGACATGTTGAGTGGATTTTTTTGGCCTTGGAAAAATAGGGAAGTAGTGGACCATTTAAAGCAACATTAGAGGACTTTATTGGAAGCCCATGTGTCATTTATGTCTTGGGAGAGTGATTCCATTTATGAGTCATGGGATTTTTTAATTTCCCACATGTGCTTGTAAGTGGAGTAAAGGAAGGTGGAGGAGACTTTTTGACCACAAGCCAAGGGATGGGAAGCGACACATGCCACCTTCCCATTGGATTTTAAAGATGGAAGTTAGACCTATTTGAGGAAGGTGAGCCTTCCTTCTGAGTCATCTTCTAAGCTTTTTAATTTTTTTAAAAACCATAAGTGGAAGAGAGAGATAAAATATTAGAGGAGTAACAAGGATAAGAGGTGTTTGATAATGACCAAGACTTTTAAATAAATTTATTGAATGGATTCAAGAGGTGGATCCATGGTAGATTCCCTTGCCCTTTTTTACTTCAATTTAATCTTGTTAATGTAATATTTTCAATACTCTTATGTTCAATTTTAAAAATGGGTAAGGCAATTTGGCTTACCTTCTTCCTTTACTTGTTTTCCATGGTTTATGTTAAGGCTACTGTGCAGTTTGACTTGCCTTTTGGGCTTAGAGATGTAAAATCCATCTATAATTTTTGGCTGATTTTTCATCCCCTTCTTTACTTAAAATGGTATTCCTATGCTTCCTGAATTGGCTTGTATTTATTTATTTATTTATGCATACTTACGTGGGTTTAGGCAACAAAATGTTTTGAAGGTTCTCATCCTTCCACCCCAAGTGTAGAGAGTGGAAAATTCTCATCTACAAAGGAGTGAGTAAGGAACTTGTATGTTTATTATTTTTGAGGTTTTTTGAGTGATTATAATTTATTCATGAGTGTTAATATTGGATGTATTTTTGGTTTTTCCTTTGTTATTATGGAAACGTATTTCATGCAGTTGAAATTTTAAGCCCCTAGTTGTATTTTCCTAGTGAGTATCCCTTGCCTAATATGGTTACTACCTAAACCTCTTTTACCAACTTATTTACCTAATATATGATGTTTTTATGCTTGTATTTATGAGTCTTAGGCTTATGGGTGTCTGTGTTAGCTACCCAATGATGGCAAAAGGATGGGAGGTGATCCCCTCCTTTGGTCTACCTTGCAGAAGATTTGTGAAGATTACTTGGATAATTTTTATGACTTGACAACTATAATTACTTTTAAAATGGTATTAGTTGTTGGAAAGCCTTAAATATGTAATATTATATGTTAAATTATAAATAAATTTGAAATTATCATCATGATGTACATTTTGTAAACTAGTGCTTGATTTAGTTTGTAGACCTTGTTAGAGAGGAGAAAATTAATATATCACATGAAAATTTATTGAAATGAAATGTTAATATGAATTTATCTTTTTAAATTATTTGTTTTAGTTTATAACTCTAAGTTACTATGGAATAAATAAATAAAAGTGAGAAAATGTGCTTTGTTTTCATTTCATAGATGAGTCCATCAAAGGACCATAACGTGTTTATAATTTTTACGCAATTTTAACTCACCTAATTTTTACTAATTCAATTTTATTATAAATTACGCCTTCTAAAATATTTTAAAAATATGGAATATTTTTATATGATACCATTTAGAATTTATGAATTTTTAATTCAAGGTTACTAAAAATGACTCTTTTCCTTTGTAAAAACTCTAAACTTCACTGAATTTATTTGCACTTAATACATGGCATTTTATTACTCAAGTTGATTTTATATTAAAAACTACAATTTTTAGGACCCAATGCAATTTATTTCATAAATTTTTAGGTTCTTAGTTTTCTTGGCATGAATTTTTTAAGTTTTATAGTTTTTAGGGTAGTTTTATATTATACAGGGCCTTTTAAAGGGCACATTCCACTTCTTGTAGGGCCACTCCCTGTTTGGCCGTCTATCACCCATTTGATTGTGTGGAAAGGGTTTGAAAGCCCAAATGGGATAGCTATATATATTAATAATATTAAATATTATTTTAATAATATCCTTTGGTTCTTAGTGTGTTCACATTTCATCATTTTATTTTGCCAAATTTTGGTGGGTTGGATTTTTCCCCCCATTGCCTACCCCACATACTCCATCCTAACTAAGGGGGCGGTCGGTCCATGTTGACTACCACCCATTTTAACCTCCACATGGTTATTGGATTATTTTTAATTGGTTTTATATTATATATTATGAATTTTATAAAGTTTTAACCTTTAATAATAATAATAATAATAAATTTTTCTAAACCAAAACTATTTAAATCCAGACAAACATTTTTTTTCAGGCTGATTTTGGCTATCTGATGATTGAAAAGTGGGGTGATCCCAAAAGGGACCCCCATCCATTTATATTTATCCTCTACATTAATTAAATTTCAAGACTTGAAAAATTGTATTTTTTAGGTATGACACTTTTGACTCAAGTGAGCCTTAGACCTCCTTTGAAAACTAGTATGCTTATTTCATTCCTATAATTGTAGGGACTCAGTGGCTTGGGCATGGGGTAAATAAAAAGGGACCGCCATAAATTTTTTCTATATGAAATTATTTTTATGACTTGAGACCTTATGTCATTCTTTATGTGATGGTTTTGCCCTTGGGAGGTTCTTTAGGTCTTAATGGTTATCGCAGGGTCTTGAGTGCTTAGATCTAGTTGCTCCAAAAAGAGACCCCTATTAATTTTGAGTCACCTAAAAATTTAGACAAAAATATTAATATTAAACTAAATATTTTTATTTTTTTACCATGTGGCATCTATTAATGGTTGTGGAGGATCTTGAAGCTCTTAAAACTATTTTGAAAACTGTATGAGATTGAGACCTCTTGGAAACTTTTCGTAAAGATGGGTACCTATAAAATTAAACCATGTATACATGTATAAAAATATAATTTAAATAAATAAATTTAAAATGGATTAAAATATTTGAGACTTCATTAATGGTAATCATCAAAGGTTGAGGAAGGAGAGGAGGGATGAGTATGCACAAGTCATCCTACAACACCTCCTCCCTCCATCCCAAAATATAAATTTATGAATTAATATATGACTTAAAGTATTTATTGACTCCCATAAGGATTTATATGGATTACTCACCTTTTACCAGAGTTGATGATTGAGGTTAAACTGATACAATAATTCAGATGGAGTGTTCCATTCTCAAGGGGATTATTTGGGATATTCTAGACCCCTTTTTGAGGTTATGGGGACTATGCGATCTTTAGTTGAGATATTTCCTTAAATTTTAATTTAAGTCAATAATTGAGTTTATTTCATGACTTAAGTATGAATTAATCTTTATGATTGATCAAATTCACCTAGAGACATTTTTTGAGCACTGTGAAGAGTTAGATGGTGTAGTTTGAGCCAAGGGTTGCTTGAACCCACTTTGCATTTATCAAGTTTTATTTTTGGGCCTTTAGGTTCATGGATCATGTTAGGACATATTAGATATTTTTAGGATTGTTTGTTAGCCAGAAGGTTGTTTAGATCAAGTAGGGCATGTATGATTACGTAGCGACTGCATGACCACTTGTGCTTTATTTTCCATGTCATTTAGGAATGTAAGTTTTTTTGGATGCATTATGTATCTTATATATCCAATGGGAATTATAATTATGTATAATGTGCATCACAAACTTATTTTAAAAAATGGCCTATTTTTATGTGAGTGTTTCATTGTGTCAATTTTTGGGCATGATAGATTGCACCAACATCTAGCATTTTATACCAATTTCACACACACCATCATAGCATGGGAGAAATACATAAAGTTTGATCCTTCTTTAGAGTATTGGTATGTAAGATATACTCAAAATAGAGGGTGTTGAGGTCAAACACAACTTCAACCATTGACTTCTTTTTAATTCATGATTGCATTTTATCTTCTTACCTATTAAGCTAGGGTTTTAAGTGGAAAAAGATTTATATAGTGGTCCTCGCATCATATCATAAGATCCTGCATAGTCCATATAATAAATAGACAAAGGTAAACATAGCCCAAAAAAATTAATCTCTTTGTCTACCAGATAAGGCTACCCTATTCAAATAATTGCATCCCCCACTACTATCTATTTGTAGTGTTATAATCTAGGAACCCTGTCAATTCCTATTCTAGGTCTACACTTAGTCAATCAGTTAGTCTTAGATCCAAAAACACTCTACATCTTAGTATTACTAGCTAAATTTATATTTATCTTTTGAATTTTCCATATTTAATATATTTTCAAATTTATTAAGCTTTAAATCAGTTTGTAGCATTTATTGCATATTTATAGCAGTCTAATTTTGCACAATAGTTTGTCATATTAGGTAATTTATTTCTTTAGTTTGCCAAAATTTGATAAAAATATAATCCCATCCAAAAATTTTCTCCTAGTTGTAAATACCTCTTGCATAGGAGATATGATTTTAGGTAGGAGACTTTTTAATCAATTCATCATGACTTTTGAGATGACTTTATAGATGACATTGTATAGATAAATAAGTCTATAAGAGTCAAAGTGGTTGACACCTTCATTTTTGGGATTAGAGAAATAAAATTCAAATTCAAATACTTGAGAACATCATCACCTATACCTTAATCTTAAATATTAACTATGACATCAATGCCAACTATGTCATGATAGGCTTGATAAAAATTAGTTGGAAAGCCATCCAGGGCTAGGTCCTTATCAAGGTTAAAATAGAAGACAATTATCCTGACTTTTTCCTCATAAATTTATGCCATGATTATTTTATTTTCCTCTTTGGATAAAAAGGAAGGAATGAAACTTAATATTTCCTCTTTGCCAAGAGATCTATCCTTTTGTGACTCAATCAATAATTCTTTGTAGTAATTTTTAGCTTCCAGGCAAATCTCTTCTTTTTCCAACAAGGTGATCCTTGTTGGCATGGAGATCTTGGATATCTTGTTGAAATTTCTTCTCATAATGAAAATTTTATGAAATAAAGTAGTGTTTTTATTCCCCACTTTTATCTACATAATTTTTTGTTGTTGTTTCCAATGGATCTTTTCTTGAAGCATCAATTTTGTTTCACCTTCCAAAAGAGATTCTTCTTTAGATTTGAGTTGATCATTTAGACTCTCTTTTTGGATGAGGGACTCATAAATAAAAAATATTTTTTGTAATTCCATATTTCATTTATCTACGTAAATTATCTTTTTCAGTCTTTTAAGAGAGTTTTTATTGCCTTTATCTTATTGACCACAATAAACATTTTCAAACCTTTCAATCTTGTGTTCCACCTTTATATAGATACTAAATCTAAAATATAGCACCTTAATCTTGTACAATTTATAAATACATATCATAGTTATACTCATCAATTCTTAAACCTTCCTTTTATCCAAAGGCTCATATATATTATCTCTCTATAATAAATTACTTATCTCTTAGTCTAACCAGTGTTATTCCAATGACTTGTTGAGGTCAACATACCCCTATTTCTAAAAAACAAGGACCCTTGTGTCAAATTATGCAAATTTTCACCTTAAATTTGAGAATTCACTTGATCAAAGTGTCACTAGCATATTTGCACATTATTTTTTATTTGAAGCCCATCCACACCATCGTCTGGCTGAGTTATTGGTTCATGGTTCTAGTTTCACCTTGTCTAATTTTTTTATCATTTATTCTTCATGTTTCAGGTTATAAGTTTGATGAGGCTTTTCTTGAATGAGTTGTGTCTGAATTTCATAATGTAATCCTAATTTAGCCTTTTACTAGCCTTTGGTCTGTAGAAAGTCAATTTAAATCCATGTTTAAAGGGTCATTTGTCAATTTATAAAGACCATGGGCATGTTTTAGAGACCCTATGAGGTGACAAGAGTGCTTGGATTAAGTATGGAAGTGTATGGTATTCATCTAGTTCCTCATTGTGTTTATCTAGACATTCTGGTCTAATGGTAAAAAATTCTAGAGATCATATTAGTGCAGTCATATCTCACGTGTGGATGAATCAAGAGAAATTATAAAAAGGGTTTGATCAACTTTATGCTAAGACCATATGCACCAAATTTCATCTCATCCACCAAATTACATCAAAATTTATAGAGATGCAAAGTTTCCCTCCAAAGCATTTTTTACTCGATTTTTTAGGTGCAAACAAAGCCTAGTGGGCATATTAAAGGTGATATATATCACAAGATCTATAGTTTAAGAATAAATGGTCAAATGGGTTGGTTCATATTTATTCTAAGACCATATGAACCAAGTTTTAACTCATGTAACAAAGCACATAAAAAGATATAAGCATGTAAAGTTTCCCTCTAGCCAAAATTTGCTATTTTTTCCATAGCCATTTTTCAGGGAGTGAAAACAAAGCCTAGTGAGAATATTAAATAGGACATATCTCACACATGTGATAGTTTTAGTATAAATGGTCAAATAAATTTTTTCATATTCATGCTAAGACCATATGTGCCAAGTTTCATCATAGCCACCAAAGCGCATCAAAAGTTATGGATGTCCAAGTTGCCCTTCAAAACATTTTCCACTATTTTTTCATGGTCATTTTGACTCTGATGATCTACAGGATGTCAAATGACGTTCATACAAATGTCAAATTTAATCCCAGATAAAAATATATATGAGCTTAAATTTTATGGTCTATGGGATGTCAAATACATCCGCATGAATGTCAAATGACATTCATGTAGACATCAAATTTAAGCTCAGGAAAAAATATGATGTTCACGTGGATGTCAAATTTAATCCTAAAAAAATCATATGAGTTTAAATTTAATTATCTTCAGGACGTTAAATATGTCCTCATAGATGTCAAATAGGAGTACAAATAGAGCTAAGTGAGAATATTGGTGCAGTCATATCTCTCACGTGTGGAAGCTTCAAGAGAAATTGTCAAATAAGTTTGTTCATATTCATACCTATATCATATGCATTAAGTTTCATCTCACGTGATGAAGCACGTCAAACATTATAGGGATCCAAAGTTTTTCTCTCAGCCAAATTTTTCTATTTTTTCCATAGCCAATTTTTTAGGGTACAAATAGAGTCGAGTGAGCATGTTGGAGAGGCTATATCTCACATATATATAAGTTTCAAGAGAAATGGTCAAACAGGTTTTTTCATCTTCATACATAAATCATATGTATCAAGTTTTAGTTCATACCATGAAGCATGAAAAAAAATACAAGCATGGAAATTTTCCCTCCAACACATTTTCATTTTTTTTTCACACTTAGCCAATTTTACAAGGTCTAAATTGAGCCTAATGAGCATGTTGAAGAGGCCATATCTCATAAGCATTGTAGATTCAGGAAAAATGGTCAAATGGGTTCTTTCACCTTTGTTCCAAGACTATTTTCATAAATTTTTAGCTCACATGACAGAGCCAAAAAAATATAAAAGCATGGAAAGTTTTCCTCCAATGCATTTTCCACTATTTTTTCCACAACCAATTTTGTAGGGTCCAAATTGAGCCTAGTGAGCATGTTGAAGAGGCCATATCTCAAAAGTGATATAGTTTTAGAATAAATGGTCAAATAGGTTTGTTCACTTTTGTGCCAAGACCATTTTTTATGATTTTTAAATCATGAAATAAAATTCATCAAAAGATACAAGTATATAAATTTATCTTCCAAAACATTTTCCACTACTTTTTCCATAACCAATTTTGCAGAGTCCAAATTGAGCCTGGTGAACATGTTGAAGAGGCCATATATCATAAGCATTGTATTTTTAGGAGAAACAGTCAAATGAGTTTATTTAAATTTATTCCAAGACCATTTACACCAAGTTTTAGCTCATGTGATGAAGTGCACCAAAAAATACAAGCATGGAAAGTTATCCTCCAAAGCATTTTCTATTGTTTTTCCATACTCGGCCACTTTTTAGAGAGTGCAAATAGAGCCGATGGATTTTAAATAGAGGGTCCCAAAATTTTGGTGGCAAGGCTATGAAGCCTATAAGATTTTTATTAATGTAAATTTTTAAATAAAAACCAATATTTTAATTGGTTTTACATATATTTCTAGCTGAAGTGAAAAAAATAGCCGCTTAATGTAGATACAGCCATGAGTATTCTTTAATAGCAGCAAGGGGCTTCATCAACATAGGGCCCACCAACTAGCTAAAAATATTCTATTTTGTAGCAAATTTTATAATATTCAAAAATGGAATATTATTTTGTAAAGGCATGTGCTAGTGTGTTAGCACATTGGCCTAGAGGTCAGATCATTTGAAAAACTCTAGTGTATTCTATAAACTTTGTAAAAAGGATAGTTATCCTTACTTTTTTACATTTATTGTCAACGTGATTGACTAGTATGTTGCCTTGGCATTTTATAAAAGGGGGTAGTATCACCATTTTTTTTAAAAGAGGGAGAGTTTTAAAGCTAAAATTACTTTTTAAACTTGAAGCAAGAAATACAAGCAAGGAATTCTATATTTACCTGTGTGTTTATTATCATGGCTTCCCTCTCAATTGCTTATTCTAATTTTTATATTTTAATGGTTCTTATGGATTCTTGGTGTGCACCTTTGATTATATATTTTTTAACTTATGTCAATGTTAGGTTGACTAAAAGTTCTTAGGTTCATTTTGTTTTCTTGTTCTTCTTGCATTTGGGGCAATATTGTTTGCTTGCAGGAGTAAATATTTAAAGTGAGTATGGTTCTTATCTACATCTTTCCATACCTTTCTTAGAATTTTGTCTAATGTGTGATGTGATTTGAGCTAAGTTTTCTCACTTCACATGTTGGTTTTAAGTGCATGTTTAGATAAAATCTGAACTTTGTCATGATGTTTGGAATGAAGATCAGTAATATTTCTTTCTACCCTACCTTTTTACTCTTTTTTTAACTTGGATCATCTTAGTTTAGGTTGTCATTGTAAATATCTATTCTAAATTAATTTATTAGTTCTTGATCATAATTCATTGTTCTTTACATAATTACTACATACTTTGCATAGATTTGTTGGTTGGCCACAGTGGCTTCCAACCACCAACTAATATAAATATTGTGAAATAGTCACTTGTTTTTCCTCTATTCCACCAAAAGATAATAGGATTATCACAACCTACAATGCATGCACTAAATTTTCTAAATTATAAAATGAGAAGTGTTTCTTAACACTTTGGGCATCTATGGTACATATTTAGGCATCAACAAGAGGAGCTTCGCTGGCATTAGAAGAAGAGCTTTCAATAAATATTTGTGAATTTGTAGGATCTTGTTGGTTTTGGTATATTTTGATCAAAGATTACTCTATTTTTTACATATTAGTTTTTTTTTAGCATAATTATGTAAAGGATGGTGATTTTCATAGTTGTAAATAGGTCTTTGGACTTATTTAGACAAAGATTCACATTCTTTGAATACATATGCTTAGTTGTGGTAAAGATGGCTTTAAAACTATAAATCCAACTAGTTTGAGGTTAGTTATAGCTATTTTTATCAAATATTCATAAATACTTTGCAAATTTGATTTTATTTGAACTTGAACATGTAAAGATCATTCATACTAGCATATTTGGATAATTATTTGAGTGAACTTAGTTAAAGAGTGATGTCCTTTATTGTCCTTTATATGAATTTTTCAAAATTTTCTTAATACACAAATCTAATCATTATTCTTTATAAAGATTGATTTGACACACCATATTTCAAGCAAGATTCAAAATCCTTAAGCTAGAATTGCAAAAGTGAGATCAAGGTAAGTGAAAATTCTTAGGATCCCAATCTACTTCATCAATTCAGGATACTCATGTATTCAAGGTGTGTCTTGGTTATGTGGTTCTTCATTAAATGTACTAGGTATAGTGCATAATCTTCTTTAAAATCTTGAAAGATATCTACCCATTTTTAGTTCTAAAGTTGTCATAGTTGAAGAACATGTTATAAGTTTCAAATTTGTATTAAGATTATTAAATGTGACTCATGAAGATGTATCATGTAGATTGTTTCCTTTTACTTTCAAAGATGTTGCCTATAAATGGTTTCTCAATCTACCTGAAGACTACATTGCTAGTTGGGATGATTTTAACAATATTTTCATTGATTAATTTGGAAAAACTATTAATCCTTGTGTCTTATATCAATAATTCATCATAATTGAAAGGGACATTAATGAAACCATCAGATCGTTTAATGCTCGATTTTAAAAGAGGTTTAATAGAACCATAGCCCCTTATAGACCTAATGAGGCTTTAGCCTTAAAAATTTATAAGGATGTAATGTATCCCATGACCTCTATATTTTTAAAAAGATCTCTCTTAGTTATTAACACATTGACCTAGGCCTACTTTTAATCCATGATCATTAATGACTAAATACAATCTCAAAGTTAGATGGTGTATTTCAAACCTAGTGTCATTTTGAATTGGCCCATCTAGAATGTCATTCCTAGTATACCTATTTTAACACCAATTTAGAAATTTTTTCCATTGAGTCATGCATATCCTAGCCAACACCTAGAATTATTGAATAGCATTAAAAGTGGATTTCATTCACAAAATCATAGATCTCTAGTGCCCATAGCCAGTAATAATGCTCCAATTCATGATCTTGAGACACCAAAGAATTCAAATGACTTGATATTAGAAACGGTCCAAAAACTAACACTAACTTTATTCAATTTCAAAAATAAGTAAAAAATAAAGTAGAATGATTTAACATAAACTATACTTCTCAAAGGTTTGATAGGCCTCCAAGTAGGTCTCATGATGACAGTAATAATGGATCATCTAAAAACATACAAATAAGTTTTCATGATATTGTTTTGGCTAATCATTATAATATTTTTGAAACCTCTAAAATTTTGCCTAATCAATAATTTACTATAGGGACATCTAGATTTGTAAGAGCATCTCAAGGTTTCATGCAAGCCTTTGATTTTTAATTTGAAGATGGAGATGAAGACAGAGATGAGCCAATTGAAGAAGTTGCATCTGAGATGATTTTCATTCTTGAAGATGCAAGAGAGATTGTAATTAAAGATCAATAAGATGTCATCAGTAGTACATCTGTAGATGAAGAAAAAGAGTTTTTGAAAATAGATATGAATCAAATACAAGATGATATTTCTTAAAAAGGTAGCCAAAAAGATAACACACATAGGTTTATTTATGAAATAGAGAATACCCCTAAAGAAGATTATTACTGGTAGTATCATACCATGATTTCTTGAATAAAATCAAGGAGCTAGAGATAGTAAATTAGAGGATAAAACAACACATAGATGCTCCATCTAAGGATTTCACCAATGATCTAGAGTTCCCAGATGGTGGTATTATTTTGGAAGAACCAAACCAAGACAAGTTGAAGCTTGATTGGATGGAAGAGATGCCCCTCTTCACCAAGGATGAAGATGAAGCATGTGAATCAGATCAGGAATTGTCATATGACTTCATCAAGAGGTCAATAGTATGGGACCAACATGTTTCTCATGATGAGATTCTAGATGATCATCATTCAATTGATCAAGATGAAAAAACCTTTTGGGATGAATTATAAGATTTTTTTGCAAATATTGGTAGTCTATTTCCACCTCTGAAAGAACCTAATGAAGACATCAATCTAAGGATACAAGACAAGATGTCATTATTGAGTGAAAATGATATAAGCCAATACCTATCTATGAATGAAGTAGAAATATTACTTCTACTATAAAGTAGAAGGATTTGAGAGGAAGAGGATTGATTTTTAGACTCATGTCTTCGATCCATATACTTGAGGATGCATATGGGAGCCCAAGTCACACCATCTAGAAGACCTAGGCATCCAAACACCCCTATCAATAGGAAGATGCCATCAAAAAATACTCAATTTTCAAGGTTTTGTAGTAGAATAAGTAATTTTCCATTTGATTTTAGAGGTAAGTATTTTATGAAGTTAGTATAGGGATTAGATTAGTTTCTTTCCTATTTTTTCTTTCTTTTGTTTTCCTTCTTGTCCCTTGTTTGTATATAATGCCTATATATATTTGTTTATCTTTTGTGATTTATTTCTTGCTTCTAAATGATCCCTTTTAGATAGCCTTCAGCTCAAGTTTCATCTAGACTACTCAGGAGTTTCACAATTCAAAAATTAAGGTATGACTTCTCAACATTGGTTGATCATGGGTTGTTGAGATGTGAGCTTGATGTTGTAATTTAGAGAAACTAGTAAAGGTTGATGGATAAGTTAATTATTTCTTAAGATTTTAAATATTTTTCTAATCTGAGCTTGGTTTTAAAATGGATTTCACATGTAGGATGAAATCTTAAACTATTAGAACATAGTCCTACTTGTACTTAAAAAATATTAATTATTTGAGACAAAGTTTAAAGCCAAGAATGATTATCTAAAATCAAACACTTGACCAAATCCTTAAACTTGGCTAACCTGATTCCCAGCCTTGCTAGAAGGCCAAAAAAATGATCTAAAAAATATAATAATAATATTTTATTGTAAAATCAAAATATTTCCAAGAAAAATGGATTCTAGTAATTTCTACTAGGGCTATGGATGTCTGGCTGATAGTGGAACAAGGTTTTGAATGAAGACAAAAACATCTCTATCAAAACTGTGGATGTCTAGCTGGTAGTAGAGTAATGCCCAAACCTTCTTTGAGCTAAGGCATGGTTCTTAATAAATATTTTAACATGTTAAAAGTTAGTGTTAATGATTAAAAGTGGAATCAAAGCACACACATAACATGACTAAGTTTTGATGTTTAATCCTAATTTTACATATGCAATATTATTTTAACCATGAACTAATCTTAATGATGATGCCTAATCAAATGGAATAAGTAACTTAATTATTAATCTGAACTAGAGTCTCTAAATTCTAACATATTGTTATTTCCCCTAGAAGTTGTCATTTGTTAAAGTCAACATACCTGCATTTCTAAAAAATGGGGACCTTTGTGTCAAATTATGCAAATTTGTATCTTGAAATTGATAATTTACTTGATCAAAGTGTCACTAGCACATTTGAATATTATTTTTTATTTGAATTTCATCCACACCATGGTATGGCTTAGTTATTGGTTCATGATTCTAGTTTGACCCTGTCTAGGTTTGTTTCAAGTTTCATCTCACGTGACAAAGCACACTAAAAGATAAAAGTATGAAAAGTTTCCCTCCAAGGGACTATTTTTTCCACAACCAATTTTTAGGGAGTGCAAATAGAGCCGATGCCTTTTAAATGGAGGGTCCCAGCAATTTAGTAGTAAAGCTATGCAGCCTATAAGATTTTCATTGGTGCAAATTTTTAAATGAAAATTAATATTTTAATTAGTTTTTAATATATTTCTAGATTAAAGTAAAAAAATAGCCTCTCAATATAGATATAGCCATGAGTATTCTTCAGCAATAATAAGGGGTTTCATAAACACAGGGCCCACCAACTAGCTAGAAATATTTTATTTTGTAGAAAATTTTGTAATATTCAAAAATAGAATATTATTTTGTAAATGCATGTGCTATTTTGTTAGCACATTGGTATAGAGGTCAAATCATTTGGAAAACTCTAGTGTATTCTAGAAACTTTGTAAAAAGAATAGGTTGTCCTTACTTTTGTACATTTTTTATCAACATGATTAATCGATATGTTTATTTGGCATTCTATAAAAGGGGGAAGTATCACCATTTTTTTTAAAAGAGGAGTTTTAGATCTAAAATTACTTTGTAAACTTGAATTAAGCAATACAAGCAAGGAATTTTGTAAAAATTGTCCAGTATTTACCTATGTGTTTGCTATCATGGCTTCTCTCTCATTTGCTTATTCTAATTTGTCCTTACTTTTGTACATTTTTTATCAACATGATTAATCGATATGTTTATTTGGCATTCTATAAAAGGGGGAAGTATCACCATTTTTTTTAAAAGAGGAGTTTTAGATCTAAAATTACTTTGTAAACTTGAATTAAGCAATACAAGCAAGGAATTTTGTAAAAATTGTCCAGTATTTACCTATGTGTTTGCTATCATGGCTTCTCTCTCATTTGCTTATTCTAATTTTTAGATTTTAATAGTTCTTATGGATTCTTAGTGTGCACCTTTTATCTTAGAGTTGTTAACTTATGTCAATGCTAGGTTGACTAAAAGTTCTTAGGTTCATTTCATTTTCTTTCTCTTCTTGCATTTGGGTCAATATTGTTTTCTTGCAAGAGTAAATATTTAAAGTGAGCCTAGTTTTTATCTACAATATTTCCATACCTTCCTTAGAATTTTGTCTGATGTGTGATGTGAACTAGGATAATCTATCTCACTTCACATGTTGGTTTTAAGTGCATGCTTGGATGAAATCTAAACTTTGTCATGATGTTTGGAATGAAGACCAGTAATATTTCTTTCTACCCTACCCTTCTTTTTGCTATTTTTTTGACCTATATCACTTTAGTTTAGCTTGCCACTGTAAATATCCATTCTAAATTAATTATTAATTTAGTTCTTGATCATAGTTCATTGTTTTTTTTAGAATTACTACATACTTTGCATAGATCTATTATTTGGCCATGGTGGCTCTCAACCACCAACTAATACAAATATTATAAAATAGTCACTTGTTCTACCTCTATTCCATCAATAGATAACAGGATTATCACAACCTATGACTCATGCACTTAATTCTCTAAATTTTAAAATGAGAAGTGTTTCTTAACACTCTAGGCACCTATGGTACATATTTAGGCATCAACATGACACGTGCCTTGTATCATGCAAAGAGTGTTAAAACCTACTTATCTTCTATCTCTACAAGCTTGAGACCTATGCATATTTTCTAGCTTCATAGACATTTATGTCCTAATTAGACACCTACGTCAATTCAATTATCATATGATAATACAAGTGTCCAATGCCCTAACTTAATCAAATTTTCAAATTCTAACTTTCCCTTGGTTGGCCTAAGTTTTTTAATGTGAGATATTTCCTAATAGGATTAGTATATTTGAAATGTTTAACCATAAATTGAGATAGTTCAATATAGTATAAGATTAACAATATAGACATGAATAAGCACAAGGGTGATAAATAGATCTATAATATGCCAATTAATTGCAAACTTAGATAAACAATATTTTAAATTTATGTATTGATATGTACTAAATATAGTAAGTACAACTAATTATTCATATTAAAATAAATGGAAAACTAGAGTACTTAGTTTACTATGCACATGCAGATCTAATGTAGAATAGGATATAAATAGGTCAGATCTAGATTCTATATTAGTCATCAAATTCTATAAATTTGACCTATGTGGCCTCAAATACTTACATTAACCTTGGATGGTTGCATTGATGCTTATGTCTAACTTGGATGCAAGTGTCTAGTAAAAAATACCTATTGGATATGTATGCAACCACCTAGAATATTTTGGGTTCTATGTCACCTTGGCTCTGAAGCATTCATATCTATATTTTTGATTGTCAATCTTGTCAAATCATCAAAACCCTAGCTCTTCATCTTCATAGTGACCTTATAAAAAATGGGTTAGTGGGCTCATAATGTTAAGATGATCCAAATACCCCTTTATCAGTAAGCTCTACCTACATAACCACTACTTTGAAGAGGGCATTAGACTGATGTAGTTCTATCTTAATGTGTTGGCTTATGTGTGCACAAGGGTGTAATAAGTGAAAAGTAAGTACAATAGTGACCTATCTCGTAACTTGTAAAATAAGACTCATGGGCTACCCCTTTAATACTTTAGACCTATATATGTGTTGTCCCTATGACTGACATGAAAATAAGATAAAATAGGAAAGCCTTACTCACTTAAATGCTTGATTGAATGCTTTTGATAAGTTATCTTGTGAGAGGTATGAATTTACTAGGTCTATGTTAGGTGATAAATGAATGAGCATTGATCATGCATATATACCAATTATATCAAGATATTATTACATTAAATCACTTAGACTGACTATAGGGACACATTATAATTTATAAATTTTATGAATTTATGGCACTAGACACTTGCATTGACAAAGGCATCTAACTAAGATGCAAGTGTCTAGGAAGTTAGAAAACAAGAACATGTTCCAAACTTGAAAATATATAAGATAAGTAGGTTTTAGCACTCTGTACATGATAGAAGACCTAGGTCATTATAATAACACTGGTCAAACTAAGAGATAAGCAATTTGGCATAGATAGATAGTGTATGCAAGCCTTTCAAAAAATGAAGGTGTAAGAACTGATGGGTATATCTATGATAGGTATTTTTCAATATACAAGACTAAGGTGCTATATAATTTAGATCTAGTGTCTACATTTTCTCCCGTTTAATTAATAATGAAATTGCTAGTATAACACACCTTGCCTTTACATTAACCCATATTGAGTGTTTTATTGGTAAATGAAATACAACCAAGAGCATGTTATAATATATAATCAAGTCATATAATTTGAAATTAAAAGCATTAAAGTGATTTAAATATAAAGAGCAAGGTTTAGGAGTACACTTGTGTATCATTGTACCTGCCTTGCCTTTTGGTAACTCTATTTGAAAATATGTATCATTATGAACCATTTAAATTGAGATTAGGAAAAATTTAAATATACAAGTTCATATATATATATATATATATATATATAGAGAGAGAGAGAGAGAGAAAAAAGTTAAAGGATAAACTTACCCTCAACCATGTAGAAAAATTGAGTTACCACATGACAATTGAGATTAACTCAACCGTCAAAGCCAATCACACTTATAACCTGGCAAGAGTGAATTGATCCAAGTCCACCCACATTATAAATATGTTGATGTTGGATGATGTAATAAATTCCAACAACTAAAATTGTCAAGATTTAGTGATTTAATCACCTCAACCATACCAAAAATGAACCAACTATTATAGTAGATTACCTCAATAAAAATTTGTAACAATCCAACCTAGTGAGCTAAAGTTTATAGTAATATTTTGAAATATGAAACTAATTTTGATTTTACAATTTCGGTGCTCTTTTCATAGCATATGTAATTTTTATATGTCTCATGCTAAAACCTAGGTATAATTACTAGTGTGTATAATTCTACCACAAATGTGTATCTAAATCATATAACTATTTAATTTGATTAATTATTAATTGTTTAAGTGTGGATAACATGTTTTCAAAACATTCCCCCACTAAAATATAAAACTAAGAGCTGGTGTAAGTGTGGGGAACATGTTTCCATAACATGCCTCTAATGTATATCTAAATATGTGAATTGTGATAAATGTATAGAACATGTTTCCATAACATGCCCCCACTATATATCTAAATTTGTGAACTATGAAAAATGTAGAAGCCATGTCTCTATGAAGTATAAACTAGTAGTTACCTTACCTCAAAAGGATAAGGTAACAATATAGTATGTGTATGAACCATGTAGCATATATGAGAAACATGTGTATGTAGATATATCATTGAAGTGTGAAAATTTTGATCACATCTAGCCTTAAGATGCATTATATAGATCATGACTATGTCTAGGTAATAACAATACAAGATCAACAAGTAAATAAGCAAACACACAAGAGCACTCAAAAGTAAATCAAAAGAGAATGGTTTAAGGAAACCTCAAATAAGGGGCATGTTTAAATTCCACACAATCGAAGGAACATGACTTACTCAGATGTCCACAAAGAAACGAATGACATATTCAAATTTCCATACAATAAGCAATGACATGTGTAAATGTCAAAGTAAGCAAACAAAGGCATAAGAGCTATAAACAATGGAGCATATTCAAATGCTCAGCATATCAAATACACTGTGAAAGATATAAGCATGAATAAAGGCATGTGTAAGTCTATAAGCTCAATCATGATAATGGAAAGTGGTCATATAACCATATAAGTTATGTGTTTATTAAGATCAAATAATCAAATGCCCCCAATGTCTATATGTGTTTAACCCTAAAAATATATATTTGGGTTATCTAGGGTTAAAGGGGATAGAGATATTTTAAGGTACAAGAGTGATAAACTATATCTATATAAGGCCAATTAGATGTTAAACTCATATATAAAATATGTTGAATTAATTAAATTGAGATAGGATAAAAATAGTAAGTATAGATGTTGATCAAATTTGACTTTTAAGTCAAATTGGGGCACCCCTAGGTAAAAAATTGAACTTTAGGTGTTTTATGAGGTCTAAAATTATGTCACAAGGTGTTTTATAGGTTAATTAATGTCATTTGATATTATACTAGCCTTGATCATTAGTTATTTTAGTATTTTTAGTCATTTTAGGTCATTTTGAGGTTTAAAAAGGTGCATTTAATGACTTGTATAGATTTATTTGGAAGTTTGAAGGTGTCAAAATATGAGGTCACATCTCATGTGTCCTAAGAGGTCTTAAGTAACTGAAACCAAATGAAAAGTGGTAGGTTCTTTAGAAAAAGGGCAGTTTTCTTGAGAAAAAGAAGTGTGGAACTTGTACGGCTCCTTGGGAAGTTTTCCACATGTAAAAGAATCATGTTGTGTCTCTTAAAATTCCTAAAGCTTAGTTACACATTTAGTTTACTCTGGAAGTGCCATTTTTGGCCCAAAACCATTCTACTCCTTTTTAAGTCCTCTTGGCAAGTAGAAGTGACCTTCACATTTATGCTTAGTACAGATAGCTTAGGAGGTGAAATCTCAAACACCTTGGGGAAGTTAAATTAAACTCATATACCTTCATTTCCATATAATTATTTCAAATAATGGTGGCTTGTGCTTCATGAACCATCCTCATGAAGCTGAATGTATTTTTTTGCCTGCTTATTTTTGCATCCTATAGGTTTTACTCTTATTTGAGTAGGTTCATATAATCCAATTGATAATATTGGTTCCAAATTATTTTTACTCCTATCTCTCATTTTTTCCATGATTTTTTTCACCTTGGGAGTTGATTTTATGAGCCAACCAATTCAGTTTACAAGGAGGAGTGGAGTGGAGTTAAAGTAATTTCTTCTAATTATAGGTGTTTTCTATTGTGTTATGGTTTCAAAATGAAGTGAATTGATTATTTTTGGCTCATAAATGTATTTTATTAATCTTAAATTCCAAATCCAACTCAAATATCCACTTCAAGATCCAAGAGATCAAGTAAATGCAAAATAGTCATGTATAGTTGTTGTATAGCCTACTATCAGTTAGAGGAGCATAAAAAATGTGTTTGAACATTATATGATGTTTAAAGAGTCAAAACATGTTTTTTCATCATATTTAATAGGGTCTTAGTGGATCAGAGCAACTATATATGCAATAAATGGTCTTGGAGAAAGCTTGTGACATTTTTGAGATAATTTCCTAAATTTGTCAAAACAAAGGTCCAAGCCATTTTTTGGATGTCCTTATACATGATTTCATTGAGTTATAGGGCCTCCAAGTTAATTTATCTTCAATATCTCACATAGTATTATCATCTTCAAAAATAAGGGATATTTTTGAGTTAGATAGGTTAGTTTTCTTAATCCCTCAAGTTGTTCTTCAAGACACTGAAATCACTCAATGTTATCTACAGCCATGTGAGTTAAGTTTACCTCCTAAACCAATGAAATGAGTTCCAATGCATATTAATAGGGTGAAATGGTCCAATTGTAATAATATACATATACTTTCTATGGAATACATCAAGGAAGAGCACAAAAAGGGTATTTTGCATTCACCAAGGTGGAACAGTCCATACACAAGCCTAATGAGTATCTACAGCCAGCCCAAGGCTTAAACAAGAGAAAGTGTTTACTTTGCAAGGTGTGAGGGATAACGACATGATTAAGAGGTATTAGAAAAGTATTATGCTTCTCAACATTTCAAAAATCCTTAGATATCATAGTATGGTCAAACTTCAAGTTGAATTGTCTTGGAAGGATAGAAATGAACACCTACAGTCACTACCTCCTTCAAAGCCTAACTTAGAATTACAAGATTGTACCTTGTTCTCATGATTTTTATAGTTTAGAATAGTTTAGGAAACCATTTATGACTTAAAATATCATCTAGATGAGTTAATATACTATTATTTGACCTCAAAATACACCTACAGGTGCCTTTGCAAGCACAAACCACAATGTGTTGTTGACTGAGTCAAACAATGAGTGGACTTGGTGATTAAGAGTGTGGAATGCTAAGAATGAAGCAAGTGAGTTAAAGAAAGTGTCAAATAATATGTTATGACTATATGAATATATTTTAATGGTTTAAATTGGCCACAATACCAATGTAAGTAACTCCAAGAAAATGAAAGCACCTACATGTAAGGGTTATTGTTGAGGAGGAAACACAGTCCAAAAAGCATACGATTTGAGAAGATAAAGTGTATGTGAAAGAATGAAGTGAATTAATAGAGTAAAAATGGTGTTAATAACTTAAATTAGACCTTAAAACATCATTCCCAATGCTTCCTTCATGGAAATTACACCTATAATTACACTAAACAAGTAAAACATAGTTACAGTCAAGGTAATACCTAGTTTGACAAGGACGTAGTGTTTGGAGCTTGAAAAATCCATAAAGGTGAAATAAATGGTAAAAATAACACTAAATTAATCTAAGGTAGGTAAATTAGGTTGTGAAAATTTATTTTTAGAATAAACCATGCCTTTATACCTACATGGGTGACCTTTTAAGTAAAGAAATAGGAAACACAGTCAGGGTAGTGACACTCAATCCAAACTAGACAGTTGTATGGAGAAGTAAAGTGAAGGATTGGAGTAATGATATGGAATGATATAACCTATATTATTTTCAATATATTTTCATGGAACTATCATGATGTACTTATAACAATTAGATGGGCTTAAATGAGGATACACACAATCTACTCTCCAACATCCCTATATACAATCCCCTTCACAAAGTCTATTTTGAGATTTTCATGTTTTGAAGAGTCTATACTTAGAACCAAGGGATATATTTTTGTGTATTAAATACCTAATACTTTAATATTATCCTAATTTATTCATATTTATTGATAAAATAGGGTAATTACCCCCTATTTTATCTTAAACAGGGGATACTTCCCCTCATACCTAAATTGTCAGTTTTGGGGAGAAGGGATGAAATGGTGGACTGTGAGTGATATGAAAATTGTTAAAGGTGTAATAAAATAATATAAACATATTTAAATATTTTAAAATAAGTAAATAAGATATATTTTCAATAGAATAGCCTAGACTACAAGGTTTGTAAACAAGCCTACTATGCAGGTTTGGCCTAGTGCCCAAATGAGAGGTCAAAACCATTTTTAGCATAAGGTAAGATCTATATTCATTTAAAACATGTTTTTGGTATATCTAAATAATCTTTTTTAATGCAATGAACCTTATTTGGATGGTCTAACCATCAAAATTTGCAGGCAGGCCTATTGAACAAGGTGTAGGCCTAAGGCGAAATGGGGGGTCATCCACCATTATAGAATGATATGAGAATCCCCATGGATTTAAACATTTTTTTAGGGTGATTAAAAATATTTTAAATCTATTTTAATTCATATAAATCACAAATAATCCCTTTTTTGACTCAAAAACTAATTCAGGTTTGTTGGAATGAAGGAAGGAGTTCAATAGGAGAATTTCAAATGCTCATATCTTCCTAGAGGATCTGCATGGGATCCAAAGGAGTTTGGTAAATTTATTAAGTTCCTTGAACATATAATTAGTGATATTTTTTTTCAATTTTAATGTTAAACCTGTATGAACAAATCTTTAGAATCAAAACTATCAGAAACCCTTGCAAACCTTGATTAAGGACTAGTTTATAGAAATGAAGCTAGAAATGCATTTTAATGACATATTTTTACAATGAAACCTATTTTACCTTTTATATTACTCACTCAAGATCCCTCACATGTATTTTTTATATATAACTATACATATGGGGTGATAAATAGGGTTTTTCTGGCCATTTTTTGTGTTGTGTAGGTTCTAGAAGGAGCCTAAAGGTGAAACAAATTTTATGAGAAACATTAAGACTTTTTATAATTCCCCATATTTATTTAATGTCTCATAAAAAATCCTAAGTTCTTCAATAATAACTCTCATCTCAGCTAGTCAAAACTGGCATATTAGACAAGCTAGTGAGAAGTGTGAAAACTCTAAGTGAAAGTGATTTTAAGGTGTCCCCAATTATTATAAGTCCATGGATGGTCTTTAAATTTTTCATCCACTCCCTCCCATGGATTTTTATGGTCACTAAATCTAAATTTGAGGCCAAGTGTGTAGGGTGCATGAAGGAAGAGCTTTCTAGGCTGTAGATGATGATAGATCCTTTCCAAATGATTCTAGAGGACCATGTCTACAACCAATGCATGGAAAGGCATGATTTAAGCCATTAATCTTCATTCCAATCATTTTAATTTTCCTATTTAATTATGAGTCATTCAAACAATGCCAATCATGTAGGTAGTTTTTCTAAGATAGAATGAAGAGTTTTATGCCACTTTACAAGATTTTGATGACTTGAATTGACACTTATGATTCCTAAAGTTACATGGTTCATCCCATATCTTATTTGAATGCAAAATTAACTAATTCACTTATATTTACAAGTATCCTTGTGACCCTTAAACTTCTCTCTTTGTCTCTCTCTCAAGTTCTATAAGAACTAGCCATTTTGGCCATTGTAACTTATACTCCACCTGAGTATGGTCAATCCCTACTCAAATGCATATCATTTTATCAATAAGATTTTATTTTTAACTCTTCATGACTGTTCTTATCATTTTTTACTTGAATGTTTGATCTTGCTTACTGAAGACTATGGATTCCTTAGCATGGTGTCTCATTCTTACATCTTATTTGCAGTTGGAAAGTTTCTTCTTGCAGAGCATGTGAAGTGTTCTATGATTTGTCCACGTTTGATTTAGTTAATATATTCATTATTTCCCTCATACACCTCTTGTATAGTCCTCATATCTTTGCACATTCATCCATAACCTCACAATGTAAAATTGATGTGAGAAGATGAAGATTAGAGAAGTGTATGTTCAATTTGTCTCTTAATTTCTTACGTAACATGCTACTGGTTCGAATTCATCATCTATTTTTGTGTATCACCTCCCTTAGGTTAGTTTGTTTTCAATTATATCTCTCCATTTTCACCCCCCAAAGTTAAGTGTAGTTGTGCTCCAAAGTGATACATTAAGAGAACTATCCATATCTAAAGATTCACCTCATCTTTAGGCTACCCACAAGTCTAGAGGTGTTTCCATTGTGCCACTTGGATGAGGAGAGCTTTTCCATCTCATAAAATGGTGTGAATTCAAGTGAAAATAGCTTTTGGCATGCCCAATGGAACTCTTGGTCCAAGAAGTTGAGATATTTTTGATGTTGTCTCTCAACAATCAGCCTTTGGAGGCATCTATCAAAAAATCAATAGCAACTTTGAAGATACATCAGCTAGTCAAGTGACCTAGGTTATCTTTTCAAGATTATTGGTAACATTTTCCTTTGTATTCTTGATTTAAATGAATTTTCATGGCTAATTTTGGTGTTGAGCATTATTTTACACAAGTTGGTGAGAATTTTAAATCTTGTACCATTCCCTATCAATATGAATATTTTCTTAACTAGCCTTATCATGAAGTGTACCAGCCTTGTCATGAAGTGTATCAGTCTTATATCTAGCCTTTTCCATGTCTTGCTCCTATTCAACCTATCTACTTCTCAATTCAATCCATTTGCACCTTCAAAAAGACTCTTTTGGGGTATGAGAGGTACATATTAGAGCTTAATAATCTAAGAGGATGTGGTCAATAGGTTTCTAGGCATTTGATTCATTAGGTGAGATATCCATTAGAGATAGTCAAAATATATTGGGCACATATTGAGACATCCAATTGGTAAATGTTCACAAGTGAGATGCTTGATGTGAGTGGTCTAGTTTCTTCCTTAGAGGGTAGGATAGGATTTCATGAAAGGCAATCTCACCAAAGCTATCATCCTTCATATTCACTTCCCCAAGTTTATTATTAGTCATATTTGATCCCTAATCATAAGCCCAATTAAGGATATCAAATTCATCCTTTTCCCAATCAGTTGGAAGAGAAATTTGAGAAGAGAAACCTTATGTTTGAAGCTAATATTGATAAGCAAATTTATTTTGAAAATATGCATATGAATCAGTACATATTAGTAGTAAAGGAAGTGAAATTAGAGCCCTCATTGTCCTCTCACATTGCATCCCCAACACCTCAAAAAGAGACTCATAATCCTAATACCCTAAGTTGGAGTAAGATAGTGGAGTCATGGGGAAAGAAAGAGGAGAAAAGTCTTGACAAAGAGTATGAAGTTGAGAAGGAGTTTGATCCTATACAGAGCCCTCCCACCATTCCTCAAGAAAAGACTTATAATCCTAACCTATTAAGTTGGAGTAAGATAGTTGAATCATGGGGGAAGAAAAAGGATATAAGTTTGGTTGATAAGGAGTGTGAAGTTATGAATGAAGTTGATCCTTTGCAAGTTCCTCCCACTATTCACCAATAAACTTTTTATGTTCTATGTCAACCCTCATGCATTCCTTGTCCTCATGAGGACTCCTATGAAATTAAAATAATTACTTTTCCAAGAGAACCAATCCAAGCAAATTTAAGATTTAGAGGAAAAGATGAAATTGCTAAGTCAAGGTGTGATAGAAGTTTTAGACCTAAAACAAGATCAAATTCCTAAACACATCCCATCTACCCTTCCTCAAGAGAGTCTAAAAGATAAATCAGATGTGAATGCAATGGTTGTCAAGCTGAAGGAAGAAAATCAAGTTGTTTTGTCCCAAGGTCTACCTCCCCTTCCTCAAGAGCTTCCAAAAGAATCCCCTACATTCCATTCCCAATCTGATTTTGAGTTCTGTGTGCCACCTCTACCAACTAGTTCATCTTGTCCTCACCCCATCACCCTTTGCCTTTATATACCTATGGTATGTAAACCTAAATAGGATAATTTGGTTTTAAAAAAATCATAAATCTTTCTTGAATAAATTCTAACTCCTTGGCAACCTCATTGGACCAAGTCACAAGACTTCAAGATGCCTAGTTTTAGAATCACAAAGAAGGAAATGAAAGATCTTGTAGCCCTTGAGAATCAAATTCATGATGTGATAGCTGAGATGTAACTTGAGATCCTCAATAGGTCCTAATTTATGAAGGAGAGGTGATTGCTTATGAGGAATCTTTAGATTGGGTTGATAAGGAAGAATGTTTTCCTTTTACCAAAGAGGGAGAAATGGTCATTGATTCTTCCATCACCTTAAAAAATAGCATAGATGGACAAGGACAAGCTATTAGTCAGCCTTTAGATGAATTTTTTGAAATCATTGTATTAGGATATACTCCACTTCAAGGAGGCTATGATATGGTCAAATATGGAGAAGGCAATGCCAAGGAGAAAGCAGTATTGGCACTCAAGTAAGTATGCAAAGGAAAAGCAATCTTTCAAATCTATCCTTTCAAGAAACATATACATTTGATTATGATATTTTTGAAGTCATCAAGATGGAATATCATCCTATAAATTATTTGGTAGAAACACATCATCCCTTGAAATATGGAACAAGGTCCTATTGTCCTCAATCTTCTAAGCAACAAGAAACCAATCCTCTTGAAGCCATGCCTACTAAAGAGATACAAATTGATCATGAGATGGAAAGTGGGAAGCAGTATGAAGCATGTGAACATGTTAAATAGTAATATATCTACATTAGAGACTTATTTTAGGATGATCTACTTGAGATCAGATCAAGTGAAATGCTAAGTAATAGGTCTGATTCACAAAGCATTCAATCCAAGGAGAAACATGCTTGGCACTATGTTTTATCTCACCATGAAGATGATTCAAGAAGTTTTCCTTTTGATCCTATAAAGGAGGTATGATTAGTCTCTAGTTTTGTATAATAGTTTGTTTTTAGTTTCCCCTAAGTGCCTTGAGCACATATGTGTGTGTGTCTTGCTAGTTTGTTGCATTCTTTTGTGTGTGTCCTTTGCTTTGTGTGGTTGAGGTAATTAATGGTCTTGTCTTGATGGTCAATGTTCAAAGGTTTCCCTATGTTTATAAAAATTTATATGACTCCCTAAGATTAATGGACTGTTAAAGTTACTAGTCTAGTTAGTATAGTAGGCATACTACCCCTATGAGTCACCAATTCATTGACCAAATTTGACTTTTAGGTTAAATTGGGGAACCCCTAGGTAAAACATTGACCTTTAGATGTTTTAGGGGGTATAAAATTATGTAATAAGGTTTTTTATAGCTTAATTAATGTCATTTGAAATTATACAAGCCTTGGTCAATAGTTATTTTAGTCCTTTTTATCATTTTGGGTCATTTTGAGGTCAAAAAAAGTGTGTTTAATGACTTATACAGATTTATTGAGAAGTGTGAATGTGTAAAAATATTATGTCACATCCCATGTGTCCTAAGAGGTCTTAATTAATTAAAACAATAGAAAAATGGCAAGTTCCTCAAAAAAGGGGTAGTTTTCTTGAGGAAAAGAAGAAGTTTGGAATTTGTATAGCTCCTTAGGAAGTGTGACACATGTGAAAGGATCATGATATGTCTCTTTAGATTCCAAAATCTTATTTTCTCTAAAAGTGCCATTTTTGGCCCAAAACCGTTCTACACCTTTTCAATCCTCTTGGCAAGTAGAAGTGACCTTCTGGTTTGTGCTTAGTATAGATAGCTCAAGAGGTTTCATCTAAACCTCCTTGGGGAGGTTAAATTAAACTCATATACCTTCATTTTCATATAAATATTTCAAATAATGGTGTCATGTGCTTCATGAACTATCCATATGAAGCTTACTATATTTTTTTGTCTAATTATCTATTCACCCTATAGGTTTTCCTCTTGTTTGGGTAGGTACATATAATAAAGTTGATAATATTGGTTATAGATAATTTTTAATCCCATATCTCATGTTATATATGATTTTTTTCACATTGGGAGTTAATTTTATGAGCCAATTATCTCAGTTTGCAAGGAGGAGTGAAGGAGTGGAGTTGTAGTAATTTCTTCCAATTATTGGTGTTTTCTCCTATGTTATGGTTTAAAATGAATTTAATTGATTAATTATGGATCATAAATGTATTTTATTCATCTCAAATTCCAAATCCGACTCCAAAGAGCCACTTCAAGAGCCAATATATCAAGTAAATGCAAAATAGCCATCTATAATAATTATATAGCATGTTATTAGTTGGAGGAGCATGAAAAACATGTTTGAACATTATATGATGTTTTAAGAGTTAAAATTTTATTTATAATAATATTTAAGAGGGTTGAAGTGTGTTGGATCAATTATATATGCAATAAATTGTCTTGGAGCAAGCTTGTGACATTTTGAGACAATTTCCCAAATTTGTCAAAATAAAGGTCTAGGCCCTTTTTGGATGTCCTTATACATGATTTCATTGAGTTACAAGGCCTCAAAGCTATTTTTTATTCAATATCTCACATATTCCTATCATATTTAAAAATAAGGAGGTTTTTGAGTTAGAGATATTAGTTTTCTTAAGCCCTCAAGTTGCTCTTCAAGACACTGAAATCACTTAGTGTTATCTATAACCATGTGATTCAAGTTCACCTCCCAAACCAATGAAATGAGTTAAAATGAATAATAATAGGGTGGGATGGTCAAATTTTACTAATATACATATACTTTTCATGTAAGGCATCAAGTAATAACACAAAAATGGTATTTTGCATTCACCAAGGTGGAACACTCTGTACATAGGCCTAATGAGTATCTACAACCAACAAAGGGCTTAAACAAGAGAAAGTGTTTGCTTTTAAATGTGTGATGGATAATTTCATAATTAAGAGGTATTATAAATATATTATTATTCACAAGGTTTCACAAATCCCTAGATATTAGAGTATGATCAAACTTCAGGTTAAATTGGCTTGCAAGGATAAAAATGAACACCTACAGTCACTGCCTCCTTCAAAGCCTAACTCATAATTGCAAGACTAGACCTTGTTCTCATGATTGGTATAATTTATAATATTTTTTAAAACAATTTTTAACCCAAAATATAATCTATAGTAATTTATATATTAGTCTTTAACCTCACAATGCACCTACAGGTGCCTTTGTAAGCATAAAATATAGTTTGTTGTTGACTGAGTCAGATAATGAATGGACTTGGTAATTGAGAATGTAGAATGCTAAGAATGAAGTAGGTGAGTTAAATAAAGTGTCAAATAATAATTTATTACTCTATAAATATCTTTAAATGTTTTAAATGGTCCACAATACCAATATGAGTAACTCAAAGAAAATAAAAACACCTACAGGCAGGGGTTACCGCTGAGGAGGAAACATAGTCCAAAAAGCATATTGTTTGAGAGGATAAAGTGTATGTTAAAGAATTTAGTGAATTAATATAGTTAAAATGGTGTTAATAACTTCAATTAGACCTTAAAACATCATTCCTAATGCATTATTCATGGAAAGTACACTAAACAAGTGAAACATAGTCATAGTCAAGGTAATACCCAATTTGACAGGGAGGTAGTGTTTGGAGCATGAGAAATGCATAAATTTGAAAAAAATGGTATAAAAAACACTAA
Organism: Torreya grandis; assembly: GCA_037957365.1. Classification (NCBI taxonomy): domain Eukaryota; kingdom Viridiplantae; phylum Streptophyta; class Pinopsida; order Cupressales; family Taxaceae; genus Torreya; species Torreya grandis. The sequence goes on along the minus strand of JARHVA010002632.1, from coordinate 1,359,510 downwards.
ATAATTATAAGGGAGGAAAATTATGTTTTTAAAATTTATTTTTAGGATAAACCATTCCTTTATACCTATAGGGGTCACTTTTTGAGTAAAGAAACCGGAAACATAGTCAAGGTAGTGACACTCACTCTTGACTAGACAGTTGTATGGAGAAGTAAAGTGAAGAATTGGAGTGATGAGAGGGAATTATATCACCTCAATTATGTTCAAGATAGTTTCATGTAACAATAATGATGGACTTATAACAAGTAGAGGGGCCTAAATGAGGAAACACATAGTCTACTCTCCAACATCCCTGTATACAATCCCCTTCATAAAGTTTGTTTTGAGTTTTTCATGTTTTGAAGAGTCTATCCTTGGAAAAAAGGGATATATTTTTGTTTATTAAATCATTAATACTTTAATATGATATTAAATTATTCATATTTTCCAATAAAATAGGGGAAGTACCCCTTTTTTTGTCTCAGATAAAGGGTACTTCCCCTCATACCTAAATTGGTAGTTTTGGGGAGAAGGAATGAAATGGCAGACTATGAGTGGTACGAAATTTTTTATAAGGTATAATAAGTTAGGATACACCTATTTAAATATGTTAAACCAATTAAATAAGATATATTTTTAACAGAATGTCCTAAACTACAAAGTTTGTAGACAAGCCTACTAGGTAGGTTTTGGCCTAGTGCCTAAATGAGAGGTCAAAACCATTTTTTGCATAAGGTAATATGTATTGTCATTTAAAAATGTTTTTTATGTAATTTTTTATTTTCTTAAGATTTTTTAATGCAAGGAATCTCAGTTGGATGGTATAACCATCAAAAGTTTCAAGTAGGCCTATTGAATAAGGTGTAGGCCTAAGGCCAAATGGGGGGTCATTCACAATTTTAGCATGAGATGAGCATCCCCATGGATTTAAACATGTTTTTATGTTGAATAAAAATATTTTAAATCTATTTTAATTTATTCAAAGCATAAGGAATCCATTTTTTTACTCAAGAACCAATTCAAGCTTTCAAATGCTCATTATTAGTGATATTTGTAAATTTATTAAGGTTATACATGGGAGCCAAAGGAGTTTGGTAAATTTATTAATGTCCTTGAACATAAAATTAGTGATATTTGTTTTCAATTTGAACATGAAACCTATATGAACAAAGCTTAAGAATCAAAACTATTAGAAACCCTTGTAAACCCTTATTAAGGACCAGTTTGGAGAAATGAAGCTAGATATGCATTATAATGGCATAATTTTACCATGAAACATATTTCAAATTTAATATGACTCACTCAGGCTCCCTCACATGCTTTTTTCTATATAGATTTGTATGTATTGGGTTATAAACAGGGTAATTTTACCTTTTTTGTGTTTTGTAGGTTCCAAGAGGAGTCTAAAGATGAAAACAACTTTGGGAGAAATATTAATACTTTTTATAACTCCCCATGTTAATTTCATTCCTCATAACAAATCTTAAGTGCCTCAATAGGAGCTCTCATCTCATCTAGTCAAAACTAGCATATTAGCCAAGCTAGTGAGAAGTGTGAAAACTCTAAATGAAAGTGATTTTAAGGTGTCCTTGATTCTTATAAGGACATAAAGGATATTTAAACTTGTCATCCACTCCCTCCCATGGATTTTCATGGGAAAATAAATCTAAATTTGGGGCCAATTATTCAAGGTGCATGGAGGAAGAGTTTTCTGGACTATAGATGATGATAGCTCCTTTTTAGATGATTCCAGAGGACTAGGCCTATAACCAATGCATGAATAGGCATGCATAAACCCCTTAACCTTAATTTAAATCATTTTAACTAGTCATAGTTAGTTATGAGGCATTCAAACAAGGCCAATCATGAAGGTATTTTTTTTAATCCAAAAAGAGGAGTTTTATGCCACTTTACAAGAGTTTGATGACTTGAATTGACACTTGTGCTTATTGACCTTGCATGTTTCATCCTATATCTTCTCCTCATGTAAAATTAAATGATTTATTTTCCTTTACAAGTGTCCTTGTGAGCCTTGAACTTCTCTCTTCTTCTCTCTCTCAAGTTCTATAAGAACTATCCATTTTGTCCATTGTAACTTATGCTCTTCCTGAGTATGGCAAAGCCCTGCTCAAATGCATACCATTTGATAAATAAGACTACTTATTTTTAAATCTTCATGACTATTATTAGTGTGATTTACTTTAATTTTGGATCTTTATTAGTGAAGACTATGGATTCCTTAGCATGTTTCATTATTGCATCATATTTGCAGTTGAAAAGCTTCTTCTTACAAGGCATGTGAAGTGTTATAGGAGATGTCCAGGTTTGAGTGAATTAGTATATTCATTAGTTCCCTCATACACCTCTTGTCTAGTCCTCTTATATTTTCACATTGATCCATAATATCACAATGTAACATTGATGTGAGAAGATGAATATTGGATGAGCGTATGTTCAATTTGTCTCTTGATTTCTTGTGTAACATGATGCTAGTTAGAAGTCATCATATATTTTAGTGTATCACCTCCCTTAGCTTAGTTTGTTTTTATTTATCTCTCTCCCTTTTTACCCCCCAAAGTTAAGTTTAGTTTTGATCTACAGTGGTACATCAAAGGAGCTAGCCCTATCTAGAGATTCACCTCATCTTTAAGCCACCCACAAGCCTAGAGGTGTTTCCATTATGCCACTTGGATGAGGATAAATTTTCCATCTCCTAAAAGGGTGTGAATCTAAGTGACAACAATATATATTCTAGATATGTAAATGAAGGAAAAAAAATGTACTTAGTGTTAAGTGTGAAGTCATTATTCATAAACACTATTCACAAACACTAGTCATAGGTCATTATTCACATATGAGGTAGAAATGGTGACTGGGTAGGTGAGGTGGCTGCTAGGTGATGTGGCATTGCCCAATTTTTAAGTGTGAACTTACTATTCATAAACATTATTCATAAACACTATTCATGGGTCACTATTCATGGATGAGGTGGTAATGGTGATTAGGTAGGTGAGGTGGCTCCTAGGGGATGTGTCATGGCCCAAGGGTATATTTCATTGTTGGAAAGGTAGGAGAGAAATGTGGGGTGAATTTATCCACTAGTCACAAGTGTTTTCTTTTGATTTTTCATGTGGGGAGTATGTGGGGTGCATATCTTGAGTAGAGTAAGTAAGTGGGCATGTGGGGCACAATTCTATGAAAGATCCACTATCTTAGTGCTTGGATAAAGACAAGAGATGAGCTATCATATGTTTGTCTTTAATGGGTGTGTATATCACTAGGTTTGATGCATATGAAAGTGGAGGATAAATAATAGATTGTCACATGGAGGTGGTGATGCTTTGTATAAAGAATTTACACTATGTTTTGGACTATTCATAAAGTGGTAGATATTGCTTAGTGACACTTATACATCCACTTGGAATATGGTGCCATATTTCCTCTCTCCCAATTCTCCCTCTCTCTTTTTGTTATTTATAATTCTATATATGTAAATGATGCATTCATTTGTAATTAAGGTGTAACTCATGTAATCTAAATAGTGGATGTTGAGTGAAATAATTGTAAGTCTTTATTAAATCTTGTTGAATATTTATTGTGAGATTGTTGAAGCTTGTATGCATTGAAGACAAGGAGATTATGAGATATTGGAGAGGTTTAAGTGACAGGTTTTATCACAAGATTATAATTTTCCAAGTGTTGTTGAAATTAATAGTTGAACCATTCTTCATGGATGTGGCACAATTGGTGAAACACATACATCTTGTCTTATGGTTTGAATTATTGTTATTTGACTTTTTAAAGTTTTATTTCTACTTTCATAGTTCCTCTCATTTCAACTTAGGAGGATATTTTTGCATTGTCTATTATATCCTAATAAGTGGTATCAGAGCAAGGTTATTTGTTGTTGATGATTAATTTTCATGAATATATATATTATAACTTGAGTGGGAGATATGGTAGATGAAAAATCAAAGGTGGAAAAATTCAATGGATAGAATTTTAGTTTCTAGAAGATGTAGACGGAGGACTACCTATTTCAGAAGGACCTCTACTTACCATTGGGGGGTTTAGCCAATAAGCCAATGTCAATGTCAGATGAGATTTGGGAGTTGATAGATATAAAAACACTTTAAACCATCTATCTATCCCTTGAATATATATTTTCATTCAACATATCCCAGAAGAAGACTATATAAAGTCTCATGAAAACAATAGGGAAGTTGTATGAAAAAACCACTACCTCTAACAAAATTTTCTTAATGAAGAAATTATTTAACATGAAAATGGCTGAAAATGGTTTAATACCAAATCATTTGAATGAATTTAACATGGTTACTATTCAATTAAATTCTAGTAATATTGACTTTGATGATGAATTCAAGGCTCTTTTATTCTATGTTTTTGCTTGATAGCTAGAATAGCTTGGTCATGGTGATAAGCAACTCAATCTCAAATATTGCCAAACTCAAGTTTGAGGATGTGGTGGGTGTGATCCTAAGCAAGGAAATTTAAAGGAGAATAAATGGTGAAATGTCCACTTTAGTAAATACATTATCCATGGAAACTATAGGGAGATCAAATAATAGAGGAAGAGGAAACTGTGGGAAATCAAGGAAGGAATCTAGATTAAAATCAAGAGGAAAGTTGGAGTATTAGCACTGTGGGAAGCTAGGTCATACAAAGCAATAATGTTGGGATTTTTGTATAAAATCAAGCAAGGAGCAACATGAAGGTAATAAAGAGGTGAACTTAGTATTTGATATACTAAAAGATGCCTTGATTCTTTCTTTAGATATTATTAATGAATCTTGGGTTTTAGACTTAGGAGATTAATTTTATACCACTCTTAACAAACATTTTTTTAGATATTATGTTCAAGGTGATTTTGGACATGTGTATCTTAGGGATGATGAACCTTACAGTATTGTTAAAAAAGGTAGTGTGAGTGTGAAACTATAGAATGGAAACACGTGTGTGCTTAAGGATGTCAGGCGTGTTTAAAGTTTAAAGAGGAATCTAATTTTTATAGGACATTTTGGAAGTGATAGTTGTGTGATTACTTTTACTGGTAACTCATGGAAGGTTACCAAGGGTGATCTAGTGGTGTAAATAGGTGATAATGTGGGTAATTTATATTTATCCATTATTAATACTAATGCATCTTATGATATAGCTACTTCAGATAGAGATGCAGCTATGTGGCATATAGACTTGGACACATGAGTGAGAAAGGAATGACGATCCTTTACTCAAAGGTAAAATTACCAATCCTAAAGGAAATAGACTTGGAATTTTGTGAGCACTATGTGTATGGAAATCAAAAACATGTACAGTTTCTAAAAGTTGAAACAGTCAAGAAAATAAGGAAGTTAAAGCTTGTGCATATAGATGGACCTGCTCAAGTATCTTCACTTGGTGGTTGGAGGTATTATGTCACATTTATTGATTATGAACTAGAAAATTTTACGTTTATTGCATTAAATAAAAATTTGATGTATTTGACACATTTAAGAGATGGAGAGCTTTAGTTGAGAATGAACCAGGTTTAAAGCTCATGTGCCTTAGGTTAGATAATGGTGGAGAATACTAAAGCAAGGAATTTGATAATAATTGTTCACTTAATGGAATTCATAGGCATAATATAGTTCTCAGAACACCATAGTAGAATAGTGTGTCAGAGAGGATATATAGAACCATCATGGAACTCTCTAGGTGCATGAGGTTTCATGTAGGGTTGCCATTATAGTTTTTGGTAGATGTTGTTGATACATCTATGTACCTAATAAATAGAGGACCTTCAACTACCTTGGATGGTGGCATATTAGAGGAGTCAAGGAGTGGTAAGAAGGTTGACTATTTTTTTTGAAAGTTTTTAGTTGTGAAGCTTTTTCTCTTTTTGATAAAAAGAATAGGTCTAAGTTAGAGGCTAAATCTCAAAAATGTACTTTCATTAGCTATGGTACTAATGAATTTAAATTATGGTTACGAAATGAGGAAGATAAGAAAATCATCAGGAGTAGATATGTCATCTTTAATGAGAAAGTCATGTATAGGGAGAAGTTGTTAGAAAATAAGCAAGAGGAAACTAAGAAAGAATACATAGTATTGGAAGACATCAAAAATGAAAGTGTCCCAAAGGCACTAGTATAGAATGTACAACAACAACATAAACTTTAAATTCTTATTGTAAGGAGATCTAATAGAATAATTAGACCACCTAAAATGTTTTCCTCTTCTTTTAATTTTTTGTTACTTACTAATGGTGGTGAACCAGAGAGCTTTGAAGAAGTAGTGTAGGTTAATGCCAAGGAGAAGTGGGAGTAGGCTATGGATCAGGAGTATGACTCTCTCAAGAAGAAAAAAACATGGGTTTTGGTGAAGTTTCTAAATGGAAAGAAGGCATTGCATAACAAGTGGGTATACAATATAAAGGAGGAAGATGGAGGGAAAAATACATACAAGGCTAGATTGGTGGTAAAAAGATTTGCACAAAAGAAAGGTATAGATTTTGATGAAATCTTCTCTTATGGTTAAAATGACTTCTATAAGAAATGTGTTGAGTATAGTTTCATTGGAGGACTTACATCTAAAATAGTTAGATGTGAATATTTCTTTCCTTCATGGGGATCTAGAGGAGGGGATATACATGGAGCAACCATAAGGTTTTGAAGTTAAGGGTAAGGAGAAGTTTGTGTGCAAACTAATGAAGATCTAGTATGGCCTTAAGCAATATCCAAGGCAGTGATATTTTAAGTTTGATAGTTTTATGTGGGATAAAGGTTATGTCATCATAACCATTACATATATTTTAAGAAATTTGAAAAAGGTAGTTATATTATCCTAATATTGTATGTGTTTGGCATGTTAGTGGCATGTTATAACATGCAGGATATAAATGTACTCAAGAGATAGTTGGGAGATTATTTTGATATAAAGGATCTAGGTGCTACTAAATAGATCCTTGGGATGAGAATAGATAAAGAAAAAAATAATTGGAATTTGACACTATCATAGGGAGAGTACATCAAGAAGTTATTAGAGAGGTTCAGCATGTAGAATACTAAACCAGTTGGGACTCCTTTGGCGGGCCACTTCAATTTAACAAAGGAACAATATCTCAAGATAAAAGAAGAGAGGAATCACATGTTCAAGACACCTTAATCATCAGTATTTGGTAGCTTAATGTATGCAATGGTTTGTATAAGGCCAGACATTGTATATGTAGTGGGAGTGGTGAGTAGATTCATGAGTAATCCATAAAAGGAATAATGTAGGAAATGAAGTGAATTCTTCATTAACTAAGAGGAACCATATATTTAGCTTTGTGTTATGGTGGATCATATGTTACTTTATAGTGATATGTTGATTCTAACATAGTAGGAGCTTTGGATGGTAAGAAAATCGTTATTGGGTATGTGTTCACTATGGGTGGTACAACGGTGAGTTGGATATCACATCTACATAAAGTGGTGGCACTTTCTACCATAGAGGGTGAGTATGTTATTGTTATAGAAGCAAGAAAGGAGATGATATGGCTATAGAGGCTAATAAAGGAGTTGGGACACCAACAATAAAAAGGGATACTTTTTAATGATAGTTAGAGTGATATTCATTTAGTGAAGAGTTCAACATTTCACTCAAGGACTAAACACATTTAGTTGAGGTATCACTTCATTTAGATAGTATTGGAGGAGTAACTAAAATTAGAGAAGATACATACAAGTGATGATCTTGTAGACATGATTATAAAGGTCATTGTAAAAGTGAAGTTGAAATTATGTTTAACTTCAATTGGTCTTCATGGATGAAGAAGATCAAAATGAGAAATATGTTCACCAGATGTAGGAATGGGATGTTGTGAATACTAACTTAAGATGGTAGAATTATTAATTGTGATGTCACTATTCACATGACACTATTCATGAATGAGGTGGCAATGGTGATTGGGTAGGTGAGGTGGCTCCTAAGTGATGTGGCATGGCCCACAGGGTATCTTTCATTGTTAGAAAGGTAGGATAGAGGTGTGGGGTGCATTTTTCCACTAAGCACAAGTGTTGCCTTTTGATTTTTCATGTGGAGAGCATGTGGGGTGCATCTCTTGAGTGGAGTAAGTAAGTGGGCATGTGGGGCACACTTTTATGGAGGATCCACTATCTTAGTGCTTGGCTAAAGATAAAAGATGAGTTAGCATCATTTGGTCTTTAATGGGTGAGTGGAGCACTAGGTTTGATGCATATGAAAGTGGAGGACAAAAGATATATTATCACATAAAGGTGGTGATGCTTTGTATAAAGAATTTCCACTATGTTTTGGACTATGAACAAAGTGGTAGACATTGCTTAGTGACCACTTATGTATCCACTTAGAATAAGGCACCATATTTCCTCTCTTCCCATTTTCCCTCTCTCTCTCTCTTTCTTCTTTGTAATTCTATATATGTAAGGATGTATTCATTTTTAATTAAGGTGTAACTCATGTAATCCAAGTAGTGGATGTTGAGTGAAAGACTTTCAAGTCTTTGTTAAAGCTTGTTGAAGATTTATTGTAAGCTTTTTGAAGCTTATATGCATTGAAGATAAGGAGAGCATGAGATATTGAAGAGGTGTAAGTAAAAGGTTTTATCATAGGATTATAATTCTCTAGGTACTGGTAAAAATAATAATTGAACCATTCTTCATGGATGTAGCCTAATTGGTGAACCACATACATTTTATCTGATGGTTTTCATTGTTGTTCTTTGATTTGTGTAAGTTTTATTTCTTTTTTCATAGTTCCTCTCATTACAACTTAGGAGTATATTTCCACATTGTCTATATATGATAACACTGAGTTGGTTTTGATGCTAACACATTTCTAAATTTGAAACAAGTAGAAAGTATACTAGAAAATGATTTTGGAATAGTCACCAAATTCTAGATTAAATGCCTCTGGAGATGTGGATACTAGAGGCATCCTTGGATGGTTGTATCGACACTATTGTCTAAACTTAACTTAGGTGTCCTATAAAAATACTTGATGGAAAAGGATGTAACTACCTAGGTGTTTTTGAGTTTATCTTCATCTTCACTCTAGTGCATTTAGATATGGGTCATGGATTGTTGCTCCTCATTAAATTGAAAAATCCCAGTTCTTCATCTTCATAGTGAACTTAGGGAAAAATGAGTTAGTGGTCACATGGTGTCAAGATGACCCCAAAGACCCCTTAATCAATTATTGTTGCCTACATAGAAAATACTCTAAAGAGGGTTTCAAATTGGTGTAGTCTCCCGTACGTGTTGGTTTGTGTGTGAATCATGCAATATGTGGAAATCAATTACAAAAATAACCTAACTTATAACTTGTCAAATATAGATCTTGGGTTGCTCCTTCAGTACTTTAGACTTGTGTATGTTTTTTCTCTATGACTAATATGAAAATAAGAGAAAATAGGGAAGCTTTACTTTATCAAGTGCTTGATTAAATGATTTGATAAGTTGCCTTAGGTATTTTATAGGTTTTGTATGTGAATAATAAATGATGTTTGATATTTTATTTATATCAATCCCTTTAGATAAATAAATCACATTAAAGCACTTAGGCTAGCCATTAGGATACATTTTATTTAAAAATTAGATGACTTTAAGGCATTGGACACTAGCATCATATTAGGACACCTGCATTGACATAGGTGTGTATATGGGATGCTAATGTTTATGGAACAAGAAATTAGGTATAGGCTCAAAACTTATAGAGGTGGAAGATAAGTATGTTTTAAGCTTTCTAGGCAAGATAATAGGTCTAGATCATCAACATAAGACTTGTCAAAATAAGAGATAGGCCAAGGAGCATAAGATAGAGAAGATGTAAGACTTAAGCAAGTGGGAAAGGTTTAGAACTAAGAGGAATAACCAAGGTCTAAGTTTTCCAAGTGTACAACATTGAGGTGTTATATAATCCATAAATATCCCCCTTTATTCTATTAATGATATTATCAATTTAAAGGAGAAGAAATATGTGTCTAGGTGTGTATAACACACCTTGCCTTTGCTTAAGTCCAACTTGAGTGATTTGTTGGTGAATTATCTCTAACTAAAAACATGTTATAGTACATAATTAGTGCATATAATCTAAAATTAAAAGTATGTAAAATATTGAAATTGAAAGAATAAGGTTTTAGAAGTACACATGTGTATCGATGTACTTGTCTTTCCTATTGGCAACTTGATTTAAAGATGTATCATTGTAAGGCTCTAAAACTAAGATTAATACAAACATATAAATCTATAAAGTACATGTATATAAGGATATAGAGAGAGATTAGAAGGCACATGCCCCTAACCCTGAAGAAAATGTGAGTTGCCACCTGGCAGTTGAGATTAGCTCAACCTTGAAACCCAATCATACTTATAAATTGGTGAGCATGAGTGAACAAATTCAACTCATACTATCAAATTGGTGAGGTTAGATGATACAATAAATTCCAACCTAAAAAACTTGGCAAGATTGGGTGATTTAATCATATAAACCACACCAAAATCAAACCAACTACTGTAGTAGATTGACTCAACATAGTCCATAAAATTCCATCCTAGTGGGTGATGACAGTCCTTGAGAGTGTTTTAAAATTTAATACTGATTTGGATTTCATAATATTAGGTACACATTGCATAACATATGCACCTTATATATGTCTCATGTTTAAATTATGTATAATAATGGTACTAATGTATATAATTCTACCACAATTATGAATTTGAATTATGTAACTGTGTACTTTGGACATTTCATAAACTATGTAAGTGTGGATAACATGCTTCCAAATCATGCCCCCACTATATATGGATAAATTTATAAACTAAAACAAGTTCCAATGTGGAGGACATGTTTCTAAAATATGCCACCACTAAAAATGGGTGTGTTAAATACTGAATAAATGTGGAAAACATGCTTCTAAAACATGCCCCCACTGAATCTGAAAACTATGCCAAATACTAAATAAGTGTGGAGAACATGCTTCCAAAGCATACCCCCACTAAATTTAAAAACTGATATAAGTGTCAATATAGAAGACATGTTTCCAAAACATGTCCCCACTGAGTCTAGGTGTGTTTAATACTAGATAAATGTGAAGAGCATGCTTCCAAAGCTTTCCCCCACTGAATCTAAAAATTGTGCCAAATATTTAATAAGTGTAGAGAACATGCTTCCAAAGCATGCCCCCATTGAATCTGAAACTATGACAAATGTGGATAACATGCCTCTATGACATGCCCCCCCTCCCCACTTTGAGCTGATTTAAGAATAGAAACCAATAGTTACCTCACCTCAAAAATATAAGACAACTATGTAATATATGAATAAAATGATGTAGCATATACAAGAACATGTCTAGGGAAATGTAACATTGAAGTGCATTGAATAATGGGATCACATGAAGGCCTAAGATGCATGATAAATATCATGGAAATATCTAGATATTAATAGTACAAGATCAACTAGTAAATCAAGCACACACACAAGATCACTTAAAAATAAGTAAACATACAATGGTCCTAGAAGACTACAAACAAGGGGCATGTTCAAATGTCACACAATCGAAGGGACATGACTTAGTACAATGTCCACAAAATCAATAATGACATATTCAAATGTTCATATAACCAAAAAATGACATATTCAAATGTCAAATAAAGTACACATAGGTATGGGGGCTATAAATAAAGGGGAATATTCAAATTATCAAACAAGCAAGACAATAACAAGGCAAGCCACTCAAGAAAGTTCGTAAAGGAAAGCATAAGCAACCAACATAAACATATCATAGTAGCTCATGGATCAAATGTGTTAGCAAAAAATGTCAAGTGCATAAAATATCAAGTACCCTATGCAAAATATAATCATGAATAAACGAATGTGTAAGTACATATATGATCTCAAAATATGATAATGTAAGGTGATTATATAATGATATAACCTAGAAGTATCACGGTCATTGAGGTGATTGCCCCCAACATCCTGGTGATGTGAATAGAGGGAAGGCCCAACATCTAAAATAAGAATAGATAATATATTTATGGATGTCTATATCACCCTCAAGTATAAGCATGACACACATGTGTATGTAGGAGTAACTGATATGACATCCATAAATATGGAACTAACACATGGATGTCAAAGAGTCAATAGAGTACGTAGGTGATGAAAATATTTTTGGATTTTTGAATATTTTTTTTTTATTTTTATTTTTTTATATTTTTTGAATATGTGAAGAGGAAATATCATCCTATGATCTCATCCAGAGAATAATAAATATCAAGGAATGATAATTTAACTTGTCTTGAACCAGATGTGCCATATGCGTGCATAACAAAAGTATGAATAGTACCTTAGTCTTTTGGTAGCTTTGTATTTGAAATTTTTTCTTCAGGATGTTTTCTTTCATTGCTAATAACCACCTTTTCCCAAGTTTTGCATTATATTTGGGAAAAAATGGGTTAATATGTAACATATTAGAGCATGATTCTGATCCAAGTGTGGCATTACATTGTATAGATCTAACACACAAATCAAATGAGATAGATTTATTCACATGTTCCATACTATATACTACAGATGTAAAAACTTCCTAGGAATATATATTAAATTCAAAAGTTGGGTCAACTATAATAATGTGACCTTTCTTTCCATTTATGCAAAGATAGATGATTTAATGTTTTGAGGAATGATTATTAATTTATTCATATGAAGGCACACATTTGACATTACCCTTTTTAGCTACTTTTTGTTCTTTCTATACGTATTCCTTTTATATCATATTTTTATCTTCTTGGTGTTTATATAACATATCTTGTTTTATTTGTTCTTTTATATTGTATTTTATTTCATTTGTAATATCATGTTCTTTTGCATTGGCCAAATGTATATTTGAATGATTTGCATTAGTATTACCACTACAACCCAAGCCTTGATGGTCATTGTCATCATATGTGGAAATAGGATGAGTGATACCTTGGGAATGTTTACCCAATCTTTGACAATGATTACCAAAGTTTTATAAATATTTCATTCCAAAACCATGTTGTTTAGAAAATAGAGTATCATTATTGAGAGGTAAATTTCTATCTTCTTCTTGATCTGATTTTTCATTTTGAACCTTTTCTTGCTCTATGTTTGATATTGGCAAATATTTTTTCTCTAATTTTTTATCTGGTACCCACATTTTTTGTTTTGGTATGGTTACTTTAGGAGAGGTACTCATAATTTGAATGGTTTTCTTGAGTGATGTATCAATTATAGGATCGCCACTATCTTTGAGACATTGTATTTTGTTTTGTAATGCCAAACAACAATCTGTATGATACCCATGTATTCTATGATATGCACAATAGTATTTATATCTCCTTATAGGATGTAGAGGAGGTAATTTTATCACTTTTTTTCAAATCATATCTCTTAGGATTTCACTTGGACTCTTAATAGCCTTTTGGTCACTTTTAGAATCACTTGTTTTAGTTGTATTTTATTTTAGCTTTTCATTTGGATATGAAATCTTATTTGGCACAACATTGGTAGGTGAGGATGCAAATTCATGATTAACACTATCATGTGTTGTATTTTGGGCACATGGAATCCAATTTTATAATAATGTAATATTTAAACTGAAGCATTGATTTTGCTTTTGTAACTCTTTGATTGACTTGATCATAAGAATGATTTGATATTTTAGGGATTCACAAGCACAAACCCTAGGTACCTCAATGTGAATATGCATGTATACACTATCTACCTTAACCCTTAAAGGAGTGATAGATTTGACCTGGTTAGAGGGATGATATATATCACCCTCCTCAGGGTTAGGAGGAAGAGGATCAATACTATTTGAATTTTATATCGATTATGATCATTCTCTGATTTGTTTATTTTGAAGTGATTAGATTTTGAACCCCTTATAGCCTTAATTGATTGAATCAGGCATGAAACATAAGAAGTAAAAACTACCAATATGTACTATAAAATGAAGTAACTAAGAACATATCCATATTGAACATGATCTTAGAAAACCTGGTTTCTTGTTTTCAGGTTCTTGAGCTAACCTGGTTGTGCTTCATAGTTTATCTTTCTCCTTGTTCAGGGTTTCAGGGTCCCTTCAAAACCTGTTTTTACCTTAATCTAAAACATGATCTTAGAAAAGATAAAATTATACATTTTAAATTTTGAACACTTTGAAATCAGCAATCAGAATTTAGAAAATAGTAAACCATGAAACCCTAGGTCAACTAGAGTTTTAAAACCAAGGGTCAAGGTCACCACAATGTACCAAATGAAGATAAATAAATATAAAGTGATTAAATGAGGAATTTTTGAATCTGAAACAAGTTTTTCAAGGAAAATAAGAAATAATATGAACACATAAAAATAAGGAAACAAAAGTATAATGTACGACCTGTAGGTTTAATTTACTAAAAATAGTACAATACAAAATTTGAACAATCCAGACAATATTATGGATAAAAAAGGGGGGTTTTATCTATATCAACATAATTATAAAAAACATAAATGTAATTTTTATTTGATCTATTATGAATCAAAAAAATCTAAATAATGTGGAATGCTTCACATGCAAAACCCTAGAATTTTCCTAATAAATAATCAGCAAGTTTGATAAAACATGAAGATATTTTAGATATCTAAGAGATTTTTTTTAATAAAACATTATTTTTAATGAAACCCATAAATTAATTTCAAAATAAGTACACCATTTATGTTATATGTCAATATTTACTAAAAGTAGTAATTTTATAAAAATTAAAAAAATTGTACTGAATTTGGGTCAACAAAAGAAAATCAGGATACCAAACTGAGTAGAAAATACCTCTAATGAATTTTAAAATGGATATGTTTGGAGTCTAAAATGTTCCAATCAAATAATAATCAACTTTCAAGTGTATGCACATGAAGCCCTTGTAACTAGAGGAGGGAAAAACCCTAGGGTAAAGTTTTAAATCTAAAAATCCATCACAATAAGCTAAAACCCTAGGAGGTTTGGAAGTTATAGATCAAAAAAAATTGCATTCACATGGATTGGGTTCACAAAAAATTTAAACCTAAAAATTTATATTTGGATTGCCTAGAGATAGAGATAGTCTAAGGTACAAGGGGATAGAGATAGTCTAAGGTACAAGGGTGATGAACTATCTCTATAGCAGGCCAATTAGATGTTAAACTCATATATAAAATATGTTGAATTCATTAAACTAATATGGGATAAAAATATTAAGTATAGTTATGATATATATGGAAATGACAAACAAATAATGTACTTAGTTGGTTTTGATGCTAATACAATTCTATATCTAGAATAGGAAAAATGTAGGTTGGAAGAGGATTTAGAATAGTCACCAAATTCTATGTTAAATGCCTCTAGATCTATAGGCACTAGTGTCAACCCTGGATGGTTATGTTGATGCTACTATTTGAATCTAACACAAGTGTCCTATACAAAATACCTACAAGAAAAGGATGTGATCACTTTAATGTTTTTGGGTTTGTAAAGTTTGCCTTCACTCTGGTGTATTTAGATATGGGTTATGTATTGTCTCTCCTCATGAAATTTCAAAACCCTAGTTCTTCATCTTCATAGTGACCTTGGGGTAAAATGGGTTTAGTGGGCACATAGTTTTGAGCTGACCCGAAAGATTCCTTTCTCAATGAGCATTGATTGCATACCCAATACTTTTAATAAGGCCTCAAACTAATGTAGTTCTCCCCTATGCATTAGCTTGTGTGTGAATCATGTAATATGTGCAAATCAAGTACAATAGTGACCTATCTTTTAACTTGAAAAATATAGATATTATATTGATACTATAGTACTTCAAACCTACATATATGATGTCCTTATGACTGATATGAAAATAGGATAAAATAGTAATCTTTGCTTTATCTAGTGTTTGATTGAATGCTTTCATAAGTTGCCTTAGGTCTTTTCTAGGTTTTATAGGTGAGAAGTGAATGGGGGTTGATATTGTATTTATATCAATCCCTTTGGATAAATAACTCGCATTAAATAACTTAGGCTGACCATTAGGATACATTTCATTTTCAAATTAGATTACTATAGGGCACTAGACACTAGCATCAGAGTAGGACACCTACATCAATATAGATTTCTATTTAAGATGCTAGTGTCTAAGGAATAAGAAAGTAGGTATAGGCTCAGAATTTATAGAGGTGGAAGATAAGTAGGTTTTAAGCTTTCTGGGAAAGATAGCAAGTTTGAGTCATCAACATAAGACTAGTCAGACCAAGAGATAGGCCAAGAGGCACAAGATAGAGCAGATGTGAGACTTATAAAAGTGTGAAATATTTAAAAATGATAGGAACAACCAAGGTTTGATTTTTCCAAGTGTACAAGACTGAGGTGTTATTTAATCTATAAATATAATCTACAATATGACATGAGTAGAAGGAAGGATCAACATTCGTATAGGAATAGATCATGTATTTGTGTATGACTGTATCACACTCAAATAATGTGTGAAACACGTGTATATAGAAAATAATGATATGTAATATACCAACATGTAACCAATAACATATATTCCAAAGAGATAATAGAACATGTAAAAGATGAATATATTTTTGGATTTTTTTATTTTTTCATTTTTTTGGTATTTTTGGAATATGATGTTGTTGGAAATTTGACCTCTCAAGGCCAAATGCCAACCCCTATAAAAAAATTGATTTTAAAGAGATGATTTGATTATTCATTAATGATAAGATCCATTATATATAATTTATATCATTTTCAACAGGCTTCTCAAGTGATTTTGGAAGTTTTAGTGCCAAAAAGTCATGTTTTGAGGCTATTCATATACTTCTCAAGGTAAAATTGAGATTAAATAATATTCGTGACCTTATTTTTTCATGAAAAGTTCAAATAAGTTATTTATATTAGGTTTTATGTCTTAAAATGAATAAAACCATTGTATCTCCTATATTGACCTCCTTAGCAACTTTAGAAGGGCAGTTTTCAATTGTTCGGTACGAAAATAGGAGAGAGAGTTAGGATATGAAAATTTAGAAATTATTATGGGTATAATTAATCTTGAAATAAATTTAATTGTTTTTCATATTGGTGGCCTCTTATTTATATACAATCAATAAGATTGATAGCAATTCATTATGGCCTATTCATCCAAGAGGGGTCTGTTCTTGCACCTATTTCTCAAGATCAAAAATTAATGGAGAGGAATGGTTTTGAGGGATGTTTTTATAGGTTATTAATCTCATTTTAACCTTTGTTTCATTAGTAAAATCCTTCCATGAAGGTACTTATATCATAAAACTTGTTTCTTATGTTGTCCTTATAAATAGTATTTTTGGTAAAATTCAAAGCAGAACTTGAGTTTTTAGGCAAGTGTCTTCATATCCATAGGTATTAAAATAAATTATTATGTCCTTAAATTTTTAATTCATATAAACAAAGATTCCTAAGCCTCCACTTTTAACATATCATCTTTTAGGATAGTTTTGAGTAGGTTTGCCTCTTTGACAGGGTACAGATGTGATTAACAAGTTTTAGAGATTGAAATGACTTTAATGAAGGAGTGATAAAAGGTTGAGAAGTTTTTAGGAGACCCATTGACCTATTTATACCCTTTAAATGTCTTATTACACTCTTATGATCAAAATAACCAACCAAGCCTTATATGCTTACAAGCTATAATTAGGCCTGTGTATGTCATGATTAAAAAAAAGTTGTGATGAACATGTAGGAATAATAGGATACTTAATTTGACCTCTCTACATCATATAAGGAGTAAAAATAAGCACTATATGGATAGTTATAGTCAACACCATCACATAAGCCTTTCTAGGTGAGATGATGAGTGTCTTGAGTGAAATCTCCACCTACAACAGTCTTATGAAATAGATATTTTGAGAAAGTAGATGACTTGTTTATGGGTCTAGCTCAGAGTTAAAGAATACTAGATGAGCTCACCTTGACCATTTCAAGAAATAAATGAAACTATAAAGAGTGCAATCATGAATAGATAAGACTATTGGAGAGAAGGCAACCTTACATTTCCCTTATTAGTAGAAGTTAAGGTAAGTTTGAGTTGTTTAAGGTAATGTGTTACTTCTTATTTCCATGGTATTCAACACTCCTCATGGAAAAATTAATGTTTATCTAAGCTAGTTGGTCATATAGGGTCAATGAGGATCTTAGATCAATGTTTTCCATCTTAAGACCAATCTTCCATCTGCCATGAGTCTATACACATAGTCTAATGACCATTTACAATAGTCAACATGAAGATTCTTCAAAGGAGGTCATGTTGAACAAGGTTCTTATGTGAGCAATATAAGGTATGAATGGAGGGTGAATGTCAAATTTTTAAAAAGTAAATGTGATTTCATATTTTTTCTCAAGTAATTCTTCACTTTACATACTCCAACATAAATGTGCTCAATCTATTTAATAGGGTTGATAAGCCTCATAATGACTAAGTTTTGGAAGTGAGCATCAAGGCCTTATTCTTGGGTAAGATGAATAGTGAAATGTTTTAAAATTAGTGATCAAAGTTTCAAGTTTGAGACTTTTCCAAATCACCTCATCACTTCATCATCCTACTATCTCATACAAGGTAAATAAAAGACCACCTATAGCCATCATGGTGATGTG
The DNA here is from genome assembly GCA_037957365.1 of Torreya grandis. Classification (NCBI taxonomy): domain Eukaryota; kingdom Viridiplantae; phylum Streptophyta; class Pinopsida; order Cupressales; family Taxaceae; genus Torreya; species Torreya grandis. The sequence continues at coordinate 1,340,861 of JARHVA010002632.1, read as the reverse complement.
AAGTTATATGTGAGAAAGGTATATCTTAAAGTTGGTAATAAAGGGAAGTTCATGAAGATAAAACTAGGATTTAATGAAATATTGAGGTTAAATTACCCTATGTTAGGAATATCACATCAAGATACCTAAAGTGACTACCTACAACCAATAATGGAAGGACACCAACAACTAGCTTGGACCTAATGGACAAGATTGAGGGACTCAGACTCAAAAGAACATAATGGTAAGCTTCTAAAGGATTTGAAGTAATTTTTCAAGTTTTTATGAGTTATATCCAAGGACATGAAGTGTTTCAAAGGAAAGAGATTCTCAAAATAGATACATCAGACTAATGCACCTATAGTTATCACCCTACAACCAGCTTCTAAGGACTTAACAACAAGTGAAGTGGTTTGAAATGCCAAGAGTAATAAGCTAAGATAAGGTTGAGGTTTTTTTTAATAGGTGATGTATTAAAATTGATAAATCTATCATAATATCATGAGTAGTTTGTTTCAAGGTAAAAACCTTGAAAGAGTCTACAATGATTTTTAATGTACAGTCCATACAAGTTACTCCAAATGTGACCTACAATCATGACAATGGTCTCAATTAGTTGGAAGATGAAATTATATATTTGAGGATAGATGGAGATCCTTAGGGTCAAAGAGTTATTAAATCAAGGAAAATTAATCTCAAATAAACTTTTTTAGTTATAAAAAGGGTCAAAATGACTACCTACAGTCCATATAAATTGAATAAATTACTACCTACAGCTAAGTTAGACTATTGGTCTATGTGCAAAGTGAGGTGTATGAGTACGTAGTTGTGATAAAATTTAAGAAGATAGAAAAGGTGTATATTGAATAAGTATGTGAATGATTAACCTCATATTTAAGGTACAAAATGACTAAATGAATACATAGGCTATACAAAATTGGTAGTTTTAAGTAGGGTATATGCTTTGATAAACCTAGCTTAAAGGTTTGTCTCAATTATGAGAAGGAGATACAAGGTATAATGGATTAATATATAGTGTTGAAGAGTGGGAATAAATATAATAGGTCACTAAAACTCTAACAACATAGAAAGAAAGGGTTTAAAGGATAATCAAATAGGGGTCTCCAAAGGCAAAAGATGATACATATCCAACCTTCTAAAGCAGGAGACAAGTATAAGTTTATTGAATCAGAGGGAATTTCACCTACACGCATAGTGTTATCAAGTAAATTGATAATATATAGTTAATAATATATATTTATTTGAAAATTCATGACTATAATTAGAATATTCATATACATAGGTCAACACCTACAAGCCTACTTAATGGAGTGTACTCAGTCTTGACCTAAGTAGAGGGAAGAATAGTGTTTGAAAGTGTTTGAGGTAGGTGAAGACCTAAAATGAGTTCATGAAACACATGGATATAATTTATAAAGGATAAAATATCAGTCCAAGGTAGCATTGAATACCTTATCTTCAATCTAGGAACACGTACAGTTGTATTAGTAGGGTAAAAGCTAAGAAGAAATGAGAAGGTATAGTGTGTGATACGTAGTCTGATAGGTTATGAATAAGTTTGGTAATAAGAGATTAAATTTATAAGGTTATAATAATATAAAAAATTCTCAATTTTCACTATCATACCATAGTGACAAGGTGAAAAGAAACAAACTCAGCCATGGACCCATGAAGCATAAAAACTTAGGCAACCAACTAGCTAGTTTTAGGACAAATGAGTTTTGAGGCCTCTATAGGCATGATCAAGATCTAAAATTTGGTAAAGTTTATGGTAATTAGTGTATTTAAGTTTCCATGGTATTTTAAATGTCATATAAATAGTTTAAATATCCACTTTTTTGTCTCAGACCTGGTTCACTCCATTTGCAAGGTCTATTCAAGAGACCAAGAGGTTCACTTGAGATCAAGAACACAAACCAAACATTATAGACCTCATGAATGGATTTAATGGTAGTTAAAAGTCATTTTAATTATCTCCATATGCTCTTAGGTGTAAAACATTTCATTTATTATTCTAACTTCCCTTGAGGGCTTGCAAAGGTAAGACAATATTAAACCCTAAGCACCCTAACTAGTGAATTAAATGCATATAGAGGAATATTAAAAACTTAAAAAGAATATATAACCATGTATTAGATTTATTTTAATTTTTATTATCTTATAATAACATTTGTAATGATTTTTGAGACCCAAAACCCATTTTTGACACCTCTCATACTCTAGGAAAGCTAAGGCAGTCACCTGAGGAGTAACTTCAGATGCTCATACCATTTTCCACACTTTGCATGGGAGTCTGAGCCTTTTGGGATAGTTGAAAGGGTCTATAATAAATATTTCCAAGTGGAATTATTTCAGTTGTATGTCACATTTTTATGAATAATTGTTAAGACCCCAAACAAGTCTTAAACCCTCCTAAAACCCTAGTTGTGACCATTTTACAAAGATGGACCTCAAAATCACATGAAATTCCATAAACTTTCCCTAAAACCTGACATATTTTTTTTAACTCTCTAAGGATCTTTCTCATGAAATTTGGTTGTACCTTTATTTATACGGATTTGTACAAAACTATACTTTTTATGGTTTTTGGCCTAAAATAGGGTTTTAGAGAGCATGAGTTGATTAAAATCAATTTGATATGTGTTTCAAGAATTATTTTACCTATATAATCTCAAAAATATATAAAAAATTACTCAAAAATACCCAAACCATTCAAATCTTTTAGGCTAATTTGAAAATGCTTCAAAAGGGCAAGCTTGTCAATGGCCATTTCAATTTTTTCATGCTTCCATAGTGTTTTAGATCACCAAATTTGAAATTTAGCATGGTGATATAATATATAAAGTTAATAAAGTTTTTTTTTTGAGTTTAACACATTTTTGGGGTCTCAAGAGCAAGATTTTAACTTTCTAGGCCTAAGAGGGCTAATTAGGCCTAATTTCACTGAAAGAATGTGTTATAAAAACACTTACACTAAGAGTTAGGCCACTAAATTTTATATGGAGTTGTAAGGGTATAGGTTATATCTAAATATACTCTCAATTTTCCATAGTCTCTTCTAGTTTATTCCAGGTAAGGAGCTTTAGTTGTTTAAGGATTATAAGGAATTGTAAAGGAATGCAAGGTTTATGAACAAAATCAAGTCTTTTTTAGTGTTATATGGATTTAATGTCCTTTTTTTAGGTATAATATATTTATTAGAGACCATCCATGACTAAATTTATAATCCTAGATGAAAAACCCAAATTTTATCTTCCACACCTTAGTGAAGGAGGAGTAATTCAAGGAGTGAAAAGACTAAATCAATGCATAGTGGTTCCAAATAAGCCTTTCCAAGGATAATATACATTATCCATGACAAATATGAATATAAAACAAGTTATATTTGATTGGAGGAAGTTTTCAAAGGTATGAAATATCTTAAAGACTCCAAAAAGAGCTTCTCTCCTATTGCCTAGAGTGTTGAAGGAGTCAAACTTGCACTTGAAGGCTTATAACAACCCATAGATCATGAAAGGAATTTATAAATGTCCTATAATAATTTTTAAATTAATAATAAAGGAGTAATCAAAGTCTTATTTCCAAGGTGAAGGACTAAAGACATAGGACCTAGTATATAGGGTTCTTAAACAAGGATTTAGGCATTATTGTTGGTCAAACTCCATCAATCAGGGCTAATGAATGCTTGAGACTCATTAAACTTCCCAAATATGTCTCACATGAACCTATACACCATTTACAATGGTCAATTAAATATTAACCATGAGATGATACTTTGGAATTTAGAAAAAGACTAACTCAATGTCACATTTCCTTGTTTTGGGGGCTCTTATCTATCCCTCTCTCCATTCTTATTATTCTATTTATTCAAGCTTAAAGGCCTTGGTTTGAAATCCCTTTATTTTTAATGAGAAAAATCTACCAATATTTAACTTTATAACCTTTTGGATTAATAAATGGACTATTACAGCTTCTCTATGATTGGCTTATAGTGTGTATATGCTTATTCAGATGTCTATAAGTGGTATGAATCTTCCCTTGACATGTACTTTACATACCTATATGTTTATGAGTTGTATTATTCAATTTATATAGAGTTTAAAAGGTTGGTGATCATATTTTAAGTATAACCTAGTTAGAATTATCTCAAATCAGACCTCTCACCCATCACCTCCAAGTTAAAGCCACTCACCATAACCTCCATATAAAACATTGTTGCATATGAAGCCTTAGAGATAGTCTTTAGTCCATGACTAGTTCATTAGTGTTGTTAGGAGTTTAATTTTAGTGGATAATAAATATAGGTGCATCATCGTCACTTAGAGCAAGCTTATTTTATGTACTTTCTAACCCTTTTCACCCTAATAGTAGTAGGTTTTAGTGAATTGAGATAAAATGATGTACCAGGGAAGCTAGCCCCATAATATATATTGTTCTAGCTATATTTCATGCATAACCTATACAAAAATCTAATGTTAGTCCAATTTTGAAGAGAACTGAACACTCTTCTTCAATAGGGTACAACTTGGGTTGTTAATAGATACCATACAACCTTAAGTTGGATCCTTTACATTGTTTGAATCATGGTTGGATAAGTGGAAATGGTGCATAGCATGTTCCTCCTCATGAAGTACACGTATAATATAAGAAGAAATTTTATCATTTGGAATATGGATCAATTTTCCTTCATGAGAAAAAGATATATCTTGTTGATTTTGGTCAATTTTAGCTTCCATTTGATATAACCAAGAGTGCCCAATGTAAATGCATATTATGATGTGGTTGGCATAATCCAAACCCTTTTTTTAATTAATTTAGGCTAATAATAAATTGGTATGATGATTTTTCCCAAGGAGTATTTCCACCCTCCTTTACTTTTTAAGTCTTTTAGATCAAATCTAAGGAGTTCAAAATGTCTTTCATTACAAGTAATTTTTGTTTGTGTAGGATCAATATGGTTATGCCAAAAATAAGCACTACCTATGAGTAATGTGATTGTTAAATCCTATCAGTGTGGATCTTTTGGGGGTTTTTTAACTTGGTATGTTGCCTCATTCTTAGAAATATTAGTATCATGGTTATTTGTAGATAGAAAAATATCTAGTTCTTTATTTATTCTTGATAAGGAACATGCATATCTATGCACATCCCAATAGAGTATATAAAAATAAGCAAAGGGATTATGTAATGATATTTATCTAACTGGATAAATAATAACACTAGTAAATATGAATTTAACTTCCAAATCCAATGGGATATGGTTCAAAGAGTATAAAACATGTTTGAATCTAATAACATATTCTTGAATATACTCATCCACATTTTTATCCAAGCTTTGTAAATGATCCAATTATAACTTAGGAAACTTGCGTTTTAAGGAAATGCATAATAAATACATATTTAAATTTTTTTAAATGATCCAAGGAGTTTAAAATTTCTTACATTACAAGTAGTTTTTGTTTGTGTAGGATCAATATGGTTATGCCAAAAATAAGCACCACCTATGAATAATGTGATTGTTAAATATTATTGGTGTGGATGTTTTGGGGGTTGTTTAACTTAGTATGTTGCCTCATTCTTAGATATATTAGTATCATGGTTATTTGTAGCTAGAAAAATATGTGGTTCTTTATTTGTGATTGATAAGAAACATGCATATCTATGCATGTCCCAATAGAGTATATCAAGATAAGCAAAGGGCTTATGTAATGATCTTTCTCTAAGTGGATAAATAATAACACTAGTAAATATGAATTTAACTTCCAAATCAAATGGGATATGGTTTAAAGAGTATAAAACATATTTGAATCAAATAACATATTCCTGAATAGATTCATCCACATTTTTATCCAAGCTTTGTAAATGATCCAATTATAACTTAAGAAACTTATGTTTAAGGAAATGCATAAGAAATACATATTTAAATTTTTTTAAATTACTTAAAGACCCATTTGGAAGGTTATATATTATTGGAGGTTTGTTTATGATGTCTCTAAGGTGATCAAGGTTTTTGATGAGGTGTCATGTGTGTTAGATTGATAATGACAAAGTGTTTTTTAATGTACTTTAATGTTCCTACATTGGTGCTTCAGTGTTTGACTTGGATAGGTAATTGATGGATGATATTGATGATATGGACATGTTTAAAAGACCTTACAGAATGTTATGAGTGCTTAGTGTGCTTATGGAAGTGAAAAAAATTCATCAGAGTGATCAGTTGAGTGTCAAAGTTTAAGTATTCATCTTGACAAAGTAGTTTCATGATGTAATATTTCACACATGTAAAGGTTTTAGGAGAAATATGATACATGGATGGATTCCCCTATGTGAGGATATCATATGGTTCAAATTCTAGGTCTAGACATGAAGTGTATAAAAATTTAGTAAGGTGTAAATTTGTCTTATTAAACAGAGTTCACCAAGTCCCCATACTTAGCCAAATTTGTGATATCAAAGATCTACGATGAGAATTGATTCAGATCAAAGATCTATGGTGAGAAACTTATCTGACCAGATAAAGATCCAATGGAGCATGTGAACTTGTCAGTAGTGATCCAATGGTTCAAGTGAATTCAACATGTCAAAGGATGCTCAAATTAAACACACTTGTGACAAGTGTCTCTATCTCATTTATCTAATAGAAGATCAATGATTTATGGGTATTCATATCAATAGAGATAGAAGGTGTGGGTCAAGTCAAAAATCAAATGTGTAGAAGGCATGTAGATCTGCCAAGTGGCATAATCATGGGAGCTCTGACCTAATATCAATAGTGAGCATTGCAAAATAAAGATAAAGATACTTAGAGGACATCTATGGTGTGTATTTTTCCATTATTTTTAGGAAGCATGAGATCAGGTTAAGGTGATTCATGTTTAGTGTCTGACTAATGACCATTGGAATTCAAATATTCAAATTAATGAGGGAATACCTATCTACTATTTTTGAGTGATATCTTTTGATCTAGAATGAACTTTATGGTGTAGTAAAAAGCAAATTTATAGAGGAATTAAAGTCACATATATAAAATCTAGTTAGAATGTCTAAAATTTTGTACAGTCAAATTTATGGAGCTTCAAATTTGAGTGTTTTTTTATTCATGGTGTTTTTGTGTACATAATTTTGTTTGAGCAAATTGTGATTTAGTATAAGAGTGTTTTGGTGAATGTATTCACATGAAGATGTCATAAGGGTCATATGGAGTGGACCTAGGTATTTTAAATTGATTGTATGTTCTTAATGTTCTTGATAAAGTGCTAAATGGGTGAATAGGTCTTTATGAGACCTATAAGGGCTATGAAGGCCTAATTGAAAGGCATAGATGCTTAAGTGTGACCCATAGATACTATGGATAACCTATGACAATGTATTTGAGCCATGTGTTAGCATAATAAAATTCTTAAGGATTAATATAAGTATTATGGCCTACCAAGAAATTGATATTCATGAAGACTCTATAAATAGTGGAGACCAAGGCAATGGTTTCTAGATTTGAGAGTGAAGAGAAGAGGAAATGTGACATTAAGAAAAGAAACCTTTGAAAGACAAGTTACATGTCAATGATGATGATCAAAGAGAAAAGAGGACCAGTCATGTTTATTTGATCAAGTTGATAAATGTGAACATATAGGTCATTAAACCTAATAAGCCCAGAAGAGTTAAATTAAACGAGTAAGCCCTAAACGCTGATTAAGTGTGGTTAGTGAATGGATTGAAGAGTTGAGTAGGTTGAGGACTATGTATATAACCTATAGGTCATTTTTTTGATGTTGTGATATATTTTTTATAGGTTTTTTATTGTGTATGTGCTTAGAAGTGAAGAGTGATCCACAAGGGTGTTTTGAATGCATTGCTTATATGTGCAAGTTTGTGTGAGTGTAAAATGGAAAGAGTGCAAGTAAGATAAGTCCATAATTAAGTGTAGAAGACATCAGATCAAAGGTGGAGATCAAATTAAGGTAGTTGCATGGGTTCTTGGTTGCCAAGGGGGTTGGTTCCTCCTTGTGGGATGGGTGACTCACTAAAATAAGGGATAAATGTTTCTTGATTAGTGGGTGTTGGTATAAATGTTAGATATTTTTTTATAATACTATAGTCCATTTTTCAAGGTTTGCTAGGTTTTATCTCACAAGAGGGTTTCCCACATATATGTTATATTCATGTGATGTATGCTTTGGATGTATGTGCTTTCATGTTTATGTTTCTTGATCAATTTAATGTATGTTGAATGTTTAAGAGCTAGGAATTAATTTGGACTGATTCACCCCCCCCCTCTCAGTGATTGTACCTCTAATAATTGGTATTAGAGCAAGACCTTCTTTTTAAGTTTAACCACTTGAAGGTGATCCAAGGTACAAAATGGCTAAGCAATTAAAGAAAGAGAATCAATAGTTGAAGGCTCAAGTGGAGGTTATTTATGCATGTCTAAAATATAGTGAAGAAAAGTGCAATCAACTCAAGGCACTTATTGATAAGTACAGTGGTAAGATGAGAAAGTATGATCAAGAATAAGCTTAGAATAAGATCATGACCTCAAACTTTAAGGCTATTTCAGATGAGTGAATCAGGTTCAATAAGGAGCTAGAATCTTTAAAAGCAAGCTCAAGATCAAAATATGATAAAAAGAATATCATCATTATTGAAGATCAATTAAGGGTTACAAAGACAAATATATGTTCAAAAGATGAAGAATGTAAACATCTCAAGACTTAGTTAGAAGAGACAAATGTCAAGTTGAGTTCAAATTAAGGTGAGCATGATGAGCTGAAGTCCAATCTTGAATCTATAAAGATTATTGAAGATTAAGAATGTAGATTGAAGGATGACATGGATAAAGAATCTAAGAGGAATAAAGAGACTATTCAAGATCTCAGAATTCAATTAGAGGATACAAGTTCAAGTATAAGATCCAAAGAGGATGAGAGTGTTCAATTGAAGACCATTCTAGATTCATTGAAGGATGAGTATGAGCAATTTGTTGTCAAGATAGGCAAGATTGAAGAATAATAAAAGAGATCAGAACATTAGTTATCAATGCCTAGTGATGAGGTTCTTTCTTCAAATGAAAAGGTATGTCATGAAAAAAATTTGTCTCCATATGTTGTCAATCCATTCTTAAAATAAAAGGAGAATATTGTTATGGATTAACATGTTGCTTCTCTTAAACCTAAGAAGAAGAAGAACTATCAGTATCAGATGACCAAGGAGGAGAAGGAATATGAATAACTATAGGCAACTCATGGTTTCACATTGTTTTAGGACATTATGGATTAGGGTGTCTCTATCTAGGCTTCAAGGAGACATTTGACAAGAAAGAGGAAGCATGGTAGATGTCAGTTGAGCTTTGGTTGTTGTTGCAGGACAAGAAAGGTCATAAGAAGATGTTTTGGTTTACTATGGAAGTACATGATAAGATGTTTTCATAAAAAATGATCCTAAAGTTAAAAAAAAATTCAAATTTGAAGGATGGTCTAGTTGGACAAATTGGTGAAGAATGAAGTTGTGCATGCAAGGACTGCAAGCAAGGAATGGAAGTCTTTAGGTGTCTGATCAAGGATGATGATTTGTCAAGATTTTATATTACATAGAAAGTGTTTTAAAGATGAGACAGCTCCAAAATATTTCTTTAAAAAATTTCTAAAGCATTATGACTTGTTGAAGATGTCATAATATAGGTGAAGCATGGAGTTAGGGGGAGCTAACTTAGATAGTTTGAGAGGCTTAAAGAGTTATGCATGATGTGAGGGGGATCATATGTGAGCTGTTCAAGTCATGATGGAGATATGAAGAAGTCTACTATAAATTTGAACTCAAGCATGTTGATATGATGACTTGATCAAACCAAGTTAGGTGATTTGATAATGTATTAAATCTTCATGCAAAAATTTAAAAAATGAGCTTTGTAAATGGTCAGGTCCTAGGATTAGAGGAATGTGTAGTATAATATGATTTATAAAATAGAGTTGATATCAATTAAGTTTATTTTTTCAAAGTGGATGAGGTGGCTTGGTGATCTCAAAATGTTGTCATGATTAGTTTCTGGTGTTTTGGCATGTTGACTATTTTATGTGCAAGGTCAACAGGCTAGGTATGGAGATTTCCAAGTGTCATTTAAATAATTTCAAGTTGTAAATGTGTCTTCATGGGATAGAAAGTTGTGTTGAAATCATTTAGGTGTGTTCCAGGTGATTTCAATTTTTTAAGGTCTTTTGTGTGAAATTGGATAATTTTGTTTGCTCTCGGGTTTTCTAGTTTGTGTTTAAGGGTATGTAGGTCAAAAAACCATGGTATAATAAGTATGGGTTCCCAAAGGATTATAAGATAAAAATGTGGTCCAAAAGTATGTATTAATGACCTCCAAGTTTGATAAAAGTATTAGATATGGGCATTGATTAGAAGGTGGTGTGTTGATCGAGTTTCTCTTCTAAACCTAGTGTTTTTACTCATGTAATAAAAATGGTTTGCCTAATGATTTGAGATCTTAGGCTACTTAAAAATTTGAAATGGTTGAATGGGTGCTCAAAAATTCTTTCACAATCTTATTAAAGTGCATGGTTGGTTCTATGGAGGAGGATTTGTGAAAATGGAGGGTTAATTGGCTAGTAGGTATGTGAAGGAAGTATGTTTCAGAGGAAGATTTTAGTATTGATTTTAGGAATGTATGAGGGGTCATATGATAATGCTCCATATATGAAATTTCTTACACATAAAGTTATGGGCTCTGTAAGGCTAAGTAAGGCCAATATGAAGAAGTGGACTTTTTGGTCATTTTCTCCAAAATACCAAAGGTTATCAAAAGATGCCAAAGCTTAGGTGACCTAGGGGGAGTCCCTCTTAATGTTTTCTAGGTAATTTCATGAAGTTTTTGATGTTCATGTATGTTTTATCTTCATTGAAGCTATGTATGATCAAAATAGAGTGCAGTCATGAAACATGTTTGAGAAGATAAAGGTAAGATGAGGTATGAAAAATGTTAGGGGGATTATATATCATCTCTTAGAGATGATATTTTCCTATTATTGGTCCTTTAAGTCTTTTTAAGTCCATAGGATCAGAAGTTGAACCCACTTTGTCATTGTGACAAAAGGGGAGAAAGTACTTGAAGAGAGAGACATAGTCTATGTATAAGCTTTATATTGGTGTTAACATCAGTTAAAAAGAGTAAATTTTTGGAGGTTTTTCTATGACGTCTCCATGATGACCAAGGTTGTTGATGAGGTGTCATGTGTGTTATATTGACAATGACAAAGTGTGCTTCAATGTGCTTCAATGTTCCTGCATTAGTTCTTTAGTTTTTGACTTGGATAGTGAATTGATGGATGATATTGATGATATGGACATGTTAAAAATACCCTATGGGATATTATGAGTGTTTATATTGCTTATGTAAGTGAATATAATCCATAAAATTAGTCAATTGAGTGTCTAAGTTTAAGTAGTCATCTTGATAGATAAAGCTGAGTAAGCAGTTTCATGATGTCATATTTCACACGTGTGAAGGTTTTAGGAGTATTTTGATACATGGACGGATTCCCCTATGCGAGGAGATCATATGGTTCAAATTTTAGGTCTAGCCATGGAGCGTATAAAATTTTATTAAGGTCCAAAGTTGCTTTCTTAGATAGAGTTTACCAATTCCCATACTTAGCCAAATTTGTGATATCAAAGATCTCCATTGAGAATTGATTTGGATGAAATATATAATGGTGAGAAATTTATTTGATTGAATAAGGATCCAATGAAATACATGAACTTGTCAGTAGTGATCCAACAGCACAATTGAATTCAACATGTCAAAGGATGCTTAGATTAAATGCACTTGTGACAAGTGTCTCTATCTCATTTATCTGATAGAATATCAATGGTTCATGGGTGTTCATATTTCTAGAGATCAATGGTATTGGTTGAGTCAAAATTTAAATGTGTAGAAGGCATGCAAAATTACCAAGTGGCATAATCATGGAGCTCTGATCTAAGATCAATGGTGAGTGTTGTAAGATAAAGATTGAGCTACTCAGAGGAGATCAATAGTGCATATTTTTCCATTGTTGCCAAGAAGCATGAGATGAGGTTAAGGTTCTTGATGTTTAGTGTATGAACAATGACTATTTGAATTCAAATATTTAAATTAATGAGGGAATATCTATCTACTATTTTTGAGTGATATCTTTTGATCCAAAATGAATTTCATGATGTAGTAAAAATAAAAGTTGTAGAGGATTTCAAGGCACATCTATTAAATCTAGTTATAAGGTCTAAAATTTTATACAGTAAAAGTTATGGATCTTAAATGTTGAGTGTTTGTTCATTCATGGTGTTTTGTGTATAGAATTTTGTTTGAGCAAATTATGCTTTAGTAGAAGAGTGTTTTGGTGAATGTCTTCACATGAAGATATCATAAGGGTCATCTGGAATGGACCCAAGTATTTAAAATCAATTTTATGTTATTTTTGTGCTCGATAAAGTGATAAATGGGTGAATAGGTCTCCATGAGACCTATAAGGGATACTAAGGCCTAATTGCAAGATGTAGTTGCTTAAGTGTGACCCATAGATGCTATGGTTGACTTGTGACAATGTATATGAGCTATCAGTTAGCATAATAGAAGTATTAAGGGTTAAGGCAAGTATTATGGCCAACTAAGAAATTGATATTCATGATGACTCTATAAATAGTGGATACCAAGGCAATGATTTTTAGACTTGAGAATGAAGAGAATAGGAGATGTGACATTGAAAAAAGGAACCTTTGAAAGAGATGGTACATGTTAGTGAGGATCATCAGAGAGAAAATAGGATCAGTCATGTTTATCTAATCAATTTGATAAATGTAAACATATAGGTCATTAAACCTAATAATCCTTTTAGAGGCAAATTGAGTAAGAAAGTCCTAGAGGTTGATTAAATGAGTGTGCTTAGTGAATGGATTGAAGATTTTAGAAGGTTGAGGAGTGTGTACATGACCTATAGGTCATGTTTTTGATGATATGACATAGTTTTTTTGGTTTTTTTTATTGTGTATGTGTTTTAAGTAAAGAGTGATCCAAAAGGGTGTTTTGAATGCATTGTTTGTGTGTGCAAGTTTGTGTGAGTGTAAAATAGAAAGATTACAAGTAAGATAATTCCATCATCATGTGTAGAAGACATTATATCAAAGGTGGAGATCAAATCAAGGTAGTTGAGTGGGTGTTTGGTTACTAAGTGGGTTGGTTCCTCCTTGTGGGATGGGTGTCTCAATAAACTAAGGGATGGGTGTTCCTTGATCAATGGGTATTAGTCTAAATGTTGGATCTTATTTTATAGGATTGTAGTCCATATTGCAAGGATTAGTGGGTTTTATCCCCTAAGAGTTTTACCCACATATATGATGTGTTCATGTGATGTATGTTTTATATGTATGTGTTTTCATGTTTATGTTGCTTGATCAAGTTAATATATGTTGATTTTTTAAGAGTTAGGAATTGATTTGGATTATTTAGCATCATTGATTCACCCACCCCCCCTCTCAGTGAGTGTACCTATAACAATAGAACTAATCAAGATCTTATTTAGTTAAGCTCATATGAAATGATTTTAGTAACAAACACCCATCCTTTGCCCAATGGAAAAAGGAGTGTATGTATTATTTCAAATGATTTGTAGGATCTCCTTTACCATTAAATGTAGAAAACAAAAGAATTATAAAGTTTGAAGGATACAAATATTTGAAGACATTATTAGTAAGTGGTTAGTCCATTAAGATATTATCATTGAAAGTACCCTCATTAGAGGATATTTATTATCTAATAGTAACCATTTGTTGTTGAATATCTTTTATAGTATTCATCATTGATAAAACATTGCTTGGAAAGTTTGGTAATGTGTTTGAAAACTTGTTCATATGTTGAAAACTTCCATCCACAAGGAATATAAGTGTATTGGTAACTTCGTGATGAATAAGTGCACATGTGTTATCATTGAATTTTGGAACCTTTGGTATGTCACATTAATATTCTAGTACATTTGATACTTTCATGGTACTTAAATGTTCATCCACATTTGGTGATGATATTGAAGTTATAAATTTAGGTAAGTTTTATAATGGTACATATTTTGGTATTTGAGGAACTTTTACCACATTTTATTTGTAATGCACCCTTTTCCTTAGTGCCATAATGTTATTTGGTAAAGAGTCCATGATGTTTTTGTTTACATTTCTAAAAAAAAATCAAATGGAGGAAGAAGAGAGTCATCGCCTTCAATAAGGGGTATATTATTCAAAAATGTTGGAATTATGAAGGTTTGAATCCATTTATTTGAAGTAATATCCCATTTATGAACAATTTATAAATCAGATATAATTTCCTTATGTACTTGTCAAAACTTTTGACGATCATATGAATTAGCATATTGATCATATGTATCATTTTTTGTGGTATAAGGTGCATGAAAATAATGAATAATGAATTTCCTTATTGGTGACTAATAACATGGACCAAAGATTCCCATATAAATTATGGGTGAATAGTGGATGTGGGATAGTAGCTAGGATCACCTTGAATGCATTTTGCAAGTCCAGGCATCACATATGCCCACTTGTATTCATATTGTATTATTTGATATACTTGGTTATTAAGGGATATAGCTTGACAAATATGCCTTTATTATCTTTCAAAGTCACCCCTTGGTTGAGTAGATTTGGCAATGGAGGAATTCTTTAGTTTAATTTTTTTTAAATAAAGAAAGAGATAAATCATGAATAAAATGGGAAACCCTAGGAAACATAACCCTATAATATTGTACATTCACATGGGTTGGGTTCACCAAATGTTTAACCCTAAATTGAGATGGTTGAATATAGTATAGGGTTAATAATCTAGAAATGAATAAGCATAAGGGTGATAAACAGATCTATAATAGGCTAATTAATTAAAAACTTAGATAAACAATATTATGAATTTAAATAATCAGACATGCTAAAAATAGTAAGTACAACTAGTAATTGATATTATAATAAATGTAAAACAAGAGTACTTAGCTATTTTACCATATACATACATGTCTGATATGAAACAGGATGAAAATAAACTAGATCCGGACTATGTATCAATCATCAAATTCTATAAATTTGACCTTTGTGGCCTCAAACACTTGTGTTGACCTTGGAATATTGTAGAGATGCTTCTATCTAACATGGATGTAGGTATCTAGTACAGAATACTTGTTGGGTATCAATGTGAATACCTATAATATTATAGGTTATATGTCACCTTTGCTTTGAAGCATTCATATCTAGATCATTAATTATCACTCTAGTCAAATCATCAAAACCCTATCTCATCTTCATAGTGACCTCAGGATAAATGGGTTAGTGAGATTACAGTGTCAAGCTAACCCTAAAGACCCCTCTATAAGTGGGCATTACCTACATATCCACTACTATGAAGAGGGTCTCGTAATGATGTAGTTATTCTATAATGTGTTTTCTTGTGTGTACACAAAGGTGTAATATGTGTAAATTAAGTACAACATTTATCTAGCTTGTAACTTAGAAAATAGGACTCATGGGTTGTTCCTTTGGTACATCAGACCTATAGATGTGTTGTCCCTATGATTGATATGAAAATTATATAAAATAGGTAAGATTTGTTCACTTGAATACTTGATTGAATGTTTTTTTTAAGTTTCCTTTTGAGAGGTATGAATTTTCTAGGTCTATGATAGGTGAGATATCAATAAAGATTGATCGTGCATATATATTAATCCTATTAGGGAATATATCACATTAAAGCACTTAGGTTGATCATAGGGACACATTAAAATTTTAAAGTTTTATAAATTTAGGGCACTTGAAACTTGCATTAGCATAACACTTATCCTTCTTTAAATCATTTTAAACTAGTTTATAGATGACTAGTTACTTATTTGAGAACCATAGAGGTTGAGTAGCATACAGGAAGTTTATCAATATAAAAGATATGCTAGATGTCCATTAAAATTAAAATAGTCATGTAAATGTAAGATTTATATGGGATTTATATACAAGTCATAGATAACAAATATGAGTGGAATAAAGATGGAGTCATACACAAGATTTCATAATCAGCATCATAAAATACACCAAATAACATGCACAACAATCACATCATAATTGAACATAAATAGATAGTGCAATTTTAATCTATAGCCATAATGTCTAATGACTAATTAGAAATCATATGTAATAAATTAAATGTGTCATTTCCATATTATCACTAATGCAGTCTTTAATACTGGGATGTGGCATCCTTCCTACTAAAAATAGGTTATCATCCTGATGACTACTTTTTAAAACATAAGTTCTAAAAAAGTTAATAGTAAATGTTTAGATAAAAATTTATTCATATAAATGGGAAAACAAAATTTTAGTATTATTTAGTTATTAATAAATATTTTTCCCATGGAAGTCTATCTTTGAGCCACAGCTCTAAAGCACATCTCCATTATTGCAAGTATAGATATACCACTAGATCTCTTTCTCTAAGCTATGGCTCACTTGCATATGATGGTAAATGATATATATCATTTAATAGAAACATTAATATTTCATTATGAATATAACTAAAAAAAAATTAAAATATGATTTTTTACTCAAATCATGAAATGAAACCATTACCTACTATTAAAACTCAAACATTGTTTATATTAAGTGTCCTGACACTCCAAAAATAACTATGTTGTCCCTAAAAACACTAGAGTTTCATAATGATAACACATGTATTCAATATTTTTTGCTTTTATTACATGTTCATATCATTCAATCACCAAAAAGGTGTTTTATCACAAAAGATAACATAAATTATCAGACACAAGCTATAACATATAGTCTCTTTTAATATATCCATTGATATAGTTCTTACACAATCAGGAGAGAACTTATGGAAGTCACTCATTATAATTTTGACCATTGTTTAATACATACAACCCCATAGGAAATACCACACTTTATTATCTACTATTTACTTCTTGTATTTCCTCATTTTACCCAAAATTTTAGGCATATAACAACAACATATATTAAATAACATCAATATATATCTTATCATACAACTTCTAATCAGTATTTTAAAGTTACTAAGTACAAGATTTATTTTTAACCTAGTAAAAAGGTTTAAATTTCATACCAATATGAGATATACTCAAGTTTTGATTTTACAAATATTACAAGAGTAAGATCATTAGATTATACACCATCCACCTTAAGGCTCACATTATGCCATTTTTAGTAAAATTGCAACAAATTTTCAACAAAAGTTATTAAGTAAGGAATTTTTTAGAGTTACATTCAATCACTTGAAATTCTAAGCTAGTAATAGTACAACCCCTTTTGCCTAATATAATTAATATTATCAGATATTATTGATTAATATATATAATGTTTATTGATTCAAAGAATAATTAGCTCTCAATATTTGAGTATGAAACTAAATTTTAGTTCTAATGAGTTATTAATGTGGAAATAGTCATTGCTCAGGCCTTTAATTCTTCCACTTCACCCTTATACAGGTGGTGACTCACCACTTATCTCCTTACTAGGAGTGATTCTTCCCTTCTTGAAGGGATAGATGTAGATATCAGAATAGTGTGTTGAATTATCACCATCACATGCAATTTCCATATAGACCATGGAATTTTTCCATTGTCTAATGTGACATCACATACATACATGTGAAATAGAATGTACTTGTGGATAGATCATGTGTACAATTATAACATTACTTTGGCCAAAGTTTCATTATAGTTTTTTAGCTACTGGTTGAATCTATTCCACACAAACATACTCTTCGCTACAAATATCATCCTACACGATGATTATTGAACCAATTATGGATAACAAGTATTTATACATAAAATACATCAAAATTTTCTTTCTTTCAAAACATGTTTTTATAAGTCAACAATAAGGGATTTTTTTTTTAAGCATAAAAAATCCAAATGAAAAATAGAACTAATATATGCATATAGTTTCTTATGTGTGTAATAAAATTATGAATTATAATTCTATAAGTTGCCTTAAGTATGCTTCACTACAATACTTAGCCTTAAAACTAACAATTATTCATTAAGTACCAATTTCAAAAAAGATATTTATTTATACTTTTATAGTATACTTTTTAGAAAAAATAGTATACAAGTTACAAAATCCATAAGCATACTCATATCATGAGTATGTGTAACATTAAAGAGGTATGTTCTTACAGGATTTATACTATCTCAATGCTAATAGTACTCAAGATTCAAGGGTGTGAAATCCATGCACTATATTCCTTATCCCCACTTAAGTTAGTCTAAAATCCAAAATATAAATTAAGATATAGCATTATAGCTTCCATAATTGACTACACATGCATTTCCATAACTTGTATTGTTCACAAAGGTTATATAGAACCACACATAAAATAGAAATGTTACTTGAATTGGTCAACACTATTTTTAGCTTGGATAACACAATAAATGATTATTTACTTTGAACAACCAATATATAAATATATATTAAAGCATAGGGATACTCTACATACAATAGGGTACACTCTAACCTTCTAGTGATGAATAAAACAACTTTCATATCAACTTTTTAGATCTGTAACCTTAGATTATTTAGGAAACCTATTATAAGAGGTAATAATGTTGCACATTCATCACTCTAACAAAGTTGATAATTACACCTACTTGGTGCAAATATACACTAAATACCACATATTTTATAATGAAAATTATCCTCAAGGTATTTCCCATCCTTCTCCCAAGGTAAAAATAATACTCAAAAATCATTCTTCTATATGTGATAACTTCCAAGTGGAAACCCATGTGTGATTCCAAAAGACCCATTTCACACTAATTATTTATCCAAACTAATATTAATCTCATTAAGGGTTTTATTTACAATATCCATCAAAGACTTGTAAATGAGCACAATAGGTTGAGTGTTGATCATATAGCTTAGATACCATAATGTTGGAGCCTTACTAGGTTAACTAATAGTTACACTAATTTTTTTTAAACAAATAGCAGTACATTTATAAATATTCCATAATAAACTATCAGAATAATGTTAGGGTACTAAATTTATCCAAAGTAATAAATGCAATAACAAATTAACCCACCAATTTAACCATTTAGTTTTCGAATAGGTTAAACAAATTTATATGATAAACCTCTCATTCAAATGTATTATAGGAAGATTCAAGTACAACAACTCTATCAAATTCACAATTTAGCCATAAATAGATTTATAGCCACTGCTAACAAATATTCAAGATTTAATAGAGGTTTTACAACCATTGTTGTGTTGATTATCTCATAATGAGAATGTACAAACATGTAATATTTAGTACATAATTAAATATACAATATAATATGTACAATGATACAAATGAGCTCAGAAACAACTCGATGATACATCAAAATGGACTAAGAATATTCCTAAAAAATTGAACAACTAATAGAGGGAGAGCATCATATAATTGTTTTACATCCAACCATAGACCAATGATCTCTTGCATACCTCCCAACTGAGGAGTGGCCCTACCCTTCATAGAGGGGCAAATAAAAACAATGAGGATAACAAGAAATTAACCAGAGCCTGTGTGTTGTGAAATCACTAATACATGTAGTAATCACATAGAACATGGAAATTCATTCCTTTATCTCTCATGATATTGATATAAGCATGTAAACTAGAAAAACATGCACACACAAACACTTAAATCAAATAATCATAGGATACTAGATGATAGATGCATACATCACACAATAGTCACCTCTAATAACTCATCATTTGATATCACTAAGAAGTATAAAATGGTACAATTCCCATAGCTCACTTTTTACAACATAAAACAACAAATTAATTGCAACAAGATAATATGTGAATCCAAATAGGTGATGTCTGGGGGTAGATATATGAATTTGAATATGGCACCCTCATATATCTATCACCAGTCATCTTTCAAAACATACCAATGATTACTCTTAACTAAATCACTGAATAAAAATAGATTTTAGGATGTAATAACTCTGGCACTTATGCTATGAAAAGTATATAAATATGATTCAATAATCATATTATTTCCATTCACTCAATATAAAATTGATATACAAAGATTCTTTAGATGGACTTTACTCCATCAAGTTGTATGCACATCTTTACAAAGAATTCAAAACATCATATTTATTTCATATCAAAATATTATTCTCATATATATGTGTATATGTATAAAAGAATAAATCTCCATTAATAATATAATGTATCTAAGCTTAACTAGTAATTTATTGTCAATTTGTCCTTCTTGGACTTATTTTATGTGTTACATAAAATTCCCATTGCTCCAAAAAGGCAGTCATAATGCATAATCCCATCATTCACTCAATCGATAATAGTGGCTAACATGGGTTTATCAAATTAAGTTGTTTTCAAAGAAAAATGTATATAGGAGACTTAGAACTAGAATCAAAATCCTTCTAATCCCCTTCACAAAATATCCCTTAATCATAAATCATAATTTTAAAACATGTATGGTTGTCAATAATATTCAAATAGTAGGGAACCTATGAACCTAATGATAACTCATATCAGTATTGAGTTTATAAACATCCTTTTCATATCATTCCCATATATATTTTATCTTGTTCTAGTAGATGGATAAAATTAATAGTATAAGGTCTTAACCTTCTCATGAATATAACCAACTCTGCTCATTGTTTACATATAATTAATGATCATTACCAATATTACCATATCTACATATGTATGCATAAGATACATAAGGTTATTCTTTATCCTTATATAATTTATGGACAAACAACCTTATTTAAATAAAACACATAGAACTTTCCTTTATATATCCTACAGTAAATCCACACTTTGACAAGGAACAAATCTTTACTGAGATTGGAACTATATGTACTACATACACAGAGGTTATAAAGTAAAGTAAGGCATATTAGATTTTAATTATAATTAATACACTTTAATTTAGGATTATTTTCCTTCTATATAACAAAATCCATCCCAATTTATATAAGGGTTTGAGAATGATCCTATAATATTTTTAAGTTTGCCCTTTTTTTCATTTTTCATATATATATGTCAAGGTTAATTTCCTTGTCATACATTTATTTACATATTTAGATCCATGACTCCCTCTTTATTTTACTCAAATTTGATATATATGACCTACATAAAAATCCCATATAACTCTTACATCTACATGACCATTTTAATTGAATGGACATCTAGCATATATTTTATATTTATAAACTGCCTATATGCTACTCAACCTCTCCGGTTCTCAAATAAGTAGCTAGTCATCTATAACTTAGTTTTATAAGCTTTAAATAAGGATAAATCTAAACTTATTCATTATATTCCACCTTATATAAAAGATTATAATATTTTTCTTTCATAGATTTATAATCATATGTTCATTAACATACTATTGGAATGACATTTCAAATTTGGATGGACTATTAAGCTTGATAATTTACTCTTATATTTTCATATAAGTATCTAACTAATTATATGATAATCCATTAGAAAAACCTAAGTTTACTTATAAATGAAATAATTATAAGTTTAGGCCTAATATTCTATTGGATTAACTATTTTGTAGTATATCTCATCAAATCTCTTCAACATCACAATATGAGTAGGAAAAAGGAATTTATACACTAATATAACTTTACTAATCAAGTATTGGTTTTAAATAGAATCTACATTCAGACCTAGATTAATACTTACCACTGTATTCATTTAGTGAATTTGATTCATAATCAAATCAAACATAAACCAATTATATTTTTATACATTGATTTCACTTTCTATTCTTCTATCCCAATGCCTGTGTTCCTCAAACAATTCTATAAAAATATCTAAGTATAATAGCATTTATAGACTCATGAAATGCACATTGACCCAACTTGGGTTGTTGAGGTCTTAGAATGAACTACAAGTTATACATCCATATTTAGATTATTACTTAAAAATTACCCATTAAGGATATTTTTATATTCTTATGTATATGTATGAATATATTTGTATTCATGTATAGACATAAATATATCTAAAAAATGACCTACAGCTTTAACATTCAAAATCCAATCAAATTCTTTAATTAGTAACTAAGAGAGCTCACAATATATATATAACATATATATGAAGGTAAAGTTTCCACCATTTTTTTAATGAAATAAATATATAAACTAATGTTCAACTTGGTTGTATAATAACAATACTCAGGGTTTATTTTCTTTCTACATCTTAAAAAACTTAAATCATAATTAAATCCAAAATGATAAGGACATAGAATTTTAAAATAAATCCTTCAGCTAGTGTTGTCTCAAGGGTTTTTAAAGAGTAGTGAACTGGTTACTCTAGTTTTTGAACATAAGCTAAATATTCTATAGGCAGGGCTCAATCCTCAACTCTATAGACCTAAGAAAGAAATGAATTCCTTTATGAGGTCTATAGACCTGTTGGCTAGGGTTTTGGAGTAAAAATTCATTATCTATTTATCATTCTGCACACTTAGTGTGCTAAGTTAATCCCATATTAAAACTTCACTATGATTTTTCTTTTTTACAAAAAAGGAAAGATAAACTAACCTAGTGATTCAGGCTATTAGTTGTTGAATAAATGGTATGACAAATCCCCATTTTTTCCAAAAGTGTTGAGATATATTTTTATTTTTCTTCCTTCTCACTTTGTGTGTCCCCCTTCTTTTATTTTCACCCTCATACTTATTATTTTTCCCAAAATTTCTCCCTATTTTGCATGACCTAATCATTCTCATACATATCTTCAAGTTTACAATTATGCAATTGAGATTCATCCATGCTCACTACAATATTTTTTCCATTAATTAGCATCCCATCTCAAAAAACATCATGACAACTGCATGAACCCTTCCATTTTCCACCAAAAGTGGAGTCAACTACATGATGATTACCACCATAGCAAAACCTAACTTTGTTTAACAGGCATCTTAATAACTTTATCCCTTTAAGGTTCAAATGAAATTTATAGATTCTTTAAAATCTATAACCCTTTTAATTTTGAGTCAAAACTAATTAAAAATATTTTTTTCAAGTGCTATATATTTACCCCTTTCTAACCTCTTGACCCATAAAGTGATAAGTGTTATAACCTTACACAAGATTATTCAACACCAGATCCTATTAAGCTAAAAAGAATGCACAAAGTATTATATAACAAATATATAAGCCACTATTAACCAAAAATATCATCATTGTTAGGGAATGAAATTAGATAAGATAATCAATTGTAAGATATATCTCTAGGTATGGTGCAACCAATAGCCAACAAGATATTTAACAAAATATGATCAACTACCAAGATACATAAGAAATTAAACCAGATTGTCACACTTGTGTTTCTACCATGTATAATTCAATAAGAAGAATCATATCACAACATTAATTAAGATCACATATGAAATTTAAGACCCATAGTGAAATCATAGCAATAAGAATTAGTTATATTCAAACCCAAGTAAAATCATTCAAACAACAAATTATGGTGTGTGCAGGTTCAACTTATTTATTTCAATCCCCAATGTTGGTATCTACACCCCCTTATTTAATGATATTCTTCCTTTGAACTATATATGAGGGATGGAATAATCCTACATTTACCTCAATCAAATGAACAGGTAATTAGCCCATGTTATATCAAACACATAATCAAATAAAATGTTGTGTTGCAAGAACAAATATGCTAAAAAAATCATTATCCACACAATATTTCATAATTATCATAATAAAGCACACCAAATATCATGTGTAATAATCACATCATAACTGAACATAAATAGATAGTACATTTGTCATCTACAACCATAACATCTAATGACTAATCAAAAATCAGAACTAACAAACTAAATTTTTCATTTTTGCATTATCACTAATGCATTCTTTTAGAGTGGGATGTGACATCCTTCCCCCATAAAATATGTCATCATCTTTATGAATTCTTTTTAAAACATAAGGTATGAAAATGTTAATAGTAAATGTTTAGGTGAAAGTTTATTCATATAAATGGGAAAACAACATATACAATCTTTTAAGATTATGTAGTTCATAATAAATATTTTTCCCATAGAAGTTTATCTTTGAGCCAAATCTCTATATCACATCTCCATTCTTGCAAGTATAGATATCATACTTGATCTTTGTCTTTAAGCTACAGCTCACTTGCATATGATGGTATATGATATCTACCATTTAATGGAAACTTCCATATTTCATTATGAATATAACTAATTTTTTTTTTACAATATGATTTGTTCCTCAAAACATTAAATGAATCCATTACCTATTGATAAAATTCAAACATGTTTTTCTTAAGTGTCTTGACACTCTAAATACAATTGAGTTGTCCCTAACAATACTAGAGTTTCACAAGGATAACACATGTATTCAATACTTGGTGCTTCTATTACATGGTCATATCATTTACTCACCAAAAAGTGTTTTATCACAAAGGAGAACATAAATTATCAGACACAAGTTAGAACATATAGTCTATTTTAATATATCTATTGATATATTGCTTACACAATCAGGCAAGAACTTATGGCTGTCACTCACTAAAATTTTGACCATTGTTTGAGACATACAACCCTATAAAAGATACCACAATTTATTATCTTCCAATTACTTCCAATATTTCCTCATTTTACCCAATATTTTAGGCATATAACAACATATATTAAAATTACATCAATATATATCTTACTATATAGCTTTGAATCAGTATTTTTTAAGTTGTTAAGTATAAGATTTATTTTCAACTTGGTACAAAGGTTTAAATTTCCTACCAATATGAGATAAACTTAGGTTTTGATTTTATACATATTAAAATAATATTATCATTAGATTCTACACCAATTACCTTAAGGCTCAATTATGCCATTTTTATTAAAACTTCAACAAAATTTTTGCAAAATTTATGAAGCAAGGAATTTTTTTAGAGTGGCATTTAATCACTTAAAATGCTAAAGTAGTAACAGTACAACCCCTTTTTGCCTAATACAATTAATATTATCAAATATTAATGATTAATATATCTAATGTTTATTGATTTAAAGAGCAATCGACTCTTAATAGCTATGAGTATGCAACTAAATTTTATTTCTAATAAGTTGTTATTATGGAAATAGTCATTACTCAAACCTTTAATTCTTTCACTTCACCTCCATATAGGTGGTGATTCACTACTCATCTCCTTATTAGGAGTGATTATTCCCTTCTTGAATAGATAGTTATAGATATAATAATAGTGTGTTGAATGATCACCATCACATGTAGTTATCATATAGACCATGGAATCCATCCATTTTCTAATATGACATCACATACATGCATGTGAACTAGAAAATACTTATGGATAGACAATGTGTAAAACTATAACATTACTTTAGTTAAAGTATTCATTATATTTTTTTAGCTACTGGATGAGTCTATTCCACAACACGCGTACTCTCTACTATAAATAGCATCCTACATGATAAAATACATCAAAATTTCCTTTGTTTCAAAACATGCTTTTATAAGTCAACAGTAAGGGATTTTTTTTTTAAGCATAGTAAATCCAAATGAAAAATGTAACAAATATATAAACTTATTTTCTTACATGTGTAATAAACTTATGCATTAGAGTGTTATAAGTTACCTTAAGTATGCCTCACTACAATAATTAGCCTTAAAATTAGCAATTATTCATTAAGTACCAATTTTAACAAAGATATTTATTTGTACTATTATAGTATACGTTTTAGAAAAAAATAGTATATGATTTACAAAATCCATAAGCATACTCATATCATGAGTATGTGTAACATTGAAGAGGTACGTTCTCACAAGATTTATACTATTTCAATGCTAACAATACTCAAGATTTGAGGGTATGAATCCCAATACTATATTCCTTATCCCCACTAAAATTAGTTGAAAATCCAAAATATAAATTAAGTTATAGAATTATAGCTTCCATATGGTATCTCATGCCATTAGACCACATATTCATTTCCATAACTTGTATTATTCATAAAGGTTGCATAGATCCACACATAAAATAGAAAGGTTACTTGAATTGGTCAACACTATCCATAGATTGGATAACATAATAAATCACAATATATTTACTTTGAACAAATAACATATAAATATATTTATAAAGCATATGGATACTCTACATATGAGAGGGTACACTCTAACCTTCTAGTGATGAAGAAAACAACTTCCATATCAAATTTTTAGATCTACAACCTTGGATTATTTAAGAAACCTATTATAATATGTAATAATGTTGCACAGTCATCACTCTAGTAGATTTGATAATTACACATACTTGGTACAAATATACCCTAAAGACTATATATTTTCTAACAAAAATTATCCTCAAGGTATTTCCCATCCTTCTCCCAAGGTAAAAACAATACTCAAAAATCATTCTTTTATACATGATAACTTTCAAGTGGAAAGCCATGTGTGATTCCACAAAACTATTAGTCCATTTCACACTACTCAGTTATCCAAACTAATATTCATCTCATTAAGCATTTTCTTTACAATATCCATCATGGACTCATAAATGAGCACAATAGGCCAAATGTCAATCATATAGCTCTGATACCACAATGTTGGAACCCTACTGGGTTAACCAATAGTTACACTAATTATTTTTAAAACATGCAAAACTATGCTTATAAATATTCCATAATAAACTATTGTAATAATGTTAGGCTACTAAATACATCCATAGAAATAAATGTAATAAAAAAATTAAACCACTAGTTAATAATTTAACCATTTATTTGAACAACCTAAAAAGATTTATATGATAAACGTATCATTCAAATGTACTATGGGAAGATTCAAGTACAAAAACTCTATCAAATTCAAAAATTATCCATAAATAGGATTATAACCACTATTGGAAAATATTCAAGATTTAATGCAAGTTTTGCAACCATTGGTGTGTTGATTATCTCATAATAATAATGTAAAAACTTGTAAAATTTTAGTTCAAAATTAAATATATAATATAATATATAAAATGGTACAAATGAGCTCAAAAATAACTTGATGATCTATCAAAATGGATTAATAATATTCCCAAAATGTTGGACAATTGATAGAGGGAGAACATCATCAAGTGATTTACCTCTAACCACATAGCAACAATCTCCCACATACCTCATAACTAAGGAGTGGACCTACCCTTAATGGAGGGGTAGATAAAAAGAGTGTGGATAACAATAAATCAACCAGAGCTCATGTTGTGAAATCACTAATACATACATCAATCACATATAATGTGGAAATTTATTCTTCTATTTATCATTGTATCGACATAAACATGTAAACTAGAAACACATGAGCAGACATCATGTAATAACCCCATTGGGTTAGACATAGAAATATGTGAGAAAAAAATTATTTAACACATATAACAAATATATATTACAACATGAGAATCTATAGAAACCATAAGAAACACATAGGGTGATGATAGCAACAAGCATAATACATCACATAATATTGATCTCTAACATCATGATAGTACATGTCATAATGCGAATACAAAAATTAATTACATTTACTTGGTTATAATTGAATCAAGTCTATAGCCACCATTGATGATTTACAATAACAAGTAATTGCAACTCTTCATGACAATACTCAATGATTAACATAATACAATACAATGTATAAATAAAATACTTGGCTCCATGGAGTATGAGTTCCCTAGACTCTATAGTAGCTGTGACAATCTCAAATGTCATCTCAATAGTATTAATTATATGGGGAGGGAGAGAATCATCTAAAAACATTACCACACCAACCATGGACCAAAAATCCCTCACACTAATCCCATCAGGGAATGGCCCTCCCTTCACAAATGGGTAGATAGTGATGGTGCAAGAATCTACAGAGACTAGCAAGTACCTGTATGTTGTCTAATTCTATACTAAACATGTAGTATATCATATAAATCCATTCTATTTCAAGATATCACACTAGCATGTGAACCACACTCATGAAATGATAATGTCTCACTAAACATACTTTGGCCTAAAGCTTTACAAATAATAAATAATAATGATCTAGATCAATCAAATTCATACACACCGCTTGATCGGATTGCCTTCATCTAACATTGTAATGTCATTAACCTAGTGAAGTCCATCCCAATCCTTACTCTTCATTAGTAATGTAGATTGGTCAAACATAATTCAACCACAAGTTTCATCAACTTATATCCTACTAGCGAATGCATCATACAATATGATATGTAAAGGAGTAATAACATCATACATTTAGTCCATTAAACATATGCATTAATATTTCATTATCTTCTATCCCATACTAAAAATAATGATTACAAATATACCACCCAGGTAAACATACAATTTAACTATACACTACAAATAGTATAATTGGTTTCAATTATCTACACCCTATGGCAACCCATATTACCACAATCCAGTGTTCTAAGATTGACTACCAATTTATTTCACAATCAAACATATGAAATAGTGTTAAATACATAGAAACATAAGTGTTATATAAGCAATTATATATAAAAAATCAAATCATCATTCCCACAGAACATAATTGCATACTAACATAGCATTTTCTAAATTCTCAAAGTTTGCATGCACATATACACAAATCTATCAACCATAAAACACATACTATCCATAGCAATAGCTAGTATGTATATAGTATACAGATAAATGTAGTTATGAGTTAGGTATAATAGCTATAGTAAGTACCACCTGGGTACAACATACTTTTATACTGTAGTACCCTATGATATCCCATACTATCATAGGTTCCCAAATACATAATAACACATAATCTAACTTACAAATTTCAAAACTCAACTGGTCCATTAGATAAAAATTAAATAGTAAATTATTATACCACCCAGGTATAATTTACATACAAACATACTAAATTATCTCAACATAAAAACATGCATCAAAACACATCATTATGCACTAAGTATAACTACACATTTAACACACTCATAGTATGTAAATTTGTATGAGTATTCCATATTGAATACATAAGATAAATATTCATTCATATTATAAATTTTGAGTTAGATAATTCATAAATCCCATTATAAATATTCACCCTAATGACTCATTGCTATTAGGAGCTTGTTCCAAAGGTTATAGATCATGATTCCTATGTAACTTAATGACTTAAACAAATCATTTAAGGAACTACAGGTATAATATCCATATACAAACAATGGCACATCCTAATGTATACCACATGTAGATATTATAATGCAATTTCTAAACCATAATTTAGTGTTTTAATTAAAACTACTAAGCATATAAATCAGCTAATAAAGTAGTTATACTTGGAACACGCTTATTGCAAACAACTAGAAAAACTGAATTTTGTTTTCCTGAAACACAAGTAACCCAATTTTAAAATCAATTTATATTTGGGGGCTAATAATCAATCATTTTCTAAAATAACTTAATCATTCCATTCAATTTCCCATTAATGTTTCACCCAAGAATAATAGCTAAAGGAATCTACCCCAAGTTTCTAATTATGCAAATAGTTGTAACTAAATACAATGTCAAACTCCTTGTAATGGTTTTCTATATAATAAAAGATCTAAAATCTCTTTAAGGTTTAACTCATAATAGAGAGTAACTATGTTCCACTATTCAACTTGTATGATTCATCCACTCTATGTTTGACAATAACTATTAAATTAGTCAAGCTCTAGGAATCAAAATATTCCATAATTGTTTTATATCCCAAGTGATATATATAGTCTAGTTAAATATATATATCCAATTTAATATTAGAAAAATACATAAATATTATAATAAAAAGTATATATATCTAAACAAATGAACCATGTTTTGTATTAGGTTAACAACCAAACCCAATTGTAAAATAATTCTCAAATAAAGATGAATATTTACTATGCTAAAACTTTTAGAAAATATATCATAATGAGCTATTGGTAACCTAACCTATGTTACCACATATATTAATAACTTGGTTAATATATATCCACCTTTATGTTCATCTACTATCACCATAGATTAGTTGTTATATGTAATCTATGGTTGATATTGGGTACAATATTATATGTCTAATTTTATATTAAAATATTACATTACCAAGTTTACTTTATAATCTAGAATAATTCATTGTACATTATACAACAATTAATATTATACCAACTAAGTGTGGACATCCCTCTACCCTTCCTATCAATTCATAATAATGCAAAATCAAATATGCATTGGGTAATGTATAATGAAACTCATGATAGAATGGAAGAAAGTTTCATGATATAATTTTTAAACATGGGAATCAAAAATGAAGTGACTCACACTCCCAAAAGGAAATAGGACCATAGTATGTGTGTCTCTCTCTCTCTCTCTCTCTCTCTCTCTCTCTCTCTCTCTCTCTCTCTCTCTCTCTCTCTCTCTCTCTCTCTCTCTCTCTCTCTCTCTCTCTCTCTCTCTCTCTCTCTCTCTCTCTCTCTCTCTCTCTCTCTCTGTGTGTGTGTGTGTGTGTGTGTGTGTGTGTGTGTGTTGTCTAGACATGGAGATAAATGCATATTTGTTGTCTATTGAAAATGTAGAGGGGATATTTGAGTCTGTTGAAATCCCTAACTGAAATGGATCATGATTTTTCTTGATTTGAAATAGCTGAGATAAAAATAATTGTGGCAGTGTTTCTCTTGGGTTGAGTTAAAGAAAAGAAAAGAAAAGAAAAAAACTTGATATGGCAACAACGTTAATGTTTTTGGACAAAAAAGTTGCTTCAGGAGGTTTGAACCCTAGACATGGTGATAACAAGGATTTCATGAAGGCAATGAAGAAAGTGAAGATCAACAGCATGGTGTAGAAGAGGTAGTTACAGAGAGGGCTTGGAGTTAGATATTGTAGGAACAAAAGAAGCAATTACAAGGAAACATGGTAATGGTGATGACAACTACATCTACCAAACCACCCTACACCACCAATTCCACTTAAACAAAGAATTTTTTCTAAATATTTATTTAGACTCCCAGTGAACCCATGTCAACACCCAATATGGTCATATACTTATGTGGGATCGATTCTACTAGAAGAACATAGCTATGCCAAACATTACAACCATATATTTGCATAGAATATAAACTACGTCAACTCATTATACAGCTCCTAATACAATGATACCAAAACATATGAAGAATACAATCAAGGTCAACAAGTATTTTTATGGCACCTTAAGATAGGGATACCAAGTATAGGAACAAATACTTTGATTTAGTTTATTATACAGTTGTCCTAGAAAAATATAAACTAAGCTTACAACTTTCTATATTTACAGGGTTGGAACCTTTTTATAATAATAATAAAATTTAAATTAAGAACATTGCCTACCTAGTGAGTAACACTGAAAGACCATCTTCTCTGCTTCTTTTCATATTTCTATCTTTTGTCCATCTCCCTTTCTTGCCAATGCCTTTCTCCCAGATTCCAAGATCTCTCTCTTTGCCATAATGAGGAATATCTCTAAATCTTTTAAGGAGTTTTTCATTGCTTTTCTTTTATTTTATTTTTATTATTATATGTATATTTTTTTTCCTTTAAAGATGTTTCTTATATATATATATATATATATATATATATATATATATATATATATATATATGTATATATATATTCTCAGATTTATTAATATTTTTATTTTAATCCATTAATAATTCCATTCCACTATTTTATGACAAGATTCATACTCTTTTGCTTTCTTTTTATAATTTTTTTTATTTGTTTGTCTACCTTTGCCTTTTATTGACAATTCTAAATTTGTAACATTTTAATATTAAATGTTAAAATTCCATAATTTATTAAATAAATTAGTATCCCTGATGTTAAGAGGGTTTTAAAAATATGACCATTATTCAATAACTCATTTATAGCCTAACTAATTAAAATCATGTCTCTAACACATTAAGTGGACATGCACAATTTTGCAAGCCTCAAAATATTAATAAGAACACAAGAGAATTTGTTTTTATAATTTTACCTACTTGAGAAATCATATAAAGCAATAATTTAAACAAACATCAAAGGTAATAATTTTTAAATGTATTTTTATTAATAATGACTAACTATTGTGTGTGTGTAGGGTTTTTGTTATCTCTCTATAAACCTTCAACATCTCCATATACACCACCCTCTTTGATGATTTTCTCCCTCTAATATGTTTGAGGGAAGAATTCTCCTACATCCACCTCACAACACAGGTAGTTAGATCCTTTCACATGATAATCATAAGTAACATTATATAATTGAAACAATTCATTAATATGTTTAAAATGTAAACACATACATACACTAGTTCATAATAAGTAATCATGTATTATCATCTAACTAAGCAACATTCTATTTTTTTTAAATAGCATAAATCTCAAGGTTAGTCAGAAATATAACCAAATTTTAATTTTTCAACTGCAATTTTGTACGGAAAATCTAGCAAGTTTCTCTAATGATGAATCGAGATGTAACATCCTTCCCTCTTAAAGCTAGTCATCACCCTTGATGATGCTTATTCCTAGACAAATTATTAATCAAAAACATTTCTTAGCATAGTAATAACATGATATAAAATGTCAAATTAAGCAAATAAATAGAAATTTACTTGCAAAATTCACCATAGTTCCTTCAAATTACACTATTTTAGTGTATTGGTCCCACAAGACTCTATTTAATAACATTTCATTTTATGCAAACAAGGTTTACAAGTATTACTTACTCTAAATAGTTTTGTCATGACCACCTCGAGGTCCAAAATCATCAAGACAAGACTATATACTATAGGACTGACCACTTTTGTTACCTTGAAGGGTCCCACATATCTTAGTGAAAGTCCACTGACTTCTCAAAATGCATAAGATCATCATACAATTCAAATTAAATTACCAAAGAGAGTTTCAAAAAAATCTTCCAGCCCTCAACACATCTCTCTATCCTAGAGAGTGTTTTTGTCATCCTAGAGAAAAGTAATTAGGAAATCTAGCAAGAATAATGTGTATATGTTAATATTATCACTAGTACACATAGATTCAGATAATTATAACATGTAAATATTGTCACTACTTCACAAAGCCCCTGACAGGTATGACGATGAATAAGAATGGTAAATATAAGTATACAAAAATCATGGAATACTTGTTTATATGGAATATCTATCCACCATATACATGTGTATGGCCATACGACTAAATTTGATAAGTTTTACCTATCAAATCTTAGATTTGACAAGTATGTCTATCAATCCAACTTAGTACCATAATCTGAGTTAGTGTGAGGCTAAGTAGGATACTATCTTATCACTTAGAACTCATGTTCCCAATTCACCACTCTTCCCTTAGGTATCCACGACCTAATGATCTAAAATGTGCACAATAAATTTTAAAGAATCACAATTTTATGCTATTACTTCATTGAAATCAAGGATATATGCTAAATTATTTTAGATGTATTCTCATACAAAATAAATTATACAATCAATCTGTAATTACATTAAGTTACTACTAGTTATACATATTAGCATCATATTTCACAGCTTAACTTATTTTATTATACTCATGATTAAGAATAAATAATGTTATATTAGCATAACATACATCGGTCAAGAATCACATCATTGTTTCAGCCTTATAGGAGAATAAACAAAATAATATCTCTTTACTTGTTCAACTAGTACACAACAAGTTAAAAGTTTATTCCAACCTCTAGATTGACAAAATGTTTTACACCTCCTATACACTACTTGCTTCCAGTGATAGGTATAAAATAATTTTTTTCAAAACAACATGTTTTAAGTAAAAAGAGAGATAATGTCAATCTAATCATGAGTGTATAACATTATACTAACTATAATCAACTTACAATTCTTAGTATAACATTTAATATATAAATCAAGGTTTTCCACCTCATGTGGCCTTAAAATCACAAGTTATATCTAGTAGTGACTCTAAAGAGTCACATGTGAAAATTAAAAAAGCTATCATTTCAAAAATAACTCTTACTTACCCTCCCAAGGAAAAGGGAAAATACTACAACTCAATATTGCCCAAATGCTACCTACTTACCAAATCTTCTAGGTATGGTATCTCAATCTATTTTCATAATTGGGAGAGATATATGCCATCATAAAGATGTGTCCATCCATCCATTCTTAAAACTTATCTCTCGCCAATATTAGAAAACATTCTCTCACAAATTTTCAAGGGAGAATAGTCAAACAACATTAAAAAACAATTCCCATTTAAGAGAATAATAAATCAACATTAAGCATATACAACTCCTTTCAGCAGCATCACAATAATGTCAAAAGAGAATAAGATAATAATGAATCATCTCTAAGCCAACTAAGAGGGATGACACCACATATGTAAGAGTGAAAATTCCATAAACAACTCCTAACACAAAGTAATTATCAAGCTATATAGCTACACTCTACTAAGAAGATTTTCCACTGCCCTAAGTGATACTAAAATAAAAATGGTCTTATAAAATTTTCCACTCCTAGGATTTATAAATATAGACACAAAATTAAATCACATATATTTTAAATGAGAATCATCCCAATCTTATCAAACACTCATAAAACACAAATGGTGAAGGTCACTTGATAATCAAGAAAGTTTTAGTTACTCTCGAGGTGTTTGTTTTAAGTGATCAAACTATGGTAGAAAGCTTTTGTTCATAACTCATGAACTATGCTATATACTCATCTACCCAAACCTTGAATACAACCATCATTGATGGGACACTCGATAACCGATATCCTAAGAAACTCAAATGGATATAAGTGATCTTAATGGTACACACTAAATGTCCTACACATATTTTATGAATGTCACAAAACTCCAATCATGGTGTAACATGGTTCTGCACTGAGACACAACAAATCCAAATTCTAGTATAATAGTTCAAGATGCTAGGTTCACACTAATGAGTAAAAGACATGAAAACTCTAATGGACTCATTGGATCCTAGATTTCAATCCACATCTCTAATACCACATGTAACAACCCCGTTGGGTTAGATGTAGAAATATATGAGAAATTTTATTTATTTATCTAAAAAATATACCAAATACAGATTATACCATGAGAATATATAGAGGCCATAAGAAACACACAAGGTGATGATATCAACAAGAATAATACATCACATAATACTAATCTCTAACATTATGAGAGTATACATCATAATGTGAATACAAAAAGTAATTACATTAACTCAGTTACAATTGAAGTATGTCTACAGCCACCACTAATGATTTACAATAACAAGTAACTATAACTCTTTATGACAATAATCAATGATAAATACAATACAATATAATGTACAAATAAGATACTTGGCTCCTTAGAGTATGAGTTCCCTAGGCTCCCCAGTATCTATGGTAATCTCAAGTGTCATCTTAATAGTAGTATATTTGTGAGGAGGGAGAGCATGATCTAAGAACTTTACCACACCAACCATGGACCAATAATCCCCCACACTAATCCCATCAGGGAATGTCCCTTCCTTTATGGATAGGTAGATATTGATGGTATAGGAATCTAGAGAGACTATCAAGTACCTGTGTGTTGTATGATTCTATACTAAACATGTAGTGTATCATAGAAATTTATTCTATTGTAATATATTGCACTAGCATGTGAACCACACTCATGAAATGATAATATTTCACTAAACATAATTTGGCCCAAAAATTTACAAATAATAAATAATAATGATCTAGATCAATCAATTTCATACCCACCACTTGATTGGATTGTCTTCATCTAACATTATAATGTCAGTAAGCTAGTGAAGTTTGTCTCACTCCTTTGCTTTAGCAATGCAGATTGGTCAAATACAATTCAATCACAAGATTCATCAACTTACATTCTACTATTAAATGCATCATACAACACACTATATAAAAGAGTAATAATGGCATACATTTAGTCCATCAAATATATGCATGAATCTTTCATTATCTTCTATCCCATATTAGAAATAATGATTACAAATATATCACCTAGGTAAACATACAATTTAACTATACACTACAAATAGTATAATTGGTTTTCAGTTATCTACACCCTATGGCAACCCATATTACCACAGTCTGGTGTTCTAAGATTCACTACCAATTTTTTTCACAATCAAACATATGAAATAGTGTTAAATACATAGAAACACAAGCATTATATAAGCAACTATATATAACAAAACAAATCATCATTTCCATGAAACATAATTACATACTAACACAGCATTTTCTAAATTCCCAGAGTTTTCATGCACATATACACAAATATATCAACCATAAAACACACACTATCCATATCAATAGCTAATATATATAGTATACAAATAAATGTAGTTATGAGTTAGGTATAATAGATATAGTAAGTACCATCCAGGTACAACATACTTCTATATTGTAGTAACCTATGATATCCCATACTATCATAGGTTCCCAACTACATAACAACACATAAGACAACTTATGAATTTCAAAACTCAACTGGTCCATGTAGATAACAAGTAAACAGTAAAGTATTATACCACCTGGGTATAATTTACATACAAACATACCAAGGTATCTCAATAAAAAAATGCATCACATCACATCATTATGTACTAAGTATAAATACACATTTAACCCACTCATAGTATGTAAATTCACACAAGTATTCCATACTAAATACATAAAACAAATAGTCATTCATATTATTAATTGTGAGTTGGATAATTCATAAATCCCATTATGACTTTTTACCTTAATGACTCATTAATTTTATGAGCTTGTTCCAAAGGTTATAGATCATGATTCCAATGTAACTTAATGACTTAAACAAATCATCTAAGGAACTACATGTATAATCTCCACATACAAACACTAACACATCCTAATGTATACCACATGTAGATATTATAATGTTATGTAATTTATAAACCATAATTTAGTGTTTTAGTTGAAACTAATAAGCATATAAATTAGTTAATGAAGTAGTTATACTTGAAACACACTTATTGCAAATAACTAAAAAAATTGAACTTCATTTTCCCAAAACACAAGTAACCTAATTTTGAAATTAGTTTATATTTGGGGGTTAATAAGTAATCATTCATTAAAACAACTTAATCATTCCTTTCAATTTCTTGTTAATGTTTCACCCGAGAATAATAACTAAAGGAATCTACCCCAAGTTTCTAATTATGCAAATAGTCATAACTAAATACATTGTCAAACTCCTTGTAATGGTTTTCTATATAATAAAAGAACTATAAGCTTCTCAAGGTTTAACTCATAATAGAGGGTAGATATGTTCCACCATTCAACTCGTATGATTCATCCACTCTATGTTTGAAAATAACTATTTAATTAGTCAAGTTTTAGGAATCAAAATATTTCATAATTATTTTATATCCTAAGTAATATATATAGTCTAGTTAAATATATATATCTAATTTAATATTAGAAAAATACATGTACATTCTAATGAAACATATATATATATATATATATGAACATATTAACCATGTTTTCTACTAGGTTAACGACCAAACCCAATGGTAAAATAATTCTCAAATAAAGATGAATATTTACTATGGTAAAAAATTTGGTGGATATTTCATATCAAGCTATTGGTAACCTAACCCATGTTACCACATATATTAATAACTTGGCTAATATATATCCACATTTATGTTCATCTGTTATCACCATAGATTAGTTTTTATATGTAATCTATGCTTGATATTGGGTACGATATTATATGTCCAATTTTATATTATAATATTTCATTACCAAGTTTGCTTTATATGCTAGAATAATTCACTGTGCATTATACAAAAATTAAGACTATACCAACTAAGTGTGGGCCTCCCTATACCCTTCCCATCAATTCATAATAACACAAAATCAAATATGTGTTGGCTAATGTATAATGAAACTCATGATGGAATGGAAGAATGTTAGTTTCATGATATAATTTTTAAACACAGGAAGCAGAAATAAAGTGACTTGCACTCCCAAAAGGAAACACGACCATAATATATATATATATATATATATATATATATATATATATATATATATATATATATATATATATATCTGTGTGTGTGTGTGTGTGTGTGTGTGTGTGCCCTATCTAGACATGGAGATAAACACATATTTTTAGTCTATTGAAAATGTAGAGGGGATTTCTGAGTCTTTTGAAATTCTTGACTAAAATGGATTATGGTTTTTCTTGAGTTGAAATAGATAAGATAAAAATAATGGTGGCGGCGTTGCTCTTAGGTTGAGTTAAATAAAATAAAAGAACAAAACTTGATATGGCAACAATGTAAATGTTGTTAGATAAAAAGGTTGCTTTGAGAGGTTTGAACCCTGAACATGGTGATAACAAGGATTGTGTGAAGGCAATGAAGAAGGCAAAGATCAACAGTGTGATGTAAATGAGGAAACTACAAAGGGCTTGGCATCAAAGATTATAAGAGTAGAATAAGTGACTATAGGGATACATGACAGTGGTGGTGGAGGCTACATCTACCAAACTACTCTGCACCACTATTTCCCTCAAACTAATACTATTTAAAGCCATGTTGTTTACAAAGAAATATGTCATTTTCTCTCTTTGTGAGATGAATCTACAGGGCCTTATTCCATTTAAATAAATAATTTTTGCTAAAAATTAATTTAGACTCCTAGATAACCCAAGTTGATGCCCAAGTAGGTCATATACTTATGTGGGGTTGATTCTACTAGAAGAACAAAGCTATGCCAAACATTACAGCCTTATGTTTGCATAGAATATAGACTATGCCAACTCACTATATGGCTCCTAATACAGTGATGCTAGAACATATGAAGAATACAGTCAAGGTCAAGAAGTATTTCCATGGTACCTTAAGATAGGGATACCAAGTATAGGAATAAATATTCTGATTCAGTTTATTATACAATTGTCTTAGCAAAGGATAAACTAAGCTTACAGTTTTCTATGTTTATAGGGTTGGAATCTTTTTATAATAATAATAAAATTTAATTTCGTAACATCACCTACCTAGTGAATAACATTGAAAGACCTTTTCATATTTTTATATTTTGTCTATCTCCCTTTCTTGCCAATGCCTTCCTCCCAGATTCCAAGATCTCTCTCCCTAACATAATGAGTCGTAGCTCTAAATATTTTAAGGAGTTTTTCATTACTTTTATTTTATTATTATTATTATTATTATTATTATTATTATTATTATTATTATTATATATTTGTTTTTTCTTGTAAAATTGTTTCTTTCTTTTAATATTTATTCTCAACATTATTAATATTTTTATTTTAATCCATTAATAATTCATTTCCACTATTTTATGACAAGATTCATACTCTTTTGCTTTCTTTTTACAGTTTTATTTATTTGTTTTTTTACCTTTGCCTTTTATTTGCAATTATAAATTTGTAACATTTTAATATTAAATGTCAAAATTCCATAATTTATTAAATAAATTAGTATCCCTAATGTTAAAAGGGTTTTAAAAATATGACCATTATTCAATAACCCATTTCTAGCCTAACTAAGTAAATCACACCTCTAACACATTAAGTGGACACACGTATAAATTAGTAAACCTAAAAATATTAGTAAGCACACAAGAGAATTTGCTTTTATAATTTTACGTACTCAACAATTCACAGAAAGCAATAATTTAAATAAACACCAAAGGAAAAAAAATTTAAATGCATTTCTATAATGACTAACTATTATGTGTGTGTATGGTTTTTGTTAGCTCTCTATAGACCTCTAATGTCTCCATCTACACCACCCTCTCTGATGATGCTCTCCCTCCGATATGCTCGAGGGAAGAATTATCTTGCCTCTACCTCATAACACATAGGTAGTTAGATCCTTTCACATGATAATCATAAGCAACATTATAGAATTGAAATAATTCATCAATATGCTTAAAATTTAAACACGTACATAAACTAGTTCATAATAAGTAATCATGTATTATCAAATAAATCAGCAACATTCTATTTTCTTGAAATAGCATAAATATCAAGGTTAGTCAGAAATATAATCAAATCTAAATTTTTCAACTGTAGTTTTCTTCAAATAATCTATCAAGTTTGTTTGATGAGGAATCAAGATGTAACACATAAAAACATAACTCAAATAATCCTAGGATACTAAATTATAGATGCATACATCGCATGTTATCCACCTCTGATAACTCATCATTTGGTATCACTAAGAAGTATAAAATGGTACAATTCCCATAGCTCAATTTTTAAAACATAAAACAACAAATTCGTAGCAACAAGATAATATATGAGTTTCAAGATGGCACCCTCATATATCTATTATTAATCATCTTTCAAAACATGTCAAATGATTACTTATAACTAGTGGTATATATATGAGTTTCAAGATGGCACCCTCATATATCTATTATTAATCATCTTTCAAAACATTTCAATGATTACTTATAACTAAATCACTAAAAAATCATAGATTTTAGCATGCAATAACTCTTGCACTTATGATGTAAAAGTTTACAAATTTGATCCAATAATTATAAACACTCTAATTTGGTCAAGCAACCACAAGTACTATGTATTTTATTTCTCTTTCACATGAGTGTCTTAGTGATGGTTATAGTCTTTGTTTTCTTAGTCAATTTGAGTCTTTCAATCTTTCTTATGTCTTATTTTTCCCATTTGTAAAACTCCTAGCAGTCACAAGTCACCTTTTTCCTAGTCACAGGGGCTCCTAGCCTATCCTCCCTAATTTTTGCTCTATTCTTATCCTTAATACACTAGCACCACTTTTAGAATAATAGTGCCACATGACACTAGTGTCCACTTGTGGCTCTAGTGTTTGATGGGCCCTTTCACCCATGTTTGAGACCTAACCCCTCCATGAGCCTTCTCTTATGTTTTTTATCTCTTTTTTTAAAACTTGTCATCCAATTAATAAGTTGTTATATTAAAAAAAATATCCTCCTATATAAATAGCCTCACAAGGCATTTTACATTTAGCACTTACTATTTTGGCACTTATTCACATAAAATCAACCAATAATACAACTCAAATACTCTACATATTAAGTTTTCACACCTAGACATTTGCATGCTTGATCAAACAAGGGCCTAAAAAAAAAATATAGCATACTGTACAAGTTCATGGTGAATGTTACCTAAGGGAAAACTACATGTGATCTAAGACCCCTAGAATTGAGGTTAATGTAGGTAGCAGTCAGGACAACAAGGGTTCTACTCTGCCTGATTGTAACATCCCACAACCTAGTTTTCCCTTTTCATTTTGCATTTGATTCATTTATTATTTTAGGTGTGTAGGTATTCATTAGGGTTTTGGAGGAGATTCATCCAAAATAGTGACACAGACAAGCCCTCAAGCGATATAGAATCGCCCACAGAACCTCCAAAAGCTCATATAACTTCCCTAAAAGTTATAGACAGTCCCTACAGGAAGGATATTAATGTCAAAATTGGAAACTAGCCCCACTGGCACTACTATTTGGAGCTAGATCTCAATAAATAGTCAAAATATGAAATATTCCTTTGTGTTTGTTCAATCATTTCCATTACCCTGATCTATATAAAACTTTGTTTATCTCTAAAGAAGTTGATTTTCTTCTTTCACTTTATATTTTGGGAAAGTTCCATTAAATCAATAATTTCCAATTTATTCTAAATTAGCAATATACTCAACCCTATAACTACATAGCATTTACACTAGTAAAACCCTAAAAGGTTAAATCATTTGGTGAACTCATCTTACTTTGAATATAAAAGAGTTTTCTAGAATCATATGTCCAATACTGTGACTACAGAGCGAACACACAACTGTTAAATCAAGAAATATAGAAGAGAGTAGAAACTAAACACAATGTATTCAATAATGGAGATGAATTGCTTATATAAAAAGATGAAGTTCACAGCTCTAAACATTGTCACAACTCACAACTAGGAATCTCAATGAATCCAAGCTTACTGAATGAAGAATACAAAGGGAGAGAGGTATTTATAGGTTGGAGAGATATTGAAACCCCACATTCCAGTGAATGTGGTACTAATCTTCCTAAAGGACCTCTAGAGACCTAATCAATCTAATGTAGCCATGTAGCCAAAACCCATAGGAAAAAGGCCTACACCAACACTCCCTCATAAGCACAACTTAGGTAGGTGATGATATAAAAAATGGGTCCTAGCAACAAGCCCTGATGAGGTACCCATGTACAGTGCAATCTCTCATAAAGTAGAGAAAAGGAAAAAACCCAATGGGAAAACCTCCCCCTCTAAAAGATAAAAAATCAGAAAAGGAGACTAAAATACCCCCCAAATGAAGATGCTAAAATAATCAACACTCCACGTACATAGTGATGATCCCCAATATCCTAAAAAATATGGACATATGCATCTATATAGAAGAGAGAGAATGTGAATGCAAAATGTCACATGGTGAATGTTGTTGTAGGTCCCTCTAAAACAAATGTTATCTCTTCCTTTCAGAAGAAAGAAACCCCAAACTGTCAAACTATTTAATTCCCACTCAATTGGAATGTAGATATGAATCATGATGTATATCTCTAAAAAATGTTGAAATGTTTCTCTACTAATGCTTGAATGTGCAAAAGTCTGATCAGGTATCATAAGCCTAATAGTAGAAGATAACAATGAAGAAGCATGTAATGAAAGAGAGTGAATAGCTAGAGAAGAAGATAGATATGGATCATTCACTAAAGGAATGTCTATGTGAAGAGTGGATCTTGACTCACCAACTAAAGAAAGAAAGTCCACAGGAAAAGATGAGTTATTGATGCTCACAATAGGTGTACCCATACTATAAACAATGAAGTCCTCTTAAATATAAGTCTGTAAAGTCTTTGAAAGAGCAATAATCTCCACAAGAATAGATGTAGAATCTCATCTTGTAGTGGGGGCTCGACACAAGGAAGAACACTATCTACCATGGATGTATCATCACAAGAAATAAAAGTAGGAGGTGAGAGTACAATAGTCTCTAAAGAGATAATAGGTAATAGAAGAAGAGGTGTGTCATAAATCTCATCAAGATCTCTAAAAAGAGACTACAAGATTCTCTAAATAGTACATGGAAACTCTATATATTCCACATGGTAATGAATATCCATGGAAACATGTAGTAATATAGTGGTAAGAACCTTGTCACATGTATTAGCCCACTTATTAAACTGAACAAGATCAATGGGTATAATAATCTGACCATATATAAATGGAATATGATTCTTACATGTGAACAATTATTCCATATAAGCATGCCAAAAAGCATAATTATCCTTCCCAAGAAGGATCACTGGAGATGAAACAACTCTCCTCATTTGGATTAATAATGCATGCTCTGGAGATGGACTTTAGACAACATTGAAAATGAGTCCAATGAAATGAGAGTAATTAGTGCACAAGTGAAAATGCACACTCAAATGGATGTCAAGCTCTA
This sequence comes from Torreya grandis, assembly GCA_037957365.1. Taxonomy (NCBI): domain Eukaryota; kingdom Viridiplantae; phylum Streptophyta; class Pinopsida; order Cupressales; family Taxaceae; genus Torreya; species Torreya grandis. The sequence goes on along the minus strand of JARHVA010002632.1, from coordinate 1,297,261 downwards.
TTTACAATGCATCTAAGAATACAATAGAAATTTGTGCAAGCAATCACTAAATAGGCATAAGTAATAGTTATGAAAAAACTAAATGTGTGCAATAGAGAATGCAAGGCCCATAATAACTTCCTCGAGACAATCAATAGTGACCCCACTATGTTTAAAATAATAAATCATGCTCAAATAATGATCAATTTGTTCTTATGATTCAACACTAGTGCATTCTCTAAGTATGTACATTAGAATTAAATGAAATGGATCCACACAAGTTAGAGTAATTAGTGCACAAGTGAAAAAATATATCTCAATGAATGGATGTCAGACTCAGTTGATAATGCAGCCATAAATTTGATTAATCAATGCAATATCCACTAAATTAGCATAAATTAAAACTACAAATAGGCCAATCAAGAGGATCTCAGACTCTATCAATAATGCATCTGTACGAGAAGTAAATGTGTGAACTAGTCAGGTAGCCCCCTAAATTTTGTCACTTTATAATTCAATGCATTTTACAATGAAAATGGGCTAGCTACATGGGAAGTTTAAAAATAAACACTTTTAAAAAAGGTGGCACTTGATTTTGAATTATCGGTTATAAGATATTAATAAAACAAATTCCTGTCAATAGCCCATTTTTAATAAAAATTTCTCTAAATGCTTGAAAAATACCCTTTGGTGAGGTGAAATTTGTCTTCAAACCACTCGTTGGAACTGGATCAGAGTCTAGAATAATGTGGTTTTGTCTATTTTAGGGGGATTTGACGTCTTACCAATCCGAGCCTCAACTTTGTCTTCATCAAGCAGAGATGCAAGGCTTAAAAGACTCAAAAAATTATCTTTTTTAATATTTTCAAATGACTTTGCTTTTCAACATACTAAATGATGTTGTAGAGATTTAATAAATTCATTAAAGGTATAAAATATATAAAGAGTAAATACTAACTTGAGTATGAGGCTAGCCCACCAAGGAGGAATGGCACCAAAAAAGGGATACCACGTGCAGGAAAAAGACTTAGCCCTGGTCTTTTCCAACCAAATTTGATCTTAGGTAATGAAAAAGGATTAGAGACTATTAGTTGAAGGCACCAAGTCTAGGATCAATCTGAAACATAGCAGCAAATAATTTCTAGATCTTACCAATCTCCAATGTCCAAGTTTGATCAGTGCCAAGGTGGTACCACTTCTTCAATAGCTACACCTTTTCCAACCAACACTCAAATCTGATTAGTTTCTAATGCAGACCTCAGGTCTTATAAAAATGGAAGTCTAGAAAGATGAGATATATGTCTATTTTATGATCTCTCCTTCAATGCTTCTCATAAATATCTAATGCAATAGAACCTCCTCCATGCAGTTGTCTATAGCAAATCCAAATGCCAACAATAAAAGCTTTGAAAGCAAGCAGATGGGAATTCCAATGCAACAACTAGGAGTCAAATCTCCTTTCAACATAGATTAGTAAACTAAATCTCTAATGCAAATGTAGTAGCAATGCCTTAGGTTAGATCTAAAAATACCTTAGTTGTAAGTCAATTTTGAAATAGGAATGAAATGCCAAGATGGATCTATATAATGCTTCAAAGAAGAAAATTATTCCAAGACTATAGAAAATAGATGCCACCTTGTAAAATTCAATGCTTAGTTTTATGTCTTTCCAATGCCTCTCCTCTTCTAATGCTAGATCTACTCTCTCTCCAATGTTTTTCTCCTACTGGTTAAAGCTCAAATCTCAAAAGTCAATATGACTAATACATCAGGCAAATGACAAGAGATAGCTAACACAAGCAAGTAAAAGGATGCCTCTTCTAATTTTGTCCTTGAAAATGCAATGTTGTAGATTTGAAAGACAAGAAAAGTATAAAAATAGCTACCACAATAGTTTTAAAAAAACTTAGATTAAACAAAAATGCCTATGCATATATCTCTTTATTCAAATCTATCAAAATGCAAAGCCAAAGGTAGTGTGCGATGGCTTAGTAGATCTAAGAGGATAACCAAGGTTGATGAATTCAAGCATAGACTACTTCATTATACATATAGCCTTCAGTCCTCCATAGAAAATAATGTAGCTATCCAAAATCAATGCCAAGCACAAAGGGGATGTTGATCCTCTATGCCTCAGTAACCTCCACATAGATCTCCCTTTAATCATAGAAAAAGAGACTCTGTAAAAATCAAATATAGATCTCAACAAAACAAGGATGCCTTTTTTTCAAGAGAAAAATTTCAACCCAAAGCTAAAACTGACAAACTCCAAGCAAATCTATAACCAAACTCATGCAACCAATGCAAAAGGCCAACATACCATTAATACCTTTTTTTTTTTGCAAAAATGACCCCTATAATTTTTTCCCAAGATTTTTGAGATTTTTTATTCAAAAAAACCTCAAAATTTCATAAACCCTCTAAAAATTGATGATATAGGATTTACAAATATGCAAAAAAAACTCTAGATTTCAATAATGAACAACAATAGAAACATACAATGATTGATACAAGATACTCGAAGCTCTGATACCATAAAAGAGTTGTCCATAATCAAACATCCAAGGCCATGACTATAGATCAAACACACATAATTATTGAATCAAAAAATCTAGAAGAGAGCAGAAACTGAACACAATGTATTCTATAATAGAGATGAACTACTTATACAAAGAGATGAAGTTTATAGCTCTCAAAGTTGTCATAACTCATAACTAAATAATTTCAATGAATCCAGGCTCACTGAATGAAGAATACAAATAGATAGAGATATTTATAGGTTGGAGAGATAGTGAAACTCCACATTCTAGTGAATGTGGAACTAATCTTCCTAAATGACCTCCAGAGCCCTAAGTAAGCTAATGTAGGCATGTAGCCAAAACCCATAGGAAAAATGCCTACACCAATAGAATATTGCTTCAAAACCCTAATTTTCCTTAGGGTTTACCTTCTCTAAAATTTTTGCATTAAATTAGGGTTATAAAATTATGATTTTCTAATTTTTTGGCATAACCTATCTAATTTAATTAATTCTAGGGTTTTATTTATTTTATTTAAATTTTTACAACACAACCCTAAATTAAAACCCTATATCCACATCCTAACTCCCTATACATACAAATATTAAAAATTAAGGTTTCAATCACAATCCTATTTTCTATTACAAACTTTGTTCAAAATTTCACACATTGCACACATACTTATGTTATATTATATTTTACCTCTTGTGTGTTTTTCATTTCTTGTTTACATTATCTTCTTTGGCAAGTTTAAAATGGCATCTAAAAATTCTTATACCCCTCATCCATTTGATGCACTCTTTAATTTGTCTCCTAAATATAATAATGAATGGACTAATTTTCAATATTGTAAATTAGATCATAATAATGACATCATTTATAATGATGATGATGACTATTATTATAATGATGGATATGATGATTACTATGAGCATGACAATGAAAATGAACATGAGGATATAGTAGATACATAATCTTCTCTTTCCTTTCACTCTTCTCTTACTCCTCAAAATCAAACTAATAATATAATTCCAAAAGAACCTCTTGTTGGTAGTGCTTCATTCCAATGTGATCCTAGCTTTTTAAATACTTTTGTTACTTCATTATTTAAACTAAATCTATAAAAATGTACTATATGAAAACCACTTTTTCATGATTCAAGTAAAGTAGATAAGAACAATTCATATTCTTTACCCTTCTTAGTTATATTTGAAAAACCAAGTACAAATGATATTACACCTTTTAGAAATGCACAAACTAAGGTAGATGAGATTCTTTTCTCACCTTCCTTCACATTTCAAGCTCAATGTATTGATTCTTTACAACAAGTTCATAATGTAAATGCCTCTAACTCTTCTCCTATATGTCATAACATGCAAAAATAAAACATGGTTGTTACTTCTCCTTCCCTTGATTCCAAAATTGAAAGTGATAATCATGCTTGCATTTTGAAAATAACTAGCAAACAAATGACATGCATTACACCTACATATGATGACACAGTGCATAGTAGCAAAAATTTAAAATCTTCCACTTCTTTTTCTCTTAATGAGCATGTGGATGATACTTCTTCTAATCTTACTTCTAAAAATACATAAATTCTAATTTTGATGAGCCATGGGATAATTATTGTGATTATGATGAAGATGGCATAGAATCTACACCTTATATTTATTTTTTTAGCTCACTTATCTCTTTTATTCAACCAAAAACTAGGTCACATGTAAAAGGACACACACACACACTTATTCTTATGTTCATAATTTACATTTACTTAATAATAAAGTACATTCTATTTAAATAGCATGTGATACTCCTTCACAACTTAACAATATTAAAGATACCAATGAATCCCCTTTAATACAGTGGAACTTGTTTATCTAACTAGCCTAAACAATGGTGTTAGGTCATTTCCCTCTAACCAGGTCCTAGATACCACAGCTTAAAAAGTTATTGAGAGCAAACTAACCTTCTCTAAATAAGATTTTCAATACAATGTAACAATGGTTAAGATAAATAATAAAATTTAAGCATTAAACAAACCCCTTGATAATGATAATAGACCTTCACAAGTGTTAATTTATTTAATGCATGTTATGGGTGTTTTGCAACAACAACTATATCATCTCACTTTTGAGAACAAAGCATACCAATCTCAGGTTGATGCCAATCTTATGTATGGAAACCCTATTCCCCAAAAAATCTCAACTATAAGGATGCAACAAAACTTTCAAATACCAGTGTTAATTATCTTTGATGGACATGGAGATTCATAATTGTACATTTAGTCTTATGAGAAATCCATGGCCCATATTATAAATAAATTTAATCTATTACAATTATTTATAAAGTCCTTAAATGGGAAATCACTAGATTGGTTCTAGCATACAATCCCTAGTGGGTCTTTACACACATATGAGCAGCTAGAGATAGTATTTCTCAGGCATTACATATTGAATAAGGGACCCCTAGTCACACATGAGAGGTTACCTGCATTACATCAGGGTGAGATAGATCCTATATATGAATACATTCTATGGTTCAAAGCTTTGTTACATCAATGATTTATCAACCAATAGATTTAAAAGTACAGTACATCTTTACCAAAAGTTTAATATATCCTTTCAAGGGGATATTGCTATAACAAATATCTAAATCATTTTGACATCTATGTAATGCATCTATAGCATTATAAAAAGAGTTGGGATTAGTAATTGCATAGTCAAAGGCAGATTTGCTTATAGACCCCTCAGAGCCTTAGTCATCTAATCCAGTAAAAGATCCTACTCCACTTAAAATTAAGAATTTCGTAGAATAGAGGCCACTGATAAAGATACTTAGTAAGGGTAAAGATCCACTCTACAAATCACCTTCTATAGTGAGCATAACATAGGATATACATAGAGGGGTTATATGATTTTTAGATAAGGTTAGGCTTCATGACATTTCATTTACAATATTAGATAGGGGGATTATCACACTTCCTTATTCTAATCATCATCCACCATCACTAGGTACCACATAAGCCATATTTCCATTTTCACATGATAAATGGACATTTAGATGATCATTGTTATACACTTTGAGCTCATATCGATAAATATGTTACTCAAGGAATTATAGAGTTCACACAGAGGGCATCGAGACCTCATTTACCATACTCTCCTAGATCACACCCTACTATGATAGAGTTATCCTAGGATGTTCCATTTAAGGAACCATTGCTTACTCATCATATGAGCCCTATGACTTCTAGGACACCTATTTATGAGTAGTCCCATACACCATAGCCTCATTAGTGATGCAACTAGTTTGCAGAGCTTAGAATATACCTCCAATGCGTATACCAATCAAGATATATGGGAAAAAATATAAACCCAAGGGAATATTTCTAGTTTAAACACCAACAAATATATATGGAAATAATTATAGATATTAGAATGTACCTCTAGAATGTACACTAGTCAATATTTATGTGAATAACTACAAATCCAAGGGCACAATTTTAGTTCAAACACTAATAATAATATATGGTAATAATTTAAAAGATCAAAATGCATCTTTAGTTTATAAATTGATTAAGATATTTGAAATAAATCATACAACTTAGAGTGAAGTTTCATAATGTCAACCAATCAATATTTTTTCACCAGAGTCTACACATTCAGATAGTAGCAGTGCATCATAAGCAACTCTAGTTTCACAGTTTCCTTATACATCGATATAGCATGAGCAGTATGGTCATTGGTTCTCCATGTCATCCAAATTTAGATAGGGCATACCATCATTACATGGTATACAAATACAAACAAAAACCATATACCAATAAAATACAAAAGCCTAACCCACTACAAATATATAAATATTCATCAAATAAATTACAAATCATAACATTTCAAATAATCAAACTAATTCAACATATAACAATATATACAATATAACAAGATCCAATTATCAATACACATAATGCCAAATTAAACAAAAAACATCCATATATATAACTCAAAATATCATTTCAATACAAATATGGTGCATCACTTAATGATGTGAACATGACTACTAGGACCAGATCCCTCACTCTCACTCTCAAGATACATCAAAGCTAGAACTAGAGGCCTCATTATCTCTACATGACTTGGATCTATATATCCATCTACTCTCTCTCTTAATGCATGCCTTGCTCATCCATACACTCGACATGCTCTCACTGAAGTTGTATGTAGTCATTACTATCTGACTACTAGACCCATATAGAGCATTAGGTGTGGGCATGGTACACCTATGTAACTCATCATATGCCTCATCTCTATCTACCACTACTTGCCTATATCTTGGAGTTGATATCATAGCCCAATCAAATAAATGGGCATGCACCCCAACAACATTTTTGGCCCTCTCCACCAATCTATCCTCTATGGCATCATCAGGGATATGTCATGTCAACTCACACATTTCCAACTCAATGGTGACCACCTGGTACTCATCATCCCCTGAACCTGCAAGTGTCCACATTGTTCATAATATTTATTATCATATAAACACATAATCAAAATTACATAGAACATATAAATATGTTATTTAACTTACCATCAATAACTTTCAATGGATTTACATCTAGTACATCCTTTGTAATCATCCCACCTCTCAAAAATAGAGGTTCCCATTTATGGTCACTCCACTAGGCCATGTAGGCATCAATCATTCCCACATCATCTATGTCTATTTTCTCAATATTAGGTTCATGCTTTATAATGTAATATGAGCTAGCTCATCTATAGATGGCCTCAACATAATACCTAGCCTCATAGGAGCTCAAGAAATCCTCAACCATATCACAGGTGTTGGGGGCACATCCTACACAACATCAAATTATCGGGTGACCCACTCATATTGAAATTACACATATACATTATCCCAAGGATCATGTAGCCAATAATTAACTCAAATCCACCTCAGTTACATACTATCCTCAGATCACCATGGTAGCCCCTATAGGGTCTCCAAATTATATCCCCTATTTTTAAACTATCTGATAACTATCAATACTACATAGTGATCCTCCTTGATACATGACCTAGACATATCCATATATTTACAAGTAATTATGTATGATCTCATCCATCCCATGAATGGGCCACTAGCCTACTAATATTTATATGCTCATATGCCTAATAACATCATTGCTCTAATATCCCCACTACACATCTCCTGTGTAAAATGATATAGATCCCTATATAGGTGAGCTATCATCGTACAACCCCAAGAGTATATAGTCCCATGCTCCTCACTATCATGTATTATCTCATGCATCCTATAGGAAATCAAGACACCAAGCCCATCTACAACAGCAAATGAAGATAACAATATAGGTAGGATTTTTTTAATGAAATTACTTAGATATTTGCATATAATGATTTTATATTATGCAAAATAAGCAAATATGAGAGATCACACAATGATAATTGATAGTAGAATAGAATACTAGATAATATAGCAAAGCCACTTCAAGGGGGAAACCTCCACATCAAACCACTAATAGAAGAATACTTAACATAATGAATAAAGACTAACCACTACCTCTTATATATATTCTACTTAGCCAAGGTTATTCCATAGGCAAACCTATCTAAGAACATAGATAAATGTAACAAGTAAATAAAAGAGGTATATAAGCCACAAGTTGGCCTCACATATCCCTAGACACACCAATGGTTAAGGGTGTAACAATCCCCTCCCCTTCAAAACAACATTGTCCTCAACATTGTGGCAACTCTAGATGTTGTTGCACAAATGCTTCATCCTCCCAAGTGGCATCTTCACATGGCAGATTCTTCCATTTGACACCAGTAGGAACTTCACTACTTTTTAAAATATTTAAACGGATCTTTTAAAATTCTTAATTCCAAAAATTTAACTGAATTGGGAGTAGAAAATTCTCAACTTTATAACATTGGAGTATTTAGAAATTTATTGAAATCTAATCCAAAAATCATGTTTCAAAACTGAAATTTAGATGAATTGAAAGTTCACATCATTTATCCTTTGAGATTGTAAGATTTTCCAAATTCTTGATTTTATCCAATTTCTCGTAAATGATCAAATGATTAAATTTTGCATTATATTTTAAATCTGAATTATAATCTACAATTTAACTAAAATTGAAATGTAAAAATGAATCAAAAGATCAAAACATAGAAATTGTTTATGGGGTTCAAAATTCCTACGTCCTCGAGTTCGTATCGAACCGATCCATTAATGTTTCTAAAATTTGCAAGATAAAATAATACTTACAAACAACAAAATATCATATCTCTCTGAAAAAATAGTGTTTTAGACCTTCGAAAGACCTTGGCTAACTCAGCACGTCCTTCACCTTCCTAAATCACAAGCAAAGGCTTCTCCAAATCAAAATTGGCAACTTCTATAGCTAAAAATGGCATCACCAATTCTCCAAAATGAGAAAATGAATATACTACATAGAGTGTATCAGAATTCTAAATAACTTTGTAGTTTACTCCGAGCTCTGGTTTGGCCTCTAAGGGCTCCAAAATGATGAAATACAGCAAACTGGTCTATTATGTTCCTTACACAGTCGACTGAATGCTCTCCTTTAAATACAAATTCATGGGTTTATTTCTATCTTATCTCCCATATGCAATTTGGTTAGGCTCCTATCCTTTTACATGGAAAGTTAGGTGTTCAAGTCTTAAGCCTACCTTTTTGGGCGCTCAAGCTTATCCTTTTGTCCCACATTGGGTAGTGGGATCGGATTTCATGGCTTTAAAAAGGTTAGCGGCTAGCATAGATAATGCCAACACCCCTTTTGGTGGGATCAAGGCACCAAGGCTTATCATGATGCCTAAATTAGGTGTTAAGCTTGGCTAAGCCTATACTTAGGCATCCTTGAACCTATCTAATCCTTGAACTTAGCATTTGACTTGGTGAGCGTGGCATGTGATCTCAAGATTGACTCGACATTTCTCACAGATTCCAACCTGGGATAGAATTTCGAGCTGTGACTCATAAATGCATTGGATGGCATGGTAGGTTTGTTTTCCCATTTGGCTAGGGCATGATATTACCAAACATTAATTACAATTAAATATTACAAAGCATTTTTTTAAATTTTCTACAAACTTTGCAATGCAAATCTACGGACTTGCAATTCAAATCTATGGACTTGCAATGCAAATCTAAAGACTTGCAATTCAAATCTATGGACTTGAAATTTCTAATCTATAGAATTCCATTTATTTCCATGTGTCTCCACCTGATTGGTCCACTTGGTGTGTCCACATTGCGCCATGTCATCTTGCAACACCACATTTTTCCCTGTCGTAAGAAAACTTCAACAGACCATATCTTTTGCATACGGTGTCTATTTTGCAAACCACAAAAAGTATTAAAAATCTATCGATGATCTCTACACTGTGAAATTGGTTTTTTCAAAAATTGGAAACTTTTTCCAAACTAAACTCTGGATCACACCTCCCTACAAAAGAGACTTTTGGTCTCCAAAAGTTGACTATCACCTGAAATCTTATAACTGGTCTACTGCATCACATCACATAAAACCCAATTATAACAAGAGATAAACATTGGAAAAATAAATGATTCATAACTCAACTAAAAATGCCTACACATGGCATGAGTAAAAGAATCTGCAACTGCCAATAACTTGATCACAACATACCAAAACTGTCTGCTCGTCACATCCTGTAAAGCGGTGAACTGTCAATAACTAAAACAATTCCCAATGTAACTTCAAAAAAAAATTAATGTTGAAAACATACAATAAATGTTGTAGACATGTTGCAATACAATTCCCTGGTATGTGACTTATATGTTAAGCAAATGCAAACAACACAAAGTGTATATTGCCTAACATCTAAACATGCCCATAGGGTCTTACAATGCATCTATACATTAATGTGCCAAAAATAGATAAATTCTAAAAATAGCAGTTCAATATGAGACAAGTTTTGTAAGGAATTAACTCAACCTACAACATGCATTCTGCTATTATCTCCAACTAATCAAATGAGTTCAAGTCCTCTAGACAACTCACACAGCATAAATAGGAGATTCCAAATAACATAGAGATTTTAAACATAAGGTGAGAATTGAAATACTTTGAATGATGAACCTATCTCAAAGTGTTCTCACAAACTCTACTAATGCATCATCAAAGCTTGTTCTTTCCCTTAATAGATTCTTTCTTAACAATGCTTTGAAAGACAAGTGCATTTTAAATCCACTTAATCAAATTTTTTGCCTAGTTGACTTGATTTCCTTAGTGGATTCTTTAACATAATTATGGATTGATTTAACTTCATTGACCTTATTAATAGGTTGATAAATCATCTTAGTTTTACCATGTTTAGAATGAAAATATGATTGAAGTTTAAACAATTATCAATCCGATGTCCACTCATATGGCAATGAGTGCAAACAACCTTCTTAGGTGAGGTCTCCCTTTTACCTCTTCTCGCTTTGCCATGATGAGAGTGGTTTTGAACACCTGCAATCTACTTAAGCAAAACATGCCTCTTACAACAAAATGCAACACTTTGGTTATGCATCCCACAAAAAGTGCATGGAAATGATTGCATTATCTTCTGAATGTTAAATCCAAATTTCTTAAACATAAAAAGTGGATTAGAAGATTTAGTGCTAACTCTAGTGTAGGAACTAGGAGGTGGAATCTCAATACCTCTTCTACCTTCCTTCTTACACCTTACATGCTCTACTAGTGGCCTCAGTCCTTTTCTATTAGAATCTTTTTTTCCTTTAGCCATGGAGGAAGTTTCTCCAATTTCCACCTGCTCACTAGTGTAACCCAAACCTGCATGAAGAGATCTATGCTCTACTTGTATTGGGTTAGTAATTCCTTGGCCATCTCGACCAAGACCTCTTCCATTAAAGCCCATTTTCATCAATAATTTAGATCCTATACTCTTAGTGTGTCATTCAAAACTACCAAAAGCATCATTACTTGAATTTGAATTTGAATGAAAAGAAGTAGATGAATTACTTGGTGAATAACTTACAGTGCATTCAGTCATAGTCTCTGCATCTGAAGTAGAAGGTATGGCCTTGTTTGGTTCACCACACTGAAATTTGATCAAGAACTCATCCTTAGATTCAAGCTCTAATTTCAAACTTGCAATCTCCTCGTCCAAGGAGTACAATTGAGCTCTTAGAAAAGCATTCTCATCCTGAATTTGAGTATTAATGGCTTCAAGCTCTTCCATCTTGGCTTTATGTGACAACTTGCCCATGGTTTCCTGAAAACACATTGATTCCACAACTGCACACTGCAAGCTAATCAAGTGATATGGATAACCAATAAACTAAAAGCAACTGTCAAAACACAATCAAAAGCTAACCCATCTTTCTAACTGCTTTGATACCAAAATTTGATCTGTAAACACTAGTAAGAACTTCACTACTTTTTAAAATATTTAAATAGATATTTTATAATTCTCAATTCTAAAAATTTAACTGAATTGGGAGAGGAAAATTCTCAACTTTATACCATTGGAGTATTTAGAAATTGATTAAAATCTGATCCAAGAAACATGTTTCAAAACTGAAATATAGATGAATTGAAAGTTCACATCATTTATTTTTTGAGACTGTTAGATTTTCCAAATTCTTGATTTTATCCAATTTCTCGTGAATGATCAAATGATTAAATTTTGCATTCTATTTTAAATATGAATTATAATCTGCAATTTAACTAAAATTGAAATGCAAAAATGAATCAAAAGATCAAAACACAGAAATTGTTTATGGGGTTTGGAATTCCTACGTCCCTGAGTTTGTATCGAACCGATCCATTAATGTTGCTAAAATTTTCAAGATAAAATAATACTTATAAACAACAAAATATCATATCTCTCTACAAAAATACTGTTTCAGACCTTCGAAAGACCTTGGCTGACTCAACACATCCTTCACCTTCCTAAATCACAAGCAAAGGCTTCTCCAAATCAAAATTGGAAACTTCTATAGCTCAAAATGGCATCACCAATTCTCTAAAATGGGAAAATAAATATACTTCAAAGAGCGTATCCAAATTATAAACAACTTTTTAGTTTACTCTGAGCTCTGGTTCGGCCTCTAAGGGCTCCAAAATGATGAAATATAGCAAACTGGTCTATTCTGTTCCTTACACAGTCGGCTAAATGCTCTCCTTTAAATACAAATTCGTGGGTTTATTTCTATCTTATCTCCCACAAGCGAGTTGGTCAAGCTCCTATCCTTTTACATGATAGGTCAGGTGTTCAAGTCTTAAGCCTACCTTTTTGGGCACTCAATTTTATCCTTTTGTCCCACATCGGGTAGTGGGATCAGATTTCAAGGCTTTAAAAAGGTTAGCGGCCAGCATAGATAATGCCAACGCCCCTTTTGGTGGGATCAAGGCACCAAGGATTATCATGATGCCTAACTTAGGCACTAATCTTGGCTAAGCCTATACTTAGGCATCCTTGAACCTATCCTATCCTTGAACTTAGCATTTGACTTGGTGGACGTGGCATGTGATCTCGAGATTGACTCGGCATTTCTCACGGATTCCAACCTGGGACAGAATCTCGAGCTGTGACTCATAAATGCATTGGATGGCATGGAAATTTTTTTGTCCCATTTTTTTGGGGTGTGATATTACCCAACACTAATTACAATTAAATATTACAAAGCATTTTTTTAATTTTCTACGAACTTTGCAATGCAAATCTACGGACTTGCAATTCAAATCTACAGACTTGCAATGCAAATCTATAAACTTGAAATTCAAATCTATGGACTTGCAATTTCAAATATATGGACTCCCATTGACTTCCATGTGTCGCCACCTGATTGGTCCACTTGGCGTGTCCACATTGCGCCATGTCATCTTGCGACACCACATTTTTCCCTGTCGCAAGAAAACTTCAACAGACCATATCTTTTGCATACAGTGTCCGTTTTGAAAACTGAGAAAAGCATCAGAAATATCTTGACAAGCTCTACACTATGAAATTAGTTTCATCACAAATTGGAAACTTTTTCTAAACTGAACTATGGATCACACTTTTTCTAAATTGAACTCTGGATCAATTTGATCAGGTACTTTGTAATTGCTCAAGAACACAGCTGCTTAGTACACCTTTGAAAGATCACCTCAAGATAAAGAATAACTATACCTTTTTCAACCAATTTTGGTAATTCTATTTGAAAGGAAACTCTATGTCCAATGACTTTCTTCAAGCATGATACATGAAATACTAGATGTATGCAAGTGGATGAAGGAAACTCTAACTTGTAGGCCACACTACCAATTTTATGCAAGATTTGATAAGGCCTATAATACTTAGGGGATAGCTTATTATCCTTTTTTTGGTTGATTCAATGACATATATTTGTATGGATGAAAGTGAACAAATACCCAATCACCAATGTCAAAATGCCTCTCACTTCAGTGTTGATCTGCTTGTTACTTCATGTAATTATGGGCCATAGCTAAAATTTCATACAAACTTACAAGGACCTCCTGTTGATGGTGAATATGTTATTCAACTACATGAACCTTAGGATGGACCTTTAAGGTTGAAGTGATGGATGGAGGGTAGTATCCATATAGTGCCATAAAAGGAGACATTTTGGAAGAACTATGAACAAAAGTATTATATAGCCATTCAACAAGTGGCAGCCAATGCACCCATTTATCATATTTATCAAAAATAAAACAATGGAGATATCCTTCTAGACATTTGTTGACTACCTAAATTTATCCATCAAATTGAGGATGATAGGATTAACTATGAGCCAATTGGGTGCCCAAACATGTAAATAACACAATCTAATAATTACTAGTAAAAATGGGATCTCTATGATTGACAATCATCTTAGGGGTCCCATGCAGTTTTTGAAGTATGTTGAGAAAAGTAGTAGCTATTGTACTAGTAACAAATGGCTAGGATAATGAACAAAAATGAGCATAATTACTAAAATGATCTACAATAACCATAATAACATTTTGACCATCAAATCTTGGTAACCCTATAATGAAATCCATAGATACTTCTTCCCAATGCTGGATAGGGATGGATAAATGTTGTAAAATACCTAGGGTTTTGATGGTTTTTCCTTTGTTTTGTTGATATATCATACATTTAGCCACATATTTCTGGACATCCCCCTTGAGACCTTCCTAAAATAAACCCTGCTTGATTCTGTGATAGGTTTTCAAAAATATTGAATGACCCCCAATTGGAGTTACATGAAGTTCTTGAAGGATTTTTTGTTTAAGAAGAGAATTATTACATAGGTATAATCTATATTTATACCATAATGCATCACCTTTCCACGTGAATTTTTCAAATTCACCTAAACCTTGTTGAATACAAAATGGTTATGGCACATATCAATGCCTCAATTGATTCATCTTTTCTAGATAGTGCATCTACCACCACATTGTCCTTGCCTTTTTTGTAGACTATTTCAAAATCATAGCCTAATATCTTAGTTACCCATTTCTATTGTTCTTCAGATGATAAATTTTGTTCTAAAAAATATTTGAGACTATCATGATCAGTCTTTACCTAAAAGTGATGACCCATCAAATAAGGTCTCCATTATTTGACTGCATGCAAAATGGCCATCATTTCCTTCTCATAGATGGGCTTATGCTGATTTTTACCCTTTAGTTGATGAATTTCAAATACAAGTGGTTTACCTTCTTGCATGAGTACAGCACCCATACCGTACCTAGATGCATAACATTCAACCACAAAAGTCTTAGAAAATTAGGAGTGGGCAATACTGGAGTAGTGAACATAGCCAATTTCAATTGTTCAAATGCCCAGGTAGCTACTTCAGTCCATTGAAATGAGTCTTTCTTTAATAAAGAGGTAAGTGGGGCTACAATACTACCATAATTTTTGACAAACCTATGATAGTAACCAGTAAGCCCTAAAAATCTTTGGAGTTTCTTGAGTGTCTTAGGAATTGGCTAGTCCACCATTACTTGGATTTTTTAGGATCCACTTTCACTCCTTCATAAGACACTAGATGACCCAAATATTCAACCTCACCAACCCCAAAATTACATTTGGAAGGTTTGGCATATAATTGATTTTACTCCAAAATGGAGAGTACCTATTTCAAATGTTGCAAATGGTCTTCCCAATTTTTACTATAAATGAGGATATCATCAAAGAATACCAGAACAAATTTCCCCAAAATTGGCTTAAAAATAGTATTCATCTAACTCTAAAAAGAAGATGGTGCATTTGTTAGACCAAAAAGCATAACCAAAAACTCATAATGGCCCTCATAAGTCCTAAAAGTAGTTTTAGGTATGTCTTCATCACGAATCTAGATTTGATGATACCCAGAACATAGATCTAACTTGGTAAAATAAAGAGCACCATTCAATTCATCTATAAAATCATCAATGATAGGAATGGGAAACTTATCTTTGATAGTTTACTTGTTGAGTTTTTTATAGTCAGGGTACATCATCCAGGTGTCATCTTTCTTTCTCACCATGACAAATGGTGAAGAGTATTCACTTTGGCTATGGTGAATGATTCTTGCATACAACATCTCTTGTACCATCTTTTCAATTTCACTTTTTTGGGCATAAGGATACATGTATGGCCTAATGTGTGGTGGTGTAATACCAATAATAAGTGTCATATAATAATCATGTGTGTAGTTAGGTGGAAGTCCTTTTGGCATGTCTCCAAAAATAATAGAATGAGCATCAATTATTTATTGTAGATCAAGAGGTGGAGATGGATGAGTTGGATGTACTTATGTAGAAAACAAGCAAGCTACAATCCTTTAGCACTATTACAGAGAATCTTTGTCATTTGATGAGAGCTAAAAAGTTGTGGAGATTTAACCTTTAATCCCCTCAGCTAAAATGTCCTTTCTTCATAATGTAATGCATGAATAATTCATGAAAATTCATCTCAATAGTTCCCAAATTGGTGAGCCACTGGACTCCCAAAATAATATCAGCTCCATGCATGGGAATAACAAACATAGGATAATCTAACAATTAGTCTCCCATGGCCAAATTAATACTATGACATTTTCCTGAATAGCTAATAGTACCACCATCTACAACCATAACCTAAAATTCTAGAGATGGATAAATGAAATAGTATAAATGAGCATCCAACTTATTATGGATGAAGTTGTGTGTGTTCCCAGAATCAATCAAGATAGTGACCTTCTATTTCTTACGAAAACCCATCACCTTAAGCATTTGGGGATTACTAATACCTAAAAGGGCATCACAAGAAATAGTAGGCTGAGAGTCTTTAGATTCCTTCTCAAGAACTTTTACATCCTCATCATGTACTTCTACATCATCTTCATCATCATTGGCACCTTCAATGTAAAACAACTTATTTTCAACATAATGATGGTCTTTGCTCCATTTTTTGTCACAACCATAACATAACCATTTGGCTCACTTCTCCTTAATTTGTCATTATGTTAATTTGGTGGGTTGTGGAAATGATGGTGCTAGAAAGTTGTGATCACAACCAATAGTGAAAGTTTTTCTTTTGACCATCTCTTTTTATTCTATCATGCATGCCTTAGGGATAGCTTCTACTATAGATGTTGGGTTAAGCATTCAAACCCTGAATTGGATGTTATCTTTGAGGCCACCCAAAAATAGATCAGTTAAATTTTCCTTAGTGATATCTTCCTCCCTTAAAGAGAGATTTTAAAACTGATGAATATAATCCTTCATAGTTCCTATTTGTTGTAGCATGGCTAATTGGTTGAGATAGTTCTCAGAGACATTATTTTGATAATGAGCTGATAAATCCTAAGTGGAAATAGTCTAGGTAATAGGAGCACCATTATTTTTCTTTTGAGGACATAACCAGTGATACCAAATGTATTGCTTAGGTTTTAGATACAGGGATGCCACTACCACCCTTTGAGAACTAGGGGTTTGATGCTACTCAAATAAATTCTCAATTTGGGTAATCCAAGAGAGAGGATCCTTACTATCAAATTTATGCATGTCCACTTTTGGCAACATTGGTTTCATACCAGCATGAGAGTTGTTGAGAGGAGGATTTGAATGTTAAAGTAGAGGGTTTTTGGGTTGAAACTAAGATGCAAGAGTAACCAATTATGTCGTGATATGTTAAAATTCATTATGAACCCCATTAATCTCTTCGTGCATCCCTAAAATATTATC
The DNA here is from genome assembly GCA_037957365.1 of Torreya grandis. Classification (NCBI taxonomy): domain Eukaryota; kingdom Viridiplantae; phylum Streptophyta; class Pinopsida; order Cupressales; family Taxaceae; genus Torreya; species Torreya grandis. The sequence continues at coordinate 1,279,546 of JARHVA010002632.1, read as the reverse complement.
TTGGACTTCAACAAAGTCATCATGCCTCACCAAGTTCTTTATGTCTACTTGAAGCTAAAAAATTACCAGATTTGAAGTTCTAAAATCCATGTCATCGGTAGGAGTATTAGGAGTTTCTTCCTCCCTTTTCTTCCTTGAGTACTTAGACCTGCCATATATAAACCCTAGGAAGGTTTTAACCTTGAAAAAAGTGTACCAATCAATGGTACCATTGTGATCACCTTGTCAAGATGAATCTAATGACTGCCTTTGTGCACTAGGGTAAAAAATTTGGTACAAAAAAAGTGTACCAAAAAAATATATCATTGCGATCATCTCACTGAGATGAATCTAACGATGACAATTGTGTAAGGGCAAAAAAAAATCATAGACTTTTTTTTTAATTATTTTTTTTCAAAAAAGTGTTTTGAGCAATACAGCGTTGATGAAAAAAATTAATTCTTCCCGGATTGCAGGTTATGTTTTTTTGCTCTCACCACTCCTAAAAGCCACACCTCACCAAATCCAAAAAAAATGTCACAATAAACTTGCCCAAATCGAAGCTTTGATACCACTTGTAATGAAATTACTTAGATATTCACATACAATGATTTTATATTGCACAGAATAAGCAAATATGAGAGATCACATAGTAATAATTGATATCAGAATAGAATATTGGATAATATATCAAATCCACTTCAAGGGGAAAACCTCCACATCAATGCACTAATAGTAGAATACTTAACATAATGAATAAAGACTAACCACTACCTCTTATATATAGTCTACTTGGTAAAGTTTATTCCATATGTTGACCTATCTAAGAACATAGAGAAATGTAACAAGTAAATAAAAGATGTATGTGAGCCACAAGTCAACCACACATATCCCTAGACACACTAATGGTTAAGGTCGTAATACTTTCACAATCATGGAACATCGACAGTCATAATTAGAGTCAACAATATATCACTCAAACTCCTTGAATAATGACTCCCTACTACCATTACAAAGAAATATCTAGATGCCTATTATATGGCCCAAAGACTAGTAACCTCTTATAATATAGCATGTTACCCAGGGATCATCAATCACAAAATATGACAAACATCCTCTAATGTAATAGTCATCTCACTAGTAGGTAGCCAGAATGTGCATGTGTTTGCATCCCATTTCTCACATAATGCAGTAATCATATGATTATCCTAGGGCATAGGCTATATGAAAGTAATGTATCTCAAGCCTTCTCTCTCGATCATCTCTATCTCAGCATCTACCAATGGTAAACCCCATAAGGTCTCATTCACCCTATGAAAAACTCCCTTGTGCAAGCATTAACTGACAAGATTATAACCAAATTAGACATCATCAAAGCAAAACTAAACCCAAAAGATAATAACACACATTAAAAACCAATCAACAATACTCGGCATCATATCTCAATACTATTATATACTAGAACTACATAGAGGATAGTAGCATTGGATAGTAGTACCACACCCTAGACCCTAGCGCTAGGTCTTGGAGAGTGGCGACCAAAATGGCACACTAGAGCCATTATGTGAAAAATAGCTCTAAGACATTTCCTTTTTAGTAAAAATAATAAACAAGATAATAAAAATGATACAAATAGAAAAAAGTTTGAGTTCCTTACTAGGCAAACCTCCTCCCTAACCCAAATTCATGCCTCAACCTCTTCATAGCACAACAAGCTAGCTCCCCATCTCCTCGGCATATTTCTCTCAGTTAGACATAAAACACTTTCAACTCAAATGATCTAAATGAACTTCTAAATAAATCAAATGACCTATTTAAGTCATACTTACCCAATGCCACCTTATTAAGGTTACCCTTACATGCTAATTTCATTGACTAATACAAATCTCTTGTTATCACCATTTCTCAAGAACCATATCTCTAATTTCTGAATCATTTCTAATGGGATTGATATCAATACACAACATCCCATATTGGTTAAACCAATCTCCTCATCATTTTCAAATTTACAAAATGATAAAAATAATCTCACTATATTTAACATAATAACTTACAAAACATATATCCAATTAGACATTCCATTATCAACTCTGACATAATGAATGCACTATTCAAACTTAACACAACATTACACCTTTTGCTTACATATCCTCATCATAGTGTCGAATCGCTCACCAAAAGAGGGGAAAATATCCATAGATTATTTTAAACATAGAGAGTTTCCATTAGATATATAGACACACAGGTCTACATAGGTACATAGGTTTATACAAGCATTCAAATTCATAGATTTTAAAATATATAGACACATGGGTCTACATAGGTACACAATTTTACCTAGGCATTTAGATTCACATACTTTTAGATATACAGACGCATGGGTCTACATAGGTACATAGGTTTACACATGCATTTAGATTTATAGATTTTTAGATATATAGACACATAGGTACATAGGTTTACATAGATATTTAGATTCATAGACATTCAAATATACAAATGCATTGGTCTACATAGTTACATAGGTTTTCATAAGTTTACACAAGTATTCAGACATACGCTCTACATAGATGTCTAGTTTTGACTCAATTATACTAGTTTAATTAGATATTTAGATATATAGCTACATTTTTTAAAAATTAGGATTAGGGAGCATGATGCAGATATCAGGTTACACTCAATATCATCACTAGTATTGTCACCAAGTTTTCACTAGTTTGGGTCACATAGCCATCTATAGCAGTTGATCCATAGAATTCCACCAAACCCATTTTACTTAAAATGGGGGTAAGTGAGCCTTGTTTCTCCACACATTCAATTTACATACTCAAATTTAAAGTGGGGACAAGTGAGTTTTGTTTCTCTACACATTCATTTTACTTACTCAGATTTAGAGTGGGGGAAAGCGAGCCTTGTTTCTCCACACATTCAATTTACATACTCATATTCAGAGTGGGGGAAAGTGAGCCTTGTTTCTCTACACATTTAGTTTACATACTCATATTTAGAGTGGGAGTAAGTGAGCCTTGTTTTTTCACACATTCAGTTTACATATTATTGACAATTTTGACCTCACAAGTCAAAATGTCACCCCTATAACTTGAAAATTTACTTATCATGTTGTTTTCCATGTTTTCTACTATGTTTTTCTTATAATATTTTTGAAATTATCATTCAAAACCTTGTTCAGTAGTGTTTAAAGTCAATTTGATGAATTTAAGGTTTTAATCATCATGGCCATGTGCTTATCTAACCACCTTTTGACTAGTTTTAGGTTGTTCAAGTGATGAAAAGAGTATAGAGAATATTAATAGGCCTCATTACTTTTTATAAGTTGATTTCATGATTTATAATTGATCAAATTGTTTGGTGATATGTTTAACTAACTTCATAACCCAATTGATTTCTTTTTAAATACGTTATAGCTTCTGGAGTAGGTTTTACATGATAATTGTAGTCTAATACCATAAGGTCATGATGTACCTATTAAGGCATGAAAAAAGTCTGGTGAATACTTTTTCAATAGTTTCATTAGTTTTCTCAAGTAATTATGGTAGTTTTAGTGCCAAAAAGGCCTATTTTAAGGTTGTTTGTATAGTTATTCAAGGTAAAAATAATCTCCAGGCATCCTTAGGACCTTATTGTTCATGTAAAGGTCAAATCCATCATTTTTTAGGATTTTTAGGTGTCAAAATGTAGAAAACCTTTTTCTCTATCATATTGACTTCCTTGATATCTATAAGAAGGCCATCAGTTTTTGCTCAGTACAGTCAGGAGAGAGAGAATCAGGTCCAAAGTTATTGGAAAATGATAGGGACCCTAATGACATTAAATTTAGTGTAGTTTTTTTTATATTCATTCCCCATCTTAATGAACAATTGTTAAGAGTGTAAGGGGGTCACTATGTCGTAGTCATCCAAACAGGGTCCTAGTTTGTCTCTATTTCTTTACTTCAAAACTCAATGGATAAAAATAGTTATAATGGGATGATTTTAGGGTCAAATAGGACCTTTTTCATGTTGGACTCATCAAGTACTTTGTCTTGATAAGGAGTATTTTTCCAAGAAACTAGTTTTCTGTCTTGATTATTAAGGTTGGCAATTTTCAAGCATGTTTGATATATAAGTTGAGTGTATTCATCTTTAGGAGTTCTCAATTTCATGTTTCAGCTATGATACCTTATTTAATTCAAACTAAAGGATTATGTACCTTCATCTTGAACAGGGTCTTCCTTAAGGTAACTTGAGTGAGATGGGGCCTTTCATAATGAATACTTATAGGTTTGAGGAGCTTCTAATGTGTAGGAATATCTCAGTCAGAACAACATGATCTTAGTAGATGCTTAATGAAAAAAGAATTTTGATTCATCTCAATTAGGAATTTCATGTGATGTCTTATAAACCATACTCTCTTATAACTTAATAAATCACTCATAAGCTTGATTGTTTAAGATTTCTCCCATGGTCTCTAATGAGTAGGTAGAAGTCAAAATGGCAAATGACATGAGATTAAAGAGTCATGTGGAAAATGAAATAAATGTGAAAGAATATATAGTATCAAAGAATTCCTTAGGTGTATTAAATTAGATAATGCTACTATGAGAGTAAGAGATCTATTTTTATACCTATTTATGACTGAATTACATAGTCAGTATTATGTATTATTGTATTGCCAACTTGAGAGACCTTTAAAAGACTATGTGCCCTAAAGAATGTGTTATGAAGGTGTTAATTGGATAATCATGGATGTTATAGCAAGTATAAGTGGATGAGAATGATCTGAAGGTCACCAAGGTACATCAAAATCATAAAATAAAACCTCTCTAAACCCTGTTTAATAGAGATTAAGGTATTTTAGTTATTTTTAAGGTAAGATCATATGTTTGTTTCCTTGTTAATAAAGCCTTTTGGATGCTTCTCCAAGTTGATGCAAGGTAAGTTAAATTAGTCTAGTGTTATTAGAATCATGTTTATCATACTACCAACCATGTTATATGTCTTTCCTTTGTATGTACAGTGAGTAAATGCACACCTATAGTAGTCATAGTTTAAAGCTATTTCAAGAATAACATGAATGTAAGAGTCATTGAGGTAATAGTTTCCATTAATAAGTTATAAATGAGATAAATGTTTATCATTTGATATCTTGGTATCATAAGATATGTTTCATGACATTTTTAAATCTCCAGTTTGTACAAACACTAAAAGCGAACCTATAGCCATGTTTTTCATAGTCAGTTAGGATGAATTAGATGTTATCACATCAAGGCATGTATGTGAGAGCAAGAAGTTGAATTGTTACATATGATGAGGTGTTAGGAGGTGATATAGGTATGTGAATACCTATTTAATGGTCTTAATTCAATTCAATTTCTACATATTCAATCTATGAACTCCAAAATCACCACCTACAATCATCTTAAGGGGACCTAACTGAGTTCTAAGGACAACAAGATGAGAGAGTGAAATGATGATGTTGAACTTGGTATGGACATGTAATTTTATAGAAGTTTTTAAAGTTTTAAATAAGGTCATAAATATTTTTTCTCAACAATAAACTTCTAAAAAGGTTACTCATAGGCTAAGTGAACCTACAGTCAAGTAAAATGAGGTACAGTCACAGTCAGCCTATATACTAAGTGCATGAAAAGTCTTGTGTGATAGGTGTAGTGATGGGTTTAGATACCTTCACAAAGTAATAAGGACTCTTGGACAATATTAAATACCTATTCATGATCTTATTGCATATATTTCTCTATATAATCCAAGGAAATAGTGAATATGCACTTACAGCCAATACACAACTACAAGCATTCTTTCCTATAATAGGAGAATGTTGATAGAGGTTACAATTACACTTGTGATAGTATAACTAGTATTATAATGTTTATTATATGAGTTATGAGAAAAGAGTAAAGAATGGAATCCATTTCCATTATAAGTGTCTAAGAATGTCAAGATTAATGGGACAATGCTTAACTTAAATGGCATAGTCTATTAGAAACCCACAGGCCCACTCACAATCATAGTGAAGAGAGTGTATGTCTCACTAAAATTTAAATAATTAATAGTGTAAAGGGATGTATATGACCTCAATGAATACCTTCATCAAGTTTTGATCTAGTAATTGGAGATAAAACTCAAGAAAAAGACCTCTAGGGTCAACAAACATAGTTTGCATAAAAACCCTCAAATAGTGAGAATTCAATGTCTCAGACCTTTTTGGATGGTCAATATTTTGGAGCATCATTATGAATCATTTAATATATATTTAAAAACATGTTTATAGCTTCATTTGATATGAAAGCAAGTTTTGAGGGCATATGACCCAAAAAAACCTTTCTCAGCCTTTTCATACACAGTCACCAGCCTGAGTGCCAAGTTTGTAGAGGTAAGACCTTCATCAAGTTTTGATACAGTGATTAGAGAGAAAACTCAAAAAAAGACCTCTAAGTCAACAAACATAGTTTGCATAAAAACCCTCAAATGGTGAGAATTTGATGTTTTAGATTTATTTCTATGGTCATTATTATGGATCATCATTATGAATCATTTCATAGATCTTTAAAATCATGTTTAGAGATTTATTTGATATGAAAGTCAATTTTGAGGGCTTATGACCCAAAAGAATCTTTCTCATCCTTTTCATACATAGACACTAGCCCAAGTGGTAGGTTTATAGAGGTTAGAACTTATTACAATAGATGTATATATGCTTGAGGGTTATTGAGTGTTTGTAAGGGGTTCCATGCTTGAAACATATGACCTTGGTTCAACAAGTTTGTCCTGCAACATAATGAACAATCAACTAGAAGATAGAGAACCCTATTTTTCTTGAGAACGAGCTCAAAGAGGTCAATTTTTTTACTCAAAACTTTCATGAGGTGTTTCATGGGAACTCAGTCCCATAGTATGTGTTATAGGTTCACCATACTATAAATTTTTGGCATTGGTTTTTTTAATAGACCCCTATCCTTTATAAACCATTGTTAAGAACATAAACCCCTCTAAACCCTTATTAAACCCTAAAACTGACCTGATCAAGAAGATATGATTATTAATGCCCTAAAATTCCATGATTTTACCTTTAAATTATCCTAATGACACTAATAACTCTCCTAATCTCGCCTTCAAGGTGTTTGTTCACATGTTCAGGTATAGTACCATACTTTATAGGGCAAAATATATATCTTTACGCTTGTTTATGAGGGTATAAGTTGAGGATTGATATCCAAACCATTTAAAGAGTCTATGGGAACTTTATATATGTTTAATAATCATTCAAACTCTTCTAAAAGTCTTTCAAATTGTTACACCATCCCTACAAATTGGCCACTAGGTCAAAAGGTGAGAAAACTCAATTTTAGAAGCCAAGAATCAATGGTGAAGGCCATGTGAATGAAATAAGAGACATAAACCTCAAGGAAAGAGTTTTATAAATGTTTTATAGGTCTCATCAAGTCATTATCAGTCACCAAAACTTACAAGTTTCATGAAAAACATCTCAAATTACCCCTAAATCATACATAAGCATCTAGGCTTGCCAATGGCTATTTCATGGTTTGCCCATCTACACAAAGCCCCATAACATGAAATTTGTCATGGAGGATGGTCTTATTCCAAGTAAATTTAATCAAACATTTTTTTAGGTTTCACATGCGGGTGGCCATTTGGGCCAAATCTCTATTTCTAAGCCTAGGAGGCCTAATTAGAGAGAGAAATGGTAGAAAATAAATGCTTCCACTTAGATTTCCATCCTAAAAATTTTTATGGAGTTGTAATGGAATATATGGTCCTCAAAAATTTTCTCATTTCCCTAGTACATTCTATACACTCTTCTTCACAAGGAGCTTTACCAAGTTTTAGGGCTACAAGGAATGGATGGAAAAGCAAGCAAACGGAACAAAATTACATATTTTTAAGGTTTTTATGGATCTAATTATATTATTTTAGGTATAAATTTATGTTTATAATTCATCCATGAAGGAAGAATGATTTATTGAAGGAAATTTCAACTTTTCACCCTTTTATGCCTCATTGCGAAAGAAGAGTTCAAGGGGTCAACCAACCAAATTGATGCATAGAAGATTTTCAAAAGTATTTATTGATGTTGATACTTGTCTCTTATGCCTACTCAAGCAATAAAAATTCAATTTTTTTATTAGAAGGATTCAAAGGTTTAAAATGTCTTTAACACTCCTAATAAGACATTCCTTCTTTCCTATGCCTTGCATGTTGAAAGAGTCAAGAAAGCATCAATGAGCCTTATAATAGCCCAAGTAAGGTGGAGAGACCTCATTAATAATTGTATAAGATTTAAATGTATGGATTAATTAATAATTAAATTATTATTTTCAAGGAGGTGACATATTCTTCAACAAGGACATATGAACCAATATATAGGGTGTGCAAGCAATAATATAGGCATATTCAAAGTGGTCAAGCTTGACCAAGCAATGATGAATACCTTTTAAAGATTTACAAAAAAGGATACTATACCTCTATGCCACTCTAAGGACATAATTTTTGAATAAATATTATAGTAAACACTATGAAGCAACTTGAGAAGTTTGAAGACAAGTTAGTCATCCTTATTTTGGGGCTACTTTGTTTCCCCTATTCTATGGTTTTCTATATGTACTCTCTTTTATAGAATTGTATTAACACTCTTTTATTTTGGCTATTCTGAAAAGCTGCCAATTTTTTTTACTCACCTCTTGAATAAATAAAAAGTTATTTTCCTTCATTTTTAGGTTTTGTGTGAAGTGTACGGTGATTACCATTAATATAGCATTGTGAATCTTTAGTTTTCCTATGTTAATGTATAGTTTTTATACCTTCATATAGTATATTTGAGTTTGTATAGGTCATATTAAGTGTCAAGATCAATCTTAGTCTAAGTTTGGATGTGAATTCAATCCCCTTTCATTCTTTCTATGCAAATGATGAGTTTGATAAGTACTTTATGTGAAACACTATTGTAGAGGTCATATACCTGAAGTGAAGAGAATGTGTGCAAGCTTATTCCCTTCTTAAGAGTGTTTATTTTAATCAATAGTGGTCATAAACATTGGTGCATCACCTTCATTCCAAGTTTTCATTTCAATTCTATTACAAAAAGTATCCCTTTCACCCTTTTCATAGTCAAAATTAGTAGTTAGCAAGATTAGGATTAGTTTTAGTGAGTGCATCAAGAGAACCATCCTTTTATGTAGATATTCTCTACCTTCCAAAGTCACCCACACTTAGGAGATATTCCATTATTTCAATAGGAGTAGTAAGTAGCATGTATTCTCACAAAGGTAGCACTCCTCATTGACAACATTTTTTGGCACTCTTGGTAGGACACATACTCCTTAGCATATCTAAAGTTTGGAGCTGGAGAAAAGCATTTGCAGTAGCAAAGGACACTCATCATCATTTAAACTAGAGGATTCCTTAGAGTTGTAGGATTCTTAGCAGCATGACATCACAACTTTCATGCCAAAGGTTACCATCAGATCATCAAGCAAAGGTATTCTTTTTTAATTTGAGAAGTTACCTTATCATTATTATAAAAGGAAAAGATTTATAAAGATAAACCCCTATCCTAAAAATTTGTTTCAATCTACTTAATATCCCATTATATTATATTGTTTAATTCCCAATATCCAAATGGTTATGCCTAAGAACCAAGTGTTTACCTCATTCAATAGAGGAAGTCCACTAATCTTGCCTAGAATGATGATATACCAGCTTTAGCTCTTAAGAGCATTCCTTTCTTCTTAGAAGAAGACTAAACTATGCCTATTGAGCACATAAAAAATGGTGCCAACCTTTGTTCTGTCCACATTGTTGTTTAAGAGAATGTAGCTATTAGACTAATTTTTGCATCCTTCAAAGGAAAATCATTGTAGTGGTATATAAACCTTCCTTTAAATTCCATTGATTCTTGGGATTGACTTAGATGCAGCCTTTTATAGGAATTTTGAAGACAAATCTAACCACCTATCATTGGTTAAACAACTCACCACCATAGAGAGGGCTCCTCATGAGTTCATGACAAATTTTAACCTTAGATTCCAAAAAACATGGACTAGGATACCTCTAATGATCAGGACATCTCTAGAGTATGCCTTCTTATATTATTTAAGAGTTCTTAATTTAGACATTAGTGTCATGATTCAATCAATGGGTGGCACAGTGCTACCAAACGCTTATGAAGTAGTAATCAGAGTAGAGAACATCTTGATGTAGGCTATAAAATTAGCACCTAGACATCTTATGCCTTTTTTCCTAAAAACACAGCTAATCCTAACCCCTCAAGCTCCTCTTATGGCTCTCATTCTATCCCCCCAGGCACAAGTTTTAGCCCTTCCTAATCAATCAACTAAGATTAGATAACTCAAAGGAATGTTGAAATATTTTTGGAATGAATTTTTTCAATTGAAAATGTAGCATTACCAAGAAAATAGGCCTTACCAAGCACCTAATCAACCTACCTATCAGCCTTTCAGACAAATAGACCTCCTTATTAAGGCTTTAGAGAATAAAGACCTTATCAAGCTCAAAGAGTTATCACACAGGCCAAACCTTATGTAGTAGTTGATCCTAATGCACATTAATATAAATTTATTATCCCTATGCCAACTCAAAATAATATGATGTTAGATTTAGGTTGGAAACCATCTAATCAAAATGATATGTAGAATCAAGGCTTAGTCAACCAATCTATGGTAATGCCTCAAATGACTCAGGAAGAGGCTTCTCTTCAAGAAGGTCAACATAGTGAGGGTATGGCACAATAAGATAAGGTGCATCACAAATAAGGGAAATTGGATTAAACTTTTATGAATTGTCAACTTGATGACCATGTAATCTTGAATCAAGTTTGCAATCTTGGTACTTCAAACAATGTGGTTACAGTTGTAACTAGAGCAAAGAAAAGAGTAATTAAAGAGACTAAGGAGGTGGGTCATGTTCTAATAATACCTCATATTGTTTCTAATGATTTAAATAATAAATTTTTTTCCCAAACATTATATAAAAATAAAAAAAATAGAGGTTGACAATTCTCATCAAGTACCACAAGTGCAAGATCAGCCAGTTATGCAAAGAGGGCAGCCAAAGGTAAGTACAACTCCATTCATTATTATTGATCATATGAAAAGGTATAATATTACCATGATCATGTGTGAATATTTATAAATACTAAGACAAAATTACATGTTAATTCAATAGCTTTCATCCCTAAGTTGTCACCAAAACTAGCTGAGAAAGAGACCATAGTTTTGGCAAATTTATATCATCCAATGAGACAACAAGTGAAAAAAGTACATAAAGAGGTAAAAGTGGGTAAATATTAGGAAAAATAGAGTAAAACACCTCCCTTTTATCTCTCTTTTATTTTTTTCAATACCTTTATCAACAATTTCATGGTTGACAGTGGAGCTAGTAGTATTGTTATGCCTAAGCAAATTGCAGAGAAGCTTGGTTTGGTGTATGAACCAAACACCAAATGGGTATTTCATATATATGGATCACTAAAAAATACTTTTTTCATGATAAATTAATTGAAACTATCATTACACTATTTCCCAAATGTTACTATTCAGCAAGATGTAGTGGTGGTGGACTTGCCTCCCTATTTTGCCACGTGCTTGTCTAAAGATTTCACATCAAAGATTAACAATTACTTATTATATGATTAGAATTATTTAATGTTTAAAACAATGTATGTGACCAAGGTAACTATTCATTATGATCCTATTTCACACCTTCACTTATATCATTACATGCCAAGTGTTGTGAACACCAACTATGTTACTTCAAATGAGGTGAAACAAACTAGTGAGGTAGAAACCAAGTCACTTCTTGAAAGAGTTATTGATATTTTACTTGATAAATGGGCCTCAAACATGAATGAACATGATCAATATAAAAATATTGAATATTATGGACTTGGTGTCTATTTCCTTCATGAAAATGATGCACAAATTCTAGGCATAGTGAAGGAAGATGAGTCAAAAGATGGTATTTGGCATTTGTACATTGATGGGTCAAGGAAAAAGCATGGTACCAAGGTTGGAATGATGTTTATATCACCTAAAATATATAGGTATTTTTTTATTATTAAATTTTAGTTTCATTTTCCAATAATGTAGTAGAATATGAGGCTCTAGTCCATGGTTTATAGTGGGTTAGGAAGATGGGAATATATGTTTTACAAGTTTTTAGTGATAGTGAATTTGTATTTCATCAAAATAAGGCCTTGATTATATTTTATAATCATATATTTTGGGACCACCTTTAAAATTTTGAGGCTTTTGATATACAGGTAGTGCCAAGATAAAGCAATAAACATGCAAATAGATTGGTTACCATAGGAACTTAGTTCATTATTCTAACTAATATGAGGAGTGAGAAAGATCAGTCAGATATTAAGATTATTTTTAGGCCTTATATTCCTTGCAATCATGATAAATAATAGGTTTTTGAAGATGATAACCAAATTGTTTATTTCTTGCAATAAGAGGCTAAATTTTCTTTTAGAAATTAGTCAAAGCTCTTGCAATAGTATGGGGATCAGATTTCTCAACTTAAGTCCAATAAGCTACCCAAAGGTTTTTTCACTCTTGAAAACATATTTAGTAGAGATGATGAGATGAGGAGAGAGAAGTCTTCATTGTCAACTAAGGAGGAACACTATGCTAATGTTGAGATAATAGCTAATAAGAGTCTTGAATAGGGTAAAGTATGTACTCCATCTTAAAAAGAATCATTCATTGATTTATGTAGGTATTTTATTGATGTCTTTGCATGGTATTATAATGACTTGAAAGGATTTGATCTAACTTTATCTCAACACACCATTGAGATAGAAGCTAAAACCAAACCAGTTAGAAAAATACAAATACCAATCAATCCAAAACTTAAGCCTTTGATGAGAAGTAAACTTCATAAGCTCATTGAATAAAACATCATTTTTCTAATCAAGCACTCTACTTGGGTGGCAAACCCTATTCCATTAAGGAAGAAAAATAATGAAATCAGACCTTGTGTAGATTTTTATGATTTTAAAAAGGCTTCTCTCAGAGATCATTACACATTGACATCCATGGAGCAAATATTATAGCTGGTAGAAGGTTTAGAGAGGGAGGTTTTAATTTTTTAATGGGTATAGTGGATATAACTATATTCTTGTTAAGTAAAAATATCAGTTTAAGACAGCCTTCACTACCAAGTGGAGGACTTTTGCCTACAATAAAATGCCATTTGGGTTGTCTAAAGTTGGAGCAACCTTTCATAGAGCTATGGATATGGAATTCCAAGTTATAATCAATAGATTTTTTATTGTTTACTTAGATGACATTACCATATTTTTAAAGAGTGCAAGAGAACACATGGTTCATCTCAGGGGGGTATTTAAAAGATGTAGACAATTTGGGGTGTCTCTCAACCCCAAGAAATGTGTCTTTTTAGTACATGAAGGTAATCTTCTTGGACATATGGTTTTCAAGCATGGTTTAATATCTTATTCTAAGAGGATAGATTCCATACTTTCTCTATCTTTGCCTAAACATAAGAAGGCATTACAAATCTATCTAGGCAAGATCAATTTTATAAGGAGATACATTTCTAATTTTACAACTTTAGCAAAGCCACTTACAGCCATGCCTAAGAAGAATCAAAGTTTCAATTGGAATGAGGAGGGCATGAAGAGTTTTAAAGAGATAAAATAAGAAATAGATAGTTCTCCTACCCTTAATAATCATGATTTCTAAAAATACTTCATATTGTATACATATGCTAATATGGACACAATTTTAGGTATACTCATGCAATAAAATCAAGAGGCTTTGGAGCAACCAATAGCTTTATTCAATTAATTATTGGAGGAATATGAGATAAGGTGTACCTATGTAGAGAAGCATGTTCTTTCAATAATCATATTGCTTAAAAAAGTTTAGACACTTATTATCTAATAAGGGGATATATATAATGGTTGATCATCCAAGTATTAAGGAGTTCTTGTTGAATGAGGACATAAATGAGAAGAGGGCAGGTTAGATAATAATAGTGATGGAATATTACATTGAAATAAAGGTCACTAAACTCATTAGAGGTAAAGGATTATGTGAACACCTAGCCCAAGACTTGAAAAAAACTAAGGAGGCAGTTTTAGTGCTAAATGATGAAGAAGTTGCAGCTGATCATACATCATATTTAAGTTGGTTTAAAGACTTGTTAAGGTATCTCCAATATTTTTTATATCCTCCTAACTTAATTGCATCAAGGAGAAGGTATTTTAGATTATATTCCAGTCCTTTTCTCCTTGTTGATGGTATGCTTTTCAAAAAAGTCATCAATGGTATGTTGTTAAGGTGCATAGAACTAAGCCAAATAGAAAGGTTTCTTGAAGAGTTTCATTATGGACATGGTGGAGGCCACTTTTTATCAAGAACTACATCCCTTAATATTATGAAATTTAGGTACAATTGGCCAAGTATATTCAGACATTATCATGCTTGGGTGAGGAAATGCAAGCAATGTGCCATGTTTATAGGAAAAGAAAGACTTGTTGCCTTACCTCTCTAACTAATTGTAGTGGATCAACATTTTTTCCAATGGGGTTTGGACTTCATTGTCCTCATTAACCCATCTTAAATATTGGATCATATATGGATCCTTACTACCATAGATTACTTCACCAGATGGACAGAGGCAATAACTTTGAAAAAACAAAAAAAATCGAGTGTGTTAGATGTTTATGAAGGTTTTCTTACAAGATTTAGAGTTCCCTCCACCATTATTTCAAATAAGTCCATGGATTTTTTGGGAGCTAAGATTAGTCAATGGGTTTTTCAACATGGTGTATACCTCAGCAATTCATCAAACTACTACACACAAGGTAATGGCCTTGTTGAGTCCACCAATAAGAAACTATTGAAGATCATAAGAAGGAATATTGAAGATAATCAAATATCATGTAATTTAAAGCTTAAGTTAGCTCTATGGGATAATAGGATCACATACAAAAGGTCTATAGCCAATTCACCATATAAGCTAGTTTATGGAAAGGAAGCAAGGTTACCCATTTCACTTGAGTTTCCTACCTTAAAACTAATACATCAACTGGATTTGTTAGATAATGAAATAATGGAGGTAAGGTATGTTGATTTTATGGAGCTAAAAGAAGTTACAAATAAGTACATGGTCACCATGGAAATTCATCAATCATAAGTGAAGAGAACCTTTGACAAAGAATCATCTTTAAGGAGTTTTAAATAAGGAGACTTGGTTCTCAAGTGGGATGAGGACAAAGTTAAACTAGGAAGACACACCAAGTTTGAATCACTTTGGAGTGGCCCCTACATAATCTCTATTTGTAAATGCCACAATGTTTTTCAACTTACTAAGATGGATGGTGAAGAGCTTCATATCCCAGTCAATGGGATACATCTTAAGCATTATTATTGAGAGATAAGTTCTTTTGTATATATTTTGTTTGTTTGTTTTCCTCAAAGTTTTATCCTAAAAAATTAGTTTGCTTATGTTTTATTTCAAATAAGTTCTTATCTTGCACATGTGTCTTGTTAGTTGGTTTGACTTATTGTGTGTGTCTTCTTTCAATGTTTTTAGAGGGGAAACAATAGTCTTATTTCAATTCAAGAGTCTTTTAGTCATTAATCAAATATGATAGTGTTTATTTTATAATGTAAGAGAGATTTTATGAGTCCAAGAGAGATGTCAATGGTTTGGTTCATAAGCATATCAGGCATGCTTCCTAGCTAAGTTACCAAAATGTTGATAATTATGATCTCACAGGTCAAAATGTCACCCCCTATAACTTGAAACTTTACTTTCCATGTTGTTTTCGATATTGGATACTATGTTGTTCTTTTAATATCTTTGAAATGGTCATCCAAAACCTTGATTAGCAAAGTTAAAGGTAAATTTGATGATTTTAAGGTCTAGATCATCATGGTAATTTGCTTGTTTAGCCACATGTTAACTAGTTTTAGGTTATTTCAAGTGATGAAAATATTCTAGAGCATCTTAATAGGTTACATGCCTTATCTCAAGTTCATGTCATGCTTTACAATTGATCAAACTAGTTGGTGATATGTTTGACTAACTTCATAACCCAGTTGATTACATTTTAGATAACTTTATGGCTTATAGAGCAGGTTTTGCATGATAATGGTAGTATAATATTAGAATAAGGTCATTATATACCTATTTAGGCATTAAAAAATTCTAATTATTACTATTTTAGTAGTTTCATCAAGTTTCTCAAGTAATTATGGTAGTTTTAGTGCCAAAAAGGACTATTTTAAGGTTCTCCATACAGTTATTTAAGGTAAAATTGACCTGTAGTCATCCTTAGGACCTTATTTTTTCATTTCAAGGTTAAATACATGTTTTGGGAGTATTTTCATGTGTCAAAATGTAGAAAATTGGTTTATCTTTCCTATCGACTTCCTTGGCAGCTCTAGGAAGGCCATCAGTTTTTGCTCAATACAGTCAGGAGAGAGAGAGAGAGTCAGGACCAAATTTATTATAAAATAATAGGGAAATTAATGAACTTAAATATAGTGGTATTATTTTTCATATTCATGCCCCCATATTTATGAATAATTGCTAAGATTGTAAGGAGGTCACTATGCCCTAGTCATCCAAACAGGGTCTAGGTTTGTCTTTGTTTCTTCACTTCAAAAATAAATGGATAAAAATGGTTATAATGGGATTATTTCAAGATAAAATAGAAAAAAATTTATGTTTTAATAATTATGTAAGTTATCTTGATAAGTATTTTTTTGATAGGAAACTGATTGTCTATCTTGATTGTTAAGGTTGGCATTTTTCAAGCATGTTTGATATATAAGCTGAGTGTATTCATCTTCATGAGTTATCAAGTTCATGTTTTAGTTATGATACACCTATTTAATTAAAACTAAAGGATTACTTACCAAAATTTTAATAGGGTATTCCTTGAGGTAGCTTGAGTGAGATGGGACCCTTCACAATGAATAGTTACAGGTTTAAGGAGCTTTTAATGTGTAACAGTATCTTAGAGAGATCAACATGATCTTAGCAGATGCTTAATGAAGAAATAAGTTTTCTTCATCTCAGGTAGGTATTTCATGTGATTGCATAGAAACCATACTCACTTAGGACTTTAAAATCACTCATAAGCTTAATTGTTTAAGATTTCTCCAATAGACTTCAATAAGTAGGTAGAAGTCAAAATGGCAAATAACATGAGATTAAAGAGTCATGAGGAAAATGAAAGAAATGTGGAAGAATATGAAGTATCTCAAATCATTCTCTAGGGGTATTATATTTGATGATGATACTATGAGAGTAATATATCCATTCACAAACCTATTTATGACTAAATTACATAGTCAGTATTATGTATTAATGTATTTCCAACTTGAAAGACCTCTAGAAGATTGTGTGCCCTTAGGAATGTGTTATGAAGGTGTTAAATGGATAGTCATGGATGTTATAGAAAGTATAATGGGATTATAATTATATAAATGTCACCAAGGTACATCATAATCATAAAATAAAACCTCTCTAGATCATTTTTAGCAGAGATTAAGGTATTTTAGTGGTTTTTAAGGTAAGATCATATGTTGGTTTCCTTGTTAATCAAGCCTTTTGGATGCTTCTCCAAGTTGATTCAAGGTAATCTAGACTCATATAGTGTTGTTAGAATCATATTTTTCATGCTACCAACCATGTCATATTTCCTTCCTCTATCCGTACAATGAGTAAATGCACACCTACAAAAGTCATAGTTTAAAGCTATTTTTAAAATGACATGAATATAAGATTTATTAAGTTAATGTTTTCCATTAATAAGTTATAAATGTTTAGAATTTGATATCTTGGGAGAATAAGGTAAGTAACATGACATTTTTTAATCTATAATAAGTACAAACACTAAAATTGAACTTATAACCATGTTTTGTCATAGTTAGTTAAGATGGATTAGATGTTATCACATGAAGGCATGTGTGTGAGAGAAGGAAGTTAAATTTTTACATATGATGAGGTGTTAGGATTTCCATTAATAAGTTATAAATGTTTATAATTTGATATCTTGGGAGAATAAGATAAGTACCATGACATTTTGTAATCTATAATAAGTAGAAACACTAAAAGTGAACTTATAACCATGTTTTGTCATAGTCAGTTAAGATGGATTAGATGTTATCACATGAAGGCATGTGTGTGAGAGAAGGAAGTTGAATTTTTACATATGATGAGGTGTTAGGAGGTGAGATAGGTTTGTGTATACCTATTTAATGGTCTTAATTCTATTCACTTTCTACATTTTCTACCTATGAACTCCAAAATCACTACCTATAGTCATCTTGAGGGGGCCTAACTGAGTTCTAAGGATAATAGGATGAAAGAGTGTAATAACGAGGTTGAACTTGGTATGGATAGGTAATTGAATATAAGTTTTTAAAGTTTAAAATAAGGTCATAAATATTTTTTCTCAATAATAAACTTCTCAAAAGGTTGTTCGTGTGTGTAGTGAACCTACAGTCAAGCAAAATGAGGTATAGTCATAGTCATCCTATGTATTGGGTGCATGAGAAGTCTTGTGTGAGAGGTGAATTAAGAGGTTTGGATACCTACACAAGGTAATAAGTAATCCTGGACAATGTGTTGAGTTCAACACACTCCCATTCTTTAAAATGGGTACCCTTATTTCAAGTTTTGCTAATTTGTGCTATAATTAAGCATTCAACTTGAACAGGAACTAGTATTGAATATCTTGTGTTGATCTAGTTTACATAAGTTTGTTAGCATATAATATTCATTTGACTTTGATATTATTTTCTAACATTCGATCTCTATATTTTAGGTGGCATGATTAATGGAGTCCATCCAAAATGGACAATGTCTGATCTTCATGATTTAATGTTAATTTGAATCTTTACTTTTAATAACCCTTAGTCTTTAATTAATTAAATGAATCTATGTCTAAATCATGTAAAAGCTTAGTCTAAAAATGTTTTAGCCTAGGTGTTTTAAAATAGGATTCAAATTTATATGGCTCATTTTATTTAAATTTGATTGGGAAGCACTTTATTATAGACTTAGTTTAAAACTTTAGCCTAAGTCCTAGTTGTATTTATTAATACCACTAAGACCTTAATCAAAAGTCTTTATGTTAAGTCCTTTATATCTTAAAGATCAATGATTTATGGGGACTAATTAACGAGGGGAATATTTTATTATGTTTCAAACTTAGCTTGGAATTTATATGAAATTTTTAATCATGTTTATCAACATGATAAGAACCTTAGTCTGAATTTTTTATGCTAAGTCCTTTAAGTCTCCAAACACTTATGTATTTAATTTTATGCCCACAAGAACAAACTAATAGGGAGCTTTCACATGGTGATTTCTCAAATTTTAGGAAATCATATCAATGACCCATGACAAAGGTCTAAAGTCAAAATGGTCTAAAGGAAGATCAACAGTACGTGTTTGTTTGCACACTGAAGATCTAATGGCACAGGGTGTAGTTCGTAAATCAATAGATTTACAAAGAGACCTGAGAGTGCCAATTGGCAACATCTCAAGATCTTGAATGGTAGATCAATAATTTGTGGTCCCTTCCATAGTGTCAACAAGTCAACAAACCTACAATCCTATGGAGCTACCAAGTGGCACACCCGCATTCAAGCACTTTATTATATTAACTTAGTTTAAACTTTAAACCTAGGTCCTAATTGTATTTATTAATACAATTAAAAGACCTTAGTATAAGATATTTATTCTAAGTCATTTTACATTTATCTTTGTAGAAGTGAACCCAAAAGTGATAAATATCAAGCTCACAAGTACATTGGGAGTTAAAAATTCAAGCACCAGCATCTACAGTGCATGTTAACTTGGGCACCATAGATCCGATTGTGTGTGATCAAGATGAAAGTAACAAAAACTTTTTAAATAAAATGTGGTGGTGACAAGTGTCACCATCATGGGAACATTTAAATAGAGATTTGACGATGTGAAGGTAGAACCCAATATATTGAGATATATGAATCGTGTTGACCCATGTAAACATGATCAATGATGTGAGATCAATAGAGAATTTTAAAAGGTATTAGAAAAAGTGAGAATATTCCACATGGCACAAAAACACCCAAATGATGAAAAGAGCTCAAACATCCTACTAAGCTACCAAATGGCATGCTCACATTCCATCATGCAGAAGAGGATCTGACAGTATGAGTCCTAGGTGGACTTTTCAAAAATCTAGACCCAATGAGGTGTTGACATGTGTCCTAAGGACAATAGTCACATTTAGAAAGATAACAAATATAATGACATGGCATTACCATATGGATAAAACATGTGGATCTTTTGACACTTGAATTATACTATCATCAGCCAGTGGGTCTCAAAGTTAAGTTGGATAAGGAATATTCCTCTGGTAACTAAGCTTGATAATATTTTGAAAAGGAATATTATATTCTATAAATGCATGAGAAACATGTAATGCACAGTCATGTTAGGTTAGTCATAGTTAAATAGGGTCATGAGTTTTATTAGCATTGGTAAATAGATACTTGTCTATGACACTTGTCTAATTGCATGTTGATAAGGAATGACCAGAATACCTTATGAAAGGTCTATATAAAAAGGTACTATCCATTGTAAAGGAAGGGGGGAGTTCTTAGAGCCAAAATTACTTTGTAAACTTGGAGCAAGTAGCACAAGCAAGGAATTCTATAAATTTTGTTTAATATTTATCTGTGTGTTTCCTATCATGGTTACTTCCTCAATTATCTGGTTTGATATTCATATTTGAATTGTTTTTATGAATACTAAATGTGCACATGTTAATGCAGAGTTGTAAATTTGTGCTTATGCTAGGTTGATTAAAAGATATTAGGTTCATTTTGTTCTCTTTTGATTTTATTGAAGATGTGTAGAAACTATTTTCCTGTGGAAGTAAACCTTTAAAGTGAACTTGGTTTCTTATTTGCATTACCTTTCCTCAAACATTTGCCTGATATATAGTAGGATATGTGCCTATGAAATTTCATGTTATATATTGGTCTAGTGAATGTCTTGATTAAATTTGAGCTCTATCACAATGTCTGGATTGAATATTATAAACACCTTCTTTCTGCCTTACCCTCCCTTTTGCTCTTTTGACTTGATCACTTTAGTTTAGCTTGTCATTATAAATATCCATGTTAGCTTAGGGTTTAGACTTTAAGGTTTGGACATCATTAATTGTAATTAGTTCAAATTACTTTCATCTTTACAAATATTTATAACCATGGTTTCTCCTAACAACCATTTACATGTTGATTCTGTGAAACAGTCATTTAGATTGGCTACTACTCCACCACAGATCTCAAGAAGATCAAAACCAACAACTCATGCAATAGATTCTTTGAATCTAGAAATGAGAAGTGTTTCTTAAACACTATATTAACATCTTGATACATTTATGTGCATCAACATAATGTTACATACCGATTTAAGGTCTTATTGCATCTATTTCTCTAGATAAACCAATTACATAGTGAATATGCACCTACAACCAATGCACACTTATAGGCAATCTTTCCTATGAGAGGAAAATGTTGAAAAAGGTTATAGTTACACTTATGATAGTATAGATAGTGTTATAATTTTTATTGGATGATTTCTAAAAAAAGAGTAAGGAATGGAATAAATTACCAATATACGTGTCTGATAAGGTCAAGCTTAGTGGGATAATGCTCAGATTAAATGACATAGTCCATTAAAAACCCACAGGCCCACTCACAAGCACAGTGAAAAGAGTGTCTTTATCACCAAAATTTGGATATATTATAGTTTAAATGGATGTATATGAGCTTAATGAATACCTTCATCAAATTTTGATCCAGTGATTGGAGAGAAAACTCAATAAATAGACTTCTAGGGTCAATAAACATAGTTTGCATAAAAACCCTCAAATGGTGAGAATTCAAAGTTTCAAACCTGATTAGATGGCCATTATTGTGGATAATCATTATGAATCATTTCATATATATTTAAAAATATTTTTAGATCATTATTTGATATGAAAGTGATTTTTGAGGGCTTATGACCCAAAATAACCTTTCTTGACCTCTTCATACACAGTCACCAGCCTAATTGGTAGGTTTGTAGAGGTTAACATTTATTATATGAGTTGTATATATGATTTAGGTTTATTTATGTATTTTATGGGGTCCCATTCTTCAAACATATGACATTGGTTTAGCCATTTGGTCCTGAAACTTTATGAACAATCAACTAGAAGACAAAGAACTTTGTTTTACTTGAGAAGGAGCTCAAAGGTTTTTCAAAAAAAATTCATGAAGTGTTGTATGGGAAATCAAGCCCATGTTATATTTTATATGGGTCCCCCTAATAAAAATTCTTGGCATTGGTTTCTGGAATGGACCCCTATCTTTTATGAACCATTATTAAGAACATAAACCCCTCTAAACCCTACAACTGACCCAATGGAGAAGATATGATTCTTAATTCCATAAAATTCCATGATTTTACCTTAAAATGATATTAATGACACTCAAAAATCTTCTTATCTCCACTTTAAGGTGTTTTTTCACATGTGTAGGTAAAGTACAATATGGTACAAGGCAAAATATATAGTTTTAATCTTATTTATGAGGGTATAAACTATGGAGTGATATATAAACCATTTATAAATTATTATGGTAAATTTATAGATTTTCCATAATCATCCAAACTCTTATATATGTCTCTCAAAGTGTTCCACAATCCCTACAAGTTGGCCACTAGGTCAAACGGTGAGAAAACTCAGTTTTACAAGCCAAGAATCAATGTTGAATGCCTATGAGTGAAATAAGAGACTTAAAATTAAAGTAACTTAAAATTAAAGTAATAAGTTTTATAAAGGTGTTATATGTCTCATAAATTCATGTTCATTCAACAAAACCTACAAGTTTCATGAAAAATATCTCAAATTACCCCTCAAGCATACACAAGCATCTAGGTTTGCCAATGGCCATTTCATGGTTTGCCCATCTACACAAGGCCCCAGATATTGAAATTTATAATGAAATATGGTCTTATTCTAGGTAAATTAAATCAAACATTTTTTGTAGGTTTCACATGTGTGGGTGGCCATTTGGGCCAAATATCTGTTTCTAGGCCTAAGAGGCCTAATTAGGCCTAATTAGAGAGAGAAATGGTAGAAAAGAAACGATTCCAATTAGATTTGGATCATAAAAAATTTTATGGATATTTAACGAGATATATGGTCCTCAAAAATGTGTTCATTACTCTATTATAGTCCATAAACTCTTCTACACAAGGAGCTTTACCAATTTTTATCACTACAAGGAATGGGTGGAAAAGCAAGCAAATGGAACAAAATTACATCTTTTGGAGGGTTTGATGGATATAATTGACCTATTTTAGGTCTGAATTTATGTATATAATCCATCCATAGAGTAGGAATGTTTTATTGAAGGCAAGATCAACTTTTCACCCTTTTATAACTCATTATAAAAGAAGAGTTCAAGGGGTCAACCAAATAAATTGATACATAGAAGTTTTTCAAAAGGAACTATTGATGTTTCTACTTGTCTCCTACACATACTCAAGCAATAAAAAATTATATGTTTTATTGGAAGAAGGATTAAAATGTTGAAAAGGTCTCTAACACTCCGAAGATCTTCCTTCTTATGCATAGCATGTTGAAAGAGTCAAACAAGCATCAATGAGCCTTCTAACATCCCAAGTAAGTTGGAGAGACCTCATTAATAACTAGATAAGATTTCAATGTAGGTAGTAATGAATTCTTAAATAAGTCCTAATTTTAAGGAGGTGGCATAATCTTCAACAAGGACATGTAAGCTAGTATATAGGGTGTGCAAGTAAGAATATAGACATCTTCAAAGTGATCAAGCTTGACCAATTAATGATGAAGACATTTTAAATATTCCAAAACAAAGGATAATATACCTATACACCACTCTAAGGACATAATTTTTAAAGAGAGATTGTAGGAAACACTACGTATCAAATTGAAGGGTTTGAAGATAAGCTAGTCATCCCTATTTTGGGGTTACTTTGTCTCCCCTACTATATGATTTTCTATTTGCACTCTCTTTTATAGAATTGTATTATCACTCTTTTTCTTTAGATATGTTGAAAGGCTGCTAAATTTTTGTACTCATCTCTTGAAGAAATAAGATGCTATTTTCCTTCATTTTCAAGTTTTGTGTGAAGTGTATGGTGATTGTCATTGATATAACATTGTGAATCTCTAGTTTTCCTATGTTATTGTCTAGTTTTTGTACCTTTATATAGTATAATTTGAGTTTTTAAAGGTCATTTTAAGTGTCAATATCAATATTAGTATAATTTTGGATGTGAATTCAATCCCTTTTCATTATTTCCATGCAAAGAGTGAGTTTGATAAGTCTTTTGTGTGAAACACTATTGTAGAGGTCGTATACCTAAAGTGAAAAGAATGTGTGCAACTTTATTCCATTACTAAGAGTGTCAATTGAAATTAATAATGGTCATAAACATTGGTGTATCACCTTCATTCTCAGTTATCATATCAATTCTAGTACAAGAAATGTCCCTTCCACCCTTTCCATAGTTAGAAATTAGTAGTTAGTAAGATTATGACTAGTTTTAGTGAGTGCATCAAGGGAACTAGCCCTTTATTTGGAGATTCTCTCCCTTCCAAAGTCACCCACACTTATGATAAATTTCATTAGGATTGGGAAGTATCACACATTCTCACAATGATAGCACTCGTAATTGGTAATACATACTCAGATTTAGAGTGGAGGTAACCGAGCCTTATTTCTCCACACATTCAGTTCACATCCTCAATTTTAGTATAGGGGGCATCCACACCATGTGTCTCCCCTTCACATATTACACTCCAGTTCTTATCTACTTCTCTTTCCAAAAAGTGGTCCAAATCCATATTATATTTGCATAGGTAAGCACATGTACACGTTCCTATTTTATTTTACTCTAGTACTTTCATTTCATTGCATTACTAAAATAAAAGGGGGAAAATGTAAACACTCTAATTTGATCAAGCAACCACAAGTAGTATTTATTTTTTTGTTCTTTCACATGAGGGTCTCAGTGATGATTATAGTCCTTGTTTTCTTGGTCATTTTGAGTCTTTATATCTTTCTTATGTCTTATTTTCCCTATTTCAAGACTCTTAATAGTCACAAGTCACCTTTTTCCTAGTCATAAGGGCCCCTATCCTATCCTCCCTATTTTTATCTCTATTCTTAGCCTTATGACACTAGCACTACTTTCAAGATATTAGTACCACATGGTGTTAGTATCCACTTATGGATCTAGTGTCTGATGGGCCTTTTCACTTGTGTTTGAGTCTTAACCCCTCCATGAGCCTTCTCTTATGTTTTTTATCTCTTTTTTTGACTTATCAGCCAATGAATAGTGTATTATATTAAAAAAATATCATCCTATATAAAGAGACTCAAAAGGCATTTTAGATTTAGTACTTACTATTTTGGCACTTATTTACATAACATCAACCAATAGTACAACTCAAAGACTCTGCATACTACTCATTTTTCACACATATACATTTGCATGCTTGACCAAAGAAGGGACTAAGTGAAAATCATTCTAGCATACCATGTAATTTGATGGTGTACATTTCATAAGGGAGAACTACATGTGATCTGAGACCCCTAGCATTGGGGTTAATGTAGGCAACAGCCATGACAATAGGGGTTCTACTTTGTGTGATCGTAACATCCCACAACCTAGTTTTTCCTTTCCTTTTTGAATTTGATTCATTTATTTTTTCATGTGTGTAGGTATTCATTAGAGTTTTAGAGGAGATTTATCTAGAATAGTGACACAGAGATCCCCCGAGTGACATAGAATTACCCATAGGACCTCTAGAAGCTCTTGTAACTTCCTTAAAAGTTATAGATAGTTCCTATACAAAGGAAATTAGTGCCAAAATTGGATATTATTACCACATGGCACTACTATCTTGAGAGGGATGCTAATATCCAGAGTGAGATCTCAATAAACCATCAAAAGACAAAATAGTCCTTTGTGTCTGCTCAATCATTTCTAGTACCCAAATCGACATAAAACTCTACTTATCTCCAAATAATTTACTTTTTTCCTTTCACTTTCTATTTTGAAAAGTTCCATTGAATCAATAATTTCCAATTTTATTCCAAATTACCAATATACTTATCCCTTTAACTACATAGGATTTACACTAGTAAAACCCTAAAATGTTAAATCAATAATCATATTATTTTCATTCACTCAATATAAAAGTCATATACAAAGATTCTTTAGATGGACTTTACTCCATCAAGTTATATGCACATGTTTACAAACAATCCAAAACATCATATCTATTTCATATCAAAATACCATTCTCATATGTATGTATGTATGTATGTATAAAATAATAAAGATCCATTAATCATATAATGTATCTAAGCTTAACCAATATTTTTTTATCAATTTTTCCTTCTTGGATTTATTTTCTTTGTTACATAAAAATATCATTGCTATAGAAAAGCATTCATAACGTGTAATCCCATCATTCACTCAATATATAACAATGAATACAAATGGTTTTATCAAATTAAGTTGTTTTCAAAGATAGATATGTATAGGAGACTTAAAAACATATTAAAAATCCTTTTAATCCTCTTCACAAAATATCCCTTAATCACAATTCATATTTTGAAAACATATATAGTTGTCAATAATATTCAGTCAACATGGTAACCTATGAACCTGATAATAACTCATATCAGTATTGAGTTTATAAACTTACTTTTTATATCATACCCATATATATTTCATCTTATTTTAGTATATGGGTAAAACTCAATATTATAAGGTCTTATCCTGCTCATGACTGTAACCAACTTTGCTCATTATTTACATATAAATAAGGATCATTACGAATATTACTATATCAGCATATGTATGTATAAGATACATAAGGTTGTTATTTATCTTTATACTGTTTATTGACAAACAACCTTATTTAAATAAAACACACAAAACTTTCCTCTTTATATCCTTCAGCCAATCCACACTTTGAAAAGTGACAAACCTTTACTCAAATTGGAACTATATGTACTACATACGCAAAGGTTTTAAAGTAAAGTAAGGCATATTATATTTTAATTATAATTCATACACTTTACTTTGGGACAACATTCCTTCCATATAAAAAAATCCATCCCAGGTTCTATAAGGGTTTGAGAATGATCCTATAATATTTTTAAGTCTGGCCTTTTTTACATTTTCCATATATATATCTCAAGGGTAATTTCCTTGTCATATATTTATACACATATTTAGATCCTTGACTCCCTCTTTATTTCACTTAGATTTGATTTATATGACATGAATACAAATCTTGTATGTCTCTTAAGCCTATGTGACCAATTGCATTTGAATGGACACCTAGCATATATTTTATATTTATGAATTGCTTATATGCTACTCAACCTCTACAATTATCATATAAGGAACTCGTCATCTATAACTTAGTTTAAAATGCTTTAAATAAGGATAAATCTAAACTTATTCTTTATACTCTAGTTTATATAAAAGAATATACTCTTTTTGTTTCACAAATCTATAATCATATGTTCATTAACATATTACTGGAATGACATTTCAAATTTGGAATATTAAGTCTGATAATTTACTCTTATATTTTCATATAAGTATCCAAATAATTATACGATCATCCATTATAAAAGCCTAAAGTTGACTTAGAATGAACTACAAGTTGTACATCCATCTTCAGATTATTACATACAAATTGCCCATAAAGGAGATTTTGTATATGTATGAATAAATATGCATTCATTTACATTAATATAGCTAAATAACGACCAATGACTTCAACATTCAAAACCCTATCTAATTCCTTACTCGGTAAGTAAGTGAGTTCACTATATATATATATATATATATACCAAATCTAAAGGTAAATTTTCCACCATTTTTTTAATGCAATAAATATATAAACTAATGTTCAACATGGTTGTATCATAACAATACTCAAGTTTTATTTTCTTTCTACGTCCCATAAAACTTAAATCACAATTAAATCCAAATTGACAAGGATATAGACTTTTGAACTAAATCCTTCAGCTAGTGTTGTCTCAAGGGTTTTTAAAAATTAGTGAATTGGTTACTCTAGTATTTCAACATAAGCCAAATATTCTATAGGTAGGACTCAGTCCTCAGCTCTATAGGCCAAAGAATGGAACTGATTCCTTTCTCAGGTCTATAGACCTGTTGGCTAGGGTTTTTGAGTCAAAATATTTTATCTATTTATCATTCCACACACTCAATGAGTTGATTTAATCCCATACTAAAACCTTAATATGCTTTTTACTTTTTACAAAAAAGGAAAGATAATTAACCTCATAATTCAGGATATTAGTTGTCAAACAAATGGTATGATAAATCCCCATTTTTGCTAAAAGTGTAGAGCCCCCTTTTTATTTTTCTTCCTTCTCACTTTGTGTGTCCCCCTTCCTTTCTTTTCACCCCCATAATTATTCTTTTTCCAAAAATTTCTCCCTATTTTACATGACCTAATAATTCTCATACAAATCTTCAAGTTTACGACCATACAACTGAGATTCCTCCATGCTCACTATAGTTCTTTTTCCATCAATTAGCATCCCAACTCAAAACACATCATATCAACTGCATGAACCCTTCAATGTTCTACCAAAAGTGGAGTCAACTGCATGATGATTAACACCATAGCAAAACCTAATTCTTTTTAACATGCATATTAATAACTTGATCCCTTTTAGGGTTAGAATGATATTTATAGATTCCTTCAAATATTTAACCCTTTTCATTTTGAGTCAAATCTAATTAAAAATATTTTCTTCAAGTGTTATATATTTACCCCTTTCTAACCTCTTGCCCCTAAAGTGATAAGTGGTATAACCTTACACACAAGTATCAACACCAGATCCTATTAAGTTTAAAAAAATACAAAAAGTAGTATGTAACTCAAACCAGCCACTAATAACCATAAATATTGTCATGGTTAAGGAATGAAATCAGATAAGATAATCAATTACAGGTTATATCTCCAAGTATGGTGCAACCAACAACCAAAGATATATTTAACAAAATATGATCAACCACCAAGATACATAAGCAATTATACAATATTATCACACTTATGTTTCTACCATGTATAATGTTGTAAGAAGCATCAAATCACAACATTAATTAAGCTCACATATGCAAGTTATGACCCATAGGGACATCAAAGCAATAAGACTCAACTATATTAAAACCCAAGCAAAATCATTCAAACAACAAATTATGGTGTGTGCAAGTTAGACTTATTTATTTTAATCCCCAATGATAGTATCTGCACCCCCTTATTTGATTATACTCTTCCTTCAAACTGGATATGAGGGGTGGAATAATCCTACATCCACCTCAATCAAATGAATAGGTAGTTAATGTATGTTATATCAAACACGTAATCAAATAAAATGTTGTGCTGCAAGAAAAAATATGCTAATGAAATCATTATCCACACAAGATTTCATAATCAACATTATAAATTAAACCAAATATCATGCACAACAATCACATCATAACTAAACATAAATAGATAATACAATTATCATCTATAGCCATAATGTCTAACAACTAATTAGAAATAAGAACTAACAAACTAAATGTTTCATTTTTGCATTATCACTAATGTAGTCTTTAGAAGTGGGATGTGACATCCTTCCCCCCTAAAATAGGTCATCATCTTGATGAATTACTTTTAAAATATAAGTTCTAAAAATGTTAATAGTAAATGTTCAGCTAAAATTTTATTCATATAAATGGGAAAAGAATGTTCACAATATTTTAAGATTATGTAGTTCATAAGAAATATTTTCCCCATGTAATTCTATCTTTGAGCCATATCTATATAGCACATCTCCATTATTTCAAGTATATATATCCCATTGGATCTTTTTCTCTAAGCTACGGTCCACTTGCATATGATGGTATATGATATCTATCATTTAATGGAAACTTCCATATTTCATTATAAATATAACTTTTTTTTTACAATATGATTTGTTCCTCAAATCATGAAATGAATCCATTTCATGCTATTAAAATTCAAACATTTTTTGTATTATGTGTCCTAACACTCCAAATACAACTGTGTTGTCCCTAACAACACTAGAGTTTCACAAGGATAACACATGTATTCAATATTTGGTGCTTCTATTACATGGTCATATCATTCAGTCACCAAAATGTGTTTTATCATAAAGGAGAACATAAATTATTAGACACAAGTTAGAACATATAGTCTATTTTAATATATCCATTGATATATTGCTTACACAATAAGGACAGAACTTTTGGCAGTCACTTACTAGAATTTTGACCACTATTTAACACATACAACCCTAAAGGAGATACCACACCTTATTATTTACCAATTACTTCCTTTATTTCCTCATGTTACCCAAAATTTTAGGCATATAACAACAACATTTATTAAATAACATCAATATATATCTTACCATACTACTTCCAATCAGTATTTTTAAGGTTATCAAATATAGGATTTCTTTTCAACCTGGCATGAATGTTTAAATTTCTTACCAATGTGAGATAAACTCAGGTTTTGATTTTACAAATATTACAGGATTAATATCATTAGATTCTACAATAATTACTTTAAGGCTCACATTATGACATTTTTAGAAAAATTACAACAAAAATTCAATAAAATTTATTCAGTAAATTTTTAGAGTTGCATTCAATCATTTGAAATGCTTATCTAGTAACAGTATAACCCCTGTTTACCTAATACATTAATATTATCAGATATTACTGATTAATATATCTAATGCTTATTGATTCAAAGAGCAAAAAGATTTAAATAGTTATGAGTATGCAACTTATTTTTACTTTTGATAAGTTTTTATTGTGGAAATAGTACTTACTCAGACCTTTAAATCTTCTAATTCACCTCCATATAGGTGGTGATTCACTACTCATATCCTTATGAGGAGTGATTATTCCCTTCCTAAAGGGATAAATGTAGATATCAAAATAGTGTGTTTTATGATCGTTATCACATATAACTGTCATATATATCATGGAATCCATCCACTATCTAATATAACAACGTATACATGCATTTGAACTAGAAAGTACTTGTGGATAGACAATGTGTACAACTATAACATTACTCTGCCCAAATTTTTCATTATAGTTTTTTAGCTACTTACTATGTCTATTCCACACACAAACAAACTCTCTGCTATAGACATCATCCTACATGATTATTCTTGAACCAATCATGGAAAATAATTATTTATACATCAAAATTTCATTTATTTCAAAAAATGATTTTATAAGTCAACAGTAAGTTATTTTTTTTAACAAAAAAATCCAAACAAAAAAATAACTAATATATGCATATGGTTTCTTGTGTGTGTAATGAAATTATGAATTATAGTGTTATAATTTGCCTCAATTATGCCTCATTGCAATACTTAGCCTTAGAATTAGAAATTATTCATTAAGTACCATGGTAGCAATCTTATACATTCATGCACTTTTGCTATCAATCCCAAATCTATTGGGTCTAAACTAATCCAATTTATCACATATCTATTTATAATGATTATCAATCAGACTTTAAGATATTTCATACCTTTATGACCAATTCTTAAATCAATAACCCTTACAATTTTTCTAACTTGTACCAGTTCTAATTTATATTATCTTTCTCTACGAGTATGTGATCATTTCTTTACATCTATATTTATTAACTTGTCAAGGCTTTATATTCTTTAGATTGGTCTTACAAGAATAATGAGAACACCCATTATTAAATTTTGAAACTGATCTTCTTTAAATGCTTCAAAAAAAAATCTCTCTTATATCACTTGCACTCCCATATTCTCCTAATAAGATTTTATACAAATACCAAACCTTCATTTGGTTTTCTTATCATTGATCTAGCCTAAAACACAGTTCTATTGAGCAAAAATCAACTATGTTTGCTTAATCCATGATTATTAACACCTAAATATATTTGAAACATCTTTTAAACATGTAGCATTACCATTATACCAAGTTTTATATCCAAATTTGAAGTATCTTTCAAGATATAGAGGTTTTTCTTTACTTATTCTAGACAAAAATTCAGGATTTATGTATTATATATAGTCTATATCTTTTCCCACACATCTTTGATTGATTTCAAACCACCTTTATTTTATTCATGATTCCAAGGAGTACCTACTATCAAAAATTCAGCATTATTCATTGCATATTTCTCTAGTAAAATGAATTTTAGTCAAGAAAAAAAACCTAGTTTTTTTTAGTTTTAACAGTCCTAGGCAGAGAGCTAAAATTCAAATGAGACAACTATTATATTAAGAAGAAACTACTTAAAACTTACTTTTTAAAATGTATAAACCTAGTCAATCCTCCATTTCAAATTTTTGTTTAGATTGATATCACCATTTGGAATGAGATAGAAATTTGATCAAGCGCCTAGTTCAAACTATAAATTTGATCTCTTTTTTTTACTAGTAAAACACTGTAAAATCCAGCCATATACACTTTATTCACCATACTTATATTGTGTCATTTTTGGAATACAAATAGGTTTGAAAGGAGTCTTAATCGAATATTATACCACTGAGAAATTTTTCAATCTAGATTTATATTGAAAGAATATTAGTATATTTAATTGACCTGAGTATTGGTAATTGGAATTACACTATTTAAAGACTCCATCGACTTCATATCTGGCACTGATAAATGGCCTGTGACATTTCCACTACGTAATCAATAAATACCCAGTTTTATTATTCTTAAAACATAATAATATATTATTTCCTGATAGATTCTAAAGCTCAAAAAAGTATATAACATACTTTAATTATCTACAGCCAAGAGTATTTATTATGATGATTCTCTCTTATTCATCTAGTCACCTGATTTATTTTTTGAGTTCCTTCTTCATTTTTTCTATTTTTTTTATCACCTTCAATCACACTTTCAATTCTAAAAACTAATCACTTTGACTTCTATCAAGATTTTATATTCATGATTCACAAAGAATATTAAAACCATTCAATAATTTAGTTTGCATCATGGCACCTAAAACCATACCATTCCTCTTTTATATTATGTATAAAATCTTTATCTTATTAAATTCAAGAGACTGTCATTATTCACATTGCTTTAGTAATCTTCATTTTTTTATGAATGATTCTTAATAACTCAACTCAATCTTTATATGACTATCATAGGCTATGTCACGATAGACCTAAGAGATAAAACTCAAAGAATTCTTACTTTTTAATGGACTCTTTTTTTTTCCAATCACATCTTCCACAAATTTTCTAACTCTTTGTACGTCAAATCAAATCTCATATGTATTGGGCATGTCTTATCTCAATTTCAATCATCCTTCACAATAACCTTGTTGACAAAAGAAATATTTATCTTTTAATGATCAATATATACAGATCATTCTATATTTAAACATATATAAATTGTAGATATATAGCCCTAGAGGCCATATATCTCTTCTTTACTATCCTTCAAAGACTCTATGACCCAATTTATACTTGTTTTCTTGCCTTATAGGACTCTTATTTAAATGGTATAAAACTTATCAAATAAATACAAACTTGGTTTATCCTAAAATATAACCAAGACTCTCTCAACTCCCCATACTATTATTTAGCATACTTGTTTCGTATTTATTCTATGTAGCTCATCTTCTAGAGACATGCTTAATTATTTATCACACTTACATAAGTAAATAGTCCTTTTACAATATATTTTTGACTTTCTATCTAATTAAACACCTATGTATTACCAAAATAGGACTTATTTAAGCAAAATTAACCCTCATATACAAATTTTACAAAGATGAGTTGATGCTCCTGCATCAAACTAGTGGGCTCAAAATGTTTCATGAGTTTATTTTCTATATATCCCTTTATTGTTACATTTTCTCTTTGTTCATCTTCATTCAATTATCCACTCATATATGTGGACATGTTCTTGAATTCCACATCTATACTTTGTCCTCTTGGTGATCTTCTCTTCTTGCTTCCTCTTTGTATGTCTATCCACTCGAATAAGGATATCAGCTACTATATTCCTCTTTTAAGATCTTTGAAGAGCCCTCTTTTCTATAAATTTTACCTCCTTATCCAACAAACCTACACATATGTAGTATAATAAATTATTACACCTAAAAATTTGAGACTTTGAGGTCTGTCTCCATCCTTCTTACTTCCATACTTACTTTTTAAGTATGTTATATGCCTTAGCAATCTCAATTTATTTATTTTGAGACTCATTTTCCTCATTACAACTACTTATATCTTCTATTATTGTTTTAAGACAACACTTGACCTTTGCTTTATTATATATGGCATGCTCTAATATTACCATCTCTGCCTACAACTAATCCAAACTTTCATAGATAAATTCCTTGTCTTATTGCTCTAGCAAATCTCTTTCACTTGAAGCCTACTCAAGATCTTATATCTCCTTTAAGAGAACTTCATTATTGATTAATATGTTTTGATTATTATCAATCGAATCATTGTTATCTAACTGAAAACCTTTAAATTTTACTTTTCTCAGTGCTTTAATTTTTTCTTTTTGATCTTCCATCACCTAGCTTTCTTCAAGTGTTAAGGCCTTATCATCTTGCATACTCATGAGCCTACTCCTAGACTCAAAATATCTTCATACACTAATTTAAGTGCTTATTATTTATGATTTATGAGTCTATTTGATTCAAGGGATTTATCTACATAACTAACTTGTCTCCCTAAAAACAAAACATACAAAGCAATGTTAAATGCAAAATACTTTGGCCACTTAGCCTCTTGAGTGGCTACCTATCATTCTCTCATTTTATATTCCCTCTTAATCTCTATATCCTTGATCTTTTTATCTTACTTACATTGCATTTTGATTTCTTTTCTTAAGGCTATCATCATCCTTAGCCTTTGTCTCCTCTCTCTTATCTTAAGGCTAAAATTTCAAAATTTCAACATTTTTCATTTGATATTTCTCCAGGAAAATGAATTTTAGTCATGAAAAAAAAACCTAATTTTCTATGTTTTAATAGCCCTGGGTTGAGAGCTAAAATTCAAATGAGACTACTATTGGATGCAAAAACTACTTAAAACTTACTTTCTCAAATATATAAACCTAGTTTATCCTCCATTTCAAGTTTTTATTTATTCTAATAATACCACCATTTTGAACGAGGTAGAAATCTGATCAAGCGCCTAGTTCAAACTATAAATTTTATCACTTTTTATTACTAGTAAAACACTATGTAAAATCTAGCCATATACACTTTATTCACCATACTACTATTGCATTAGTTTTAGAATACAAACAATTTTGAATGATTCTTAATCGAATATTAAACCACTAAGGAATTTGTCAATCTAGATTTGTATTAAAGGAATATTAATATATTCAATTGACCTGAGGATTGGTAATTGCAATTACACTATTTAAAGACTCCATTGACTTCATATTTGGCACTGGCAATTGCCCTGTGACATTTCTGTTGCATACTTAATAAAGACCTAGTTTAATTCTTCATAAATCATAATAATATATTATTTCTTGATAGATTACAATGCTTAGAAAATTATATAAACATAATTTCATTATCTATAGCCAAGAGTATTTATTATGATGATTCTTTCTTATTCATCAAGTCGCCTGATTTGTTTTTTGAGTTCTTTCTTGATTTATTCTATTTTTCTAATCACCTTCAATCACACTCAATTCTAAAAAACTAATCACTTTGACTTCTATCAAGATTTTATATTCATGAATCATAAAAAATATTAAAACCATTCAATGATTTAGTTTGTGGCATGGCACCTAAAACCATACCATTCCTCTTTTAGATTATGCAGACAAACTTTATCTTATTAAATTCAAGATACTATCATTATTCGCATTGCTTTATAAATCTTCATTTGTCTATGAATGATTATTAATAACTCAACTCAATCTTCATATGATTATCATAGTCTATGTCACAACAGACTTGAGAGATTAAACTCAAAGAAATCTTACATTTTAATGGACTGTTTTTTGTTTCCAATTACATCTTGCACAAATTTTACATCTCCTTGTACATCAAATTGAATCTCATACATCTTGGGCATGTCTTATCTCAATGTAAATCATCCTTCATAATAATCTTGCTGATAAAATAAATATTTCTCTTTTATTGATCAATATATATAGATAATTCTATATTCATACATATACAAATTGTAGATATATAGGCCTAGAGGCCATATATCTCTTCTTCACTATCCTTCAAAGACTCCATAACTCAATTTATACTTATTTTCTTGCCTTATTGGACTCCCATTTAAATGGTATGAAACTTATCAAATAAATACAAACTTGGTTTATCCTAAAATAGAATCAAGACTCTCTCAATTCCCCATACTATTATTTAGCATATTTGTTTCTTATTTATTTTGTATAGCTTAGCTTTTAGAGACATGCTTAATTGTTTATCACACTTACATAAGTAAATAGTCCTTTTACAATATATTTTTGACCTTGTATCTACTTGAACACCTATGTATTATCAAAATAGGAGTTATAA
The DNA here is from genome assembly GCA_037957365.1 of Torreya grandis. Classification (NCBI taxonomy): domain Eukaryota; kingdom Viridiplantae; phylum Streptophyta; class Pinopsida; order Cupressales; family Taxaceae; genus Torreya; species Torreya grandis. The sequence continues at coordinate 1,242,835 of JARHVA010002632.1, read as the reverse complement.
GGCCAAAATTGACCCTCATATACAAAATTTACAAAGATGAGTTGATACTCTTACATCATACCAATTTCAACAAAGATATTTACTCATACTATTATAGTATACTTTTTATAAAAAATACTATACAAGTTACAAAATCCAAAAGCATAATCATATCATGAGTATGTGTAACAATGAAGAGGTACATTCTCACATAATTTATATTATCTCAATACTATCAATGCTCAAGATTTTAGGGTGTGAAATCCCTGCACTATATTCCTTATCCACACTTAAGTTAGTATAAAATCCACAATATAAATTAGGGTATAGCATTACATCTTCCATATAACATTCATATGGTACCTCATGTCACTAGACCACACATTCATTTAGACAACTTGTATTGTTCACAAAGGTTGCATAGATCCATACATAAAATAGAAAGGTTAATTTAATTGGTTAACTCTATCCACAACTTGGATAACACAATAAATGACAAGCTATTTACTTTGAACAACTAGCATATAAATATATTATTAAATCATAGGGATACTCTACATATAAGAGGGTATATTTTAACATTCTAATGATGAAGAAAACAACTTCCATATCAACTTTTTAGATCTGCATCCTTGGATTATTTAGGAAACCTATTATAAGAGGTAATAATGTTACACAATCATCACTCTATCAGAGTTGATAATTACACCTACTTGGTGCAAATATACCCTAAAGACCACATATTTTATAATGAAAATTATCCATGAGGTATTACCCATCCTTATCCCAAGGTAAAAATAATAATAAAAAATCATTCTTCTATACATGATAACTTCCAAGTGAAAACCCATGTGTGATTCCACAAGACTCTTGGTCTATTTCACATTACTTAGTTTTCATAACTAAGATTCATCTCATTAAGGGTTTTCTTTACAATAGGCCAAGTGTCAATCCTATAGCTCTGATATCACAATGTTGAAACCCTACTTGGTTAACCAATAGTTACACTATTTTTTTTAACAAATAGAAGTACACTTACAAATATTCCATAACAAACTATCAGATTAATGTTAGGCTATTACATGCATCCATTTCAATAAACACAATTACAAATTAATCCACTATTAATAATTTAATCATTTAGTTTCTAAATAGCCTAAATAGATTTATATGATAAACCTCTCACTCAAATGTACTAGAAGAAGATTCAAGTACAACAACTCTATCAAATTCACAAATCAGCCATAAATAGGCTTACAGTCACTACTAGAAAATATTCAAAATTTAATGTGTTTTACAGCCACTATTATGTTGATTATCTCATAATAATAATGTAAAAACATGTAACATTTTAGTACAAAATTAAATATACAATGTAATATTAACAATGGTAAAAATGAGCTCAAAAACAACTTGATGATTCATCAAAATAGACTAAGAAGATTCCAAAAAGGTTGAACAACTAACAGACGGAGAGCATCATCTAAGTGTTTTACCTCTAACCACAAACCAACGGTCTCCTACACACCTCCCAATTAGGGAGTGGACCTAACCTTCATGGAGGGGTTAATAAAAATAGTGTGGATAATAAGAAATCAACTAGAGCGTGTGTGTTGTGAAATCACTAATACATGTAGAAATCACATAGAACAGGGAAATTTGTTCCTTTATCTATCATGATATTAACATAAGCATGTAAACTAGAAACACACACACACATAAACACTTAACTCAAAAAAATTGGGGATATTAGATGATAGGTGCATACATCACACAATAGCCACCTCTGATAACTCATCATTTTGTATCACTAAGAAGTATAAAATGGTACAATTCCCAAAGCTCAATTTTTACAACATAAAACAATAAATTTAGAGCAATCAGATAATAAGTGACTCTAAATAGGTGATTTTTGGGGGTATATATATGATTTTTAAGATGACACCCTCATATATCTATCACTAGTCATCTTTCAAGACATGCCAAGGATTACTCTCAACAAAATTTGTGAACAAACACATATTTTATAATGCAATAACTCTGGCACTTGTGCTATGAAAGGTACAAAAATTTGATTCAATAATCATATTATTTACATTCACTCAATCTAAAAGTGATATACAAAGATTATTTAGATGGAATTTACTCCATCCAATTATATGCACATGTTTATAAAGAATCCAAAACATCATATCTATTTCATATCAAAATATCATTCTCGTGTGTGTGTGTGTGTGTAAAATAATAAAGTTCCATTAAAAATATAATGTATCTAAGCTTAACTAGTATTTTTTATCAACTTTTCCTTCTTAGACTTATTTTCTTTGTTACATAAAAATCTGATTACTCTAGACAAGCAGTCATAATGCATAATCCCATCATTCACTCAATCTATAATAGTGACTAACATGGGTTTATCAAATTAAGTTGTTTTCAAAGATAGATATGTATAGGAGACTTAGAACCAAAATCAAAATCCTTCTAATACCCTTCACAAAGTATCAATTAATCATAATTCATATTTTTAAAACATATATAACTATGAATAATATTTAGTTAGCATGGTAACCTATGAACCTAATGATAACTCATATCAATGTTGAGTTTATAAACTTTTGTTTTATATCATTCCCATATATATTTAATCTTGTTCTTGTATATGGGTAAAACTCAATATTATAAGGTCTTAACCTTCTCATGACTGTAACCAACTCTGCTCATTTTTTACATATAAATAAGGGTCATTACCAATATTACCATATCTGCATATATATGCATAAGATACATAAGGTTGTTCATTATCCTTATATAATTGATGGACAAACAACCTTATTTAAATAAAACACACAAAAATTTCCTCTTTATATCCTACAGCCAATCCACACTTTGACAAGGGATGAATATTTACTCATATTGGAACTATATGTACTTCATGCATAGAGGTTCTAAAGTAAAGTAAGGCATATTAGATTTTAAATATAATTCATACACTTTACTTCAAGATTGTGTTCCTTCCATATCTCAAGGGCAATTTCTTTGTCATACACTTATATACATATTTAGATCCATGATTCCCTCTTTATTTCACTCAGATTTGTTATATATGACTTGCACATAAATATTATTTAACTCTTATGTCTACATGATCATTTGCATCTGAATGGACATTTATCATATATTTTAAATATATAAACTATATGTATGCTACTCAACCTCTACGGTTCTCAAATAAGCAACTAGTCATCTATAACTTAGTTTAAAATGCTTTAAAGAAGGATAAATCTAACCTTATTCTTTATACTCCACCTTATATAAAAGATTATACTCTTTTTCTTTCATAGATTTATAATCATATGTTCATTAACATACTATTAGAATGACATTTCAAATTTGGACTAGTAAACCTAATAATTTACTCTTATATTTTCATATAAAGTATCTAACTAATTATATGATCATTTATTAGAAAAACCTACAACTGACTTATAATGAAATAATTATAAGTTCAGGCATAATATTTTATTGGATTAACTATTTTGTAATATATCTCTTATAATCTCTTTGACCTCACAATATGAATAGGAATAAGTAATGTATATGTTAATATAACTTGAATAATCAAGTATTGGTTCCACATAGAATCTAAATTCAAATATACATTAATACTTACCATTGTATTCATTCAATGTATTTGATTCATAATCAAATTAATCATAAACCATTTATATATTTAAACACCAATTTCACTTTCTGTTCTTCTATACCCAGATCTATGTTCCTTAAACATTTCTATAAAAATATCTCGATATAATAGCATTTATAGACTTATGAAATGCAAATTGACCCAACTTGTGTTTTTGAGGTCTTAGAATGAACTACAAGTTGTACATACATCTTTAGATTATTACTTACAAATTTCACATTAAGGATATTTGTATATGATTATGTATATGTATGAATAAATTTGTATTCATGCATATAAATATATCTAAATAATGACCTACGAATTTAACATTCAAAAGCCATTCAAATTCCTTACTAACTAAGAGAGTTCACCATATATATATATATATAACCTAGATCTAAAAGTAAAGTTTCCACCATTTTTTTTAATGCGAGAAAGATATAAACTAATGTTCAACTTGGTTGTATAATAACAATACTCAAGTTTTATTTTCTTTCTACATCTCATAAAACTTAAATCATAATTAAATCCAAAATGACAAGGATATAGACTTTTGAATTAAATCCTTCAGCTAGTGTTGTCTAAAGGGTTTTTAAAGAGTAGTGAACTAGCTACTCTAGTCTTTGAACATAAGCCAAATATTATATAGGTAGGGCTTGGTACTCATCTCTATAGGCTTGAGAATGGAACTAATTTTTTTCTCAAGTCGATAAACCTATTGTATAGGTTTTTTGAATAAAAATTTGTTATATATTTATCATTCCACACACTTAATGAGCTGACCTAATCCCATATTAAACCCTGAATATGATTTTTCCATTTTACAAATAAGGAAAGATAAATTGACCTAGTAATTCAAGCTATTAGTTGTTGAAAAAATGGTATGATGAATCCCCAAATTTTCCAAAGTGTTGAGCTCCCTTTTTTTCTTCCTTCTCATTCTATGTGTCCCCCTTCCTTTCTTTTCACCCTCATGGTTATTTTTTTTTTTTAAATTTCTCTTTGTTTTGCATGACCTAATCATTCTAATGCAAATCTTCATGTTTACTACCATGAAACAAAGATTCCTCCATGTTCACTATAGTATTTTTTCCATTAATTGCAATCCCAGCTCAAAACATGGCATATTCACTATATGAACCCTTCTATTTTCCTCCAAAAGTGGAGTCAATTGCATGATGATTACCACCATAGAAAAACCCAATCTTTTTTTTAAACATGCATCTCAATAACTTGATCTTTTTCAGGGTTCAAATGATATTTATAGATTCCTTTGAATCTATAACCCTTTTTCTTTTGAGTCAAATCCAATTAAAAATAATTACTTCAAGTGTTATATTTACCCCTTTCTAACGTCTTGACCCCCAAGGTGGTAAGTGTTATAACTTTACACACAAGACTCTTCAACACCATATCTTGTTAAGTTAAAAAGAATGCATAAAGGAATATATAAGTAAAACAAGCCACTAATAACTAGAAATATCATCATGGTTAGGGAATGAAATTAGATAAGATGATCAATTTCAGGTTATATATCTAAGTATAGTGCATTCAACAACCAATGAGATATTTAACAAAATAAGATCAATCACCAAGATACATAAGTGATTAAACTAGATTTTCACACTTATGATTCTACCATGTATAATACAGTAAGAAACATCATATCACAACAATAACTAAGCACACATATACAAGTTATGACCCATAGTGAAATCAAATAAATAAGACTCAACTATAATCAAACCCAAGCAAAATTATTCAAATAGCAAATTGTGGTGTGTGGGGGTTCAACTTATTTCTTTCAATCCCCAATGTTGGTATCTACACCCCCTTACCCAAAGATACCCTTCCTCTAAATGGATATGAGGGTAGGAATAATCATGCATCCACCACAATCAAATGAACAAGAAGTTATTCCATGCTATATCGAACATGTAATCAAATAAAATATTATGCTACAAGATTAAATATGCCAATGAAATCACTATCCACATAAGATTTCATAATCAGAATCATAAATTACACCAAATAACATGCATAATAATCACATCATAATTGAACATAAATAGATAATACAATTGTCATCTATAGCCATAATATCTAATGCCTAATTATAAATCATAACTAATAAATTAAATTTTTCATTTATACATTATCACTAATGCAATCTCTAGGAGTGGGATGTGACACTTTTCAAAGGGAGAAAGAATGGTGTTGAAGCTTATTGGACCCAAATTTTATAATAATATATTCTAAGTATTTTTTAGCCATATGCATGGAAGTGGAAGGGCACAAGAGTAGGTATGCAAGACCACGATGCAGGAGAAAATGGTGTAAAAGAGAGAAATATAAGGGAATGGTGTGGAAGGCCTTGGCGTGAAGGGGAGAGTTGTGAAAGAAAGACAATGAAGTGGAGAATGAACACAAGACATAGGACTCTGAGAATTCAAAGAATAGGATAAGGGCATAGGAAGTGGAGGTGATTGTAAATAAGTTTGTAGAAGTATCAAAGATTAATGGGAGCACAAATCTAGCAACAGTTTATGGAGGAGGAACACAAATGCTAATATCTAGCATAGAAAGAGTATATAGGGGTTATTGGGCCTAGTTCAAGAGAAACTTAATTTTAATAGCTCACCATGACTTCTTTATTTGAACCAACCATTGGTTTGTCATCATTGGTGTATTAATGATGCAACGTAAAAAAGGGTTCACTTATGTATAAGTACCCTTTTGGCTTCATTTAAAAGGGGTGGTTATTGTTATTGTTGTGATTGTTGTTGAATATAGAGGTGTTGTTGATATTAATATAGAGATATAGAGATGGTGTACTAAATGAAGTACCATTGTAACCCTATAAAATGGATCAATGTAACTAATATTATGTAAATATTGATGTATTAAATCTATTTGATGATCAGTTTACTTTATGATAATAGAGTACTTGTTATCACTTGAAATGTGCACCCATGGTTACAAAGGACTACCAAGCATCATAGATCTATTCATTGTCTCACTGTAACAATGGGATCATCACCCAAGGTGTGGAACTCTTGTGCTCCTTGGGATGAACATCTGGAATAGGCTAGCTTCCTTATATTCTAAATGCACTTGGTTTAGGACTAGTGTGCAAACATACAAAGAGTAGAATGAAATCTACATATAGTGTTAAACCTAAACTTGATAATGGGAAAAGGGAGGGAGAATGTAAGAGATTGATTTAAAGTAAAAGGTGATGTACCAAGAATAGAGTAAACAACTCTACTACCTTAATGAACACACTACAGATTGCTAAAAATAAGATAGTATCACATATAATCCACCACAAATACTCAAAATGCAAAAGTATTTCATATTGAGGAACATGAATGCAATTGTATACACCCTAAATTGGTTAATCAACCACACATATCATGTCTTTTCATAGTCCTCTTCACAATAGACTATGAATGGAGAATATGAACCTTGTTCGCACTAGCCATGTCTTTGTTTTACTTGTCTTAGTCTTGTTTCTTTCTTTTGTCACCTTTTTTGCCCATTACTAGTCATCTGGGACCTTCTGACCAGTGATTCCACCTCAGCTAGATAGTATTCCCCATGCCAATCATGTTCCCATAGGTATTGAGCCTTTAGGATAGGAGTACTAGAATTGGACTACAACATCAAACATCGAAGTTTCCCATTTTTGGTGCTCTTATCCACTTACATTTTGTGTTCCAACGGACATTTATCTTCGCTTAACAGGTCCCTAACCCTTCTTATCCCCCCTAATAAGTTTTGTTTACCTTTTTGATGTCAACTAATGTGAATCAAGCTACCAAATTTAAAATAAATAGTCTCCTACATAAAATAATTCACAAGGCATTTTATATTTAGCACTTACTACTTTGGCACACTATGTAATTAAAAATCAGTCAATAGTATAGCTCAAAATTTTGCATCACACATAGATTTACATGTTTGATCAAGGAAGGGCCTAGGTGAAAGTTTATTCTTGCATCCACCACATGCATCGATTATGCACATTCCCTAAGGGATAACTACATTTGATCTGAGACCCTATCTTGAGGGTTAATGTAGGTAGCGATCAGGACAATAGGGGTTCTAGATCATGTGATCAAACTTCCCCTAACCCAATTTTTTCCTTTTTTACTTTTGATATGTTTGGTTTTTTTTGTGTGTAGGTACACTTAGGGTTTGAGAATAAAAAGCTCATATAGTGAGACGTACAAGCAATCATGGAGAAATAAAGATACCTACAGGACCTAGAAATTAGACTACATCAAAATCTAAAACCAAAAATTGATTTAGACAACACCACCAAAATTAGACTACACCAATGGACACCAAAGTGTCCACTTTTTGGTGCTCCTATCCTTTCACCAAATGAAATCTAGATTTAGGTTTTTGACATCTTCCCAGTCCTGCATTATAGTTTTCAACTTTTATATCAGTCATCTTGGCCTATTTTTCTAAATAATTCATTTCCTTTCCCCATGTAATTGATTTGAACAAATTAATATAAATCTATGTTTAACTACATTTGATTATATTTTACCCCTTAATCCAGCCCCTTTATTGTTTAGGAACTAAACCCTAGTTTCCAAAAAATAATAAAATAGTAGCACAACATTGAGAAGGATGAATATTATCCATAGTCAAAGTCTATGCAACCCTAAGTGTGCACAGAATATGAACTACAAATGAGTTTTCATTTCTGCACAGAGGTGCTAGGAATGGATAGCAATGAAAGGGAGAAAATTACCCATAAACCAAGATCAATAAATACAAATCACACACATGATGCAAGAATAATGAAGGGAGGTGAACCTAATTCTCATTAAAGTATAAGGTTAAACCAACAAAATTGATATTGAGGGAAAATTTTGGCAATGTAAGGGTGCCTAAAAATCTCAACCCTTTTACAACATAAGACTTGGGCTCTATAGGCAATGAGAATCCCACGGGTCATTAATCAAAAAATCATCCACTATCGAGGTAGTTACAATATTTTATATTGATGTGGAAAATCAATCGAGATCTTTGTCAAAATAGATAAGGTGCCCATGTTCCAATAACTTGACAACTACCCTAGTAGTTAATTATATTCTTATTTGGTTCCCTTTATATCTAATCAAGCTCAAATGCTATTCATATTTACGGCAGTCACCTTCTAATTCACATGGGTTTTTATGTTGATGTGTGGATTCATAAGCATATCTTTAGGTTTTATCTCATCATCTTGTACAAGCAATGGATCTATCACGTGCCCATATTTGTAAAGTCTTATGCATGGCTATGCACTAAATCTTGTACACATACCTAGTTGCATAGTGTATCCATGATATTTTTAAAGACACTGAGGGTAGTTTTCTATAGAAATACACAAGGCTCAATCTCTGTGTATGCTAAGTCCTTTCTGGTGCTCTTCACAGTTTGTGCCTTATTTGGAACCCAAGCTGGTCTGCAAAGAGAATGTTGTGCAGTTTGAGATCACATTCTAAATTTTACAAGGACATAGATGATAACTCTTTTATTTGTCATGAGACTTCATAATTTTAATGCTAGGAAAATCTTTGAATAAGAGTGTAAAAGAATATGGGAGATCTTAAGTGCATCCTTCATGATCTAGAACCACCCCATGAACTTTTCTCTTTTTTTGTTCAAATTTAGGAGGCTTTCACACTTTGACATGTGCAAGAAGCTAGTGAAATAAAGGATATTTGCATAGGGAATGCATTACGGACTCCTTATGGGTGTGTATTAATACTCAGTTGATGAGCGAACTTGAGTCGACTATTGAGTCGGGGCATAGATGGGAAATATTTACGTGTAAACTCATTTTGGGAACTTAATCATTGAATAAGCACATGACTATTTATGTGGTCCCTTTGATTCAAATGACTATTAAAGGAGTGACTTAAAAATCTAAGACTTTTGGTGACCTCTATGGGTCACTTGCCTACTAAGCAGGAATCTAGTAGCCTTAAAGTAATCCATTAGGCATGGAGTCATCTAAAATTATTTGAATTTCATCCTTCTGACTATGGTTGGGAGTGAGAATACTACCTGACCTTATAAATAATTGAGATACCTTCCACAAGAACAAACAAAGCAAATAGTTGCATTGAATGGCAATTAAAGGAATGATAAAACTAATCTAACAGAATAGAACTATGCATAAACATTTGGAAGAAAATAAACTACTATAAATAATAGCATGTGCACTTGACACTTAGGAAAATTAAAACATATAAACTAATATTTAAAAGGGTGTTCATTATTGACAGAGAGAGTGCTTGAGATGAATGCCATGGATGCGGATAAGCAACACTACTCCACTTGGCCTTACAAGCCGGTATGCATTGGTTTGCTTGTAACTGACTATGGTTTATGGGTCACTCCATATAACATCAAACTTTGTATGATTTTTGTCATTTTCTCTATCATTATCCCATTTTATTACCATGTCTCCATCAAAGCTTCTATCAATATCCCTCCTTTCAAAATTTCTCTTGGTTTTGTGCCTACTAAAGCTCCATCATGTGCATGGCCCACACCTTGAGTTCTTTGAGCTCCATTAGTTCGGATAACCTTACTATTATGGGATCATTTTATAATAAATCCAATTGATGAGCTACCTCTAGTAAGGTAAATTAGAGAGATGCAAGCTCCCTTGCTTCCTTCCCATAGACTAACATGAAGGACAAATTCCCTAGCACCTTTTTTAGCATTATTCAATCTGCCCAAAGGGTCGTCTTGACCTTGGTATGCCAGGATCACTGATTATCTTCCATGGTCCACTTAATGATGCAAACCAAGTTCTTGTTAGTTGATTCAACCAAACCATTACCTTGGGAGAAATAGTTTTAAGAAGTTCTCAAATGGATGCTATGCTTGACTACCCATTCATTGATCTTGGTTAAAAGAAAAGCAAGCACATTATTTAAGAAAATAGAGGATAGGAAATCAAATATTATGATAACGATTTCATAGAAGTTAAGAATAGATAACTCATTAAATTTATTGAGTATTATATCCTCCATCCACCTTGTAAATTAATAATTTTATGTGAGGATCCATTTATGTCTAGCATTCAACGATGGATTTATCATGTTGATGAAGTCTAGGCCCCACTATACAAAAGATTGATCAGCCTGTATTACGTGCAAGGGTAGGGATACCAATTTCTATTTTCCTATAAAAAAGGCACACTTCTTGTATCCTTGGACCCATGTGTGTTCATATTTAAATAGAATTGGATAATAATAGCCAGCTCAAATGATATTCACTACAATGGTTTTTTGTGAGTAATGACCTCTTGGAGATCCATCATGGAATTCTTCTAGGATCTTGTTCACCTATTGTTTCTTTATGCATCAAAAGAGAATTCAATTGATATATTTTCTAAAAATCATGCTACTGACAAGCACATAAGGAATGGCTTGTATTCTAAGTGCTTATGCTTGGATTTATTCAAGCTTTATGGATACACATCAGTCTAATGGAAGATCCTCATTCTCTCAATCTAACTTGTCTGGGTGTCTTGGTCTTTTATTTGGCTCTCACATATTGCAAGAACTATATAGTCTTAATTCTTCATATTCTTTGCTAACTGATCATAGAGTCCCTTGCCTCATACCAGCTTAGTGAATAGGATGTCTATGTCATACTCCATCACCTTTGTGACCCAACCAGCTCTCTTATCACCTATGTCCTTGATAAGTAAGAATTCTTTTATACTTGAGTGTAAAACCATAAGCTAAATCTTATTATTAGGATCATGTACCTAAACTTATTGAGCACTCTTATTACCATGAGTATGTGTTTCTCTATGAAGTTGTAATGGTATTTATAATCCTTGAGTGCCTGGCTAGAAAAAGTGATAGGCTACTCCAGCTAGTCATTATTTTATTGTGCAAAAATAACTGATATGCCTTCAGCTCTACTAAATGCATAAAGGAAAAAATCCTTGATCTAATCCAAGTTTATCAACATAGGAGCTTCTATGATGGTGCACTTCATGGGCTTGAAACTACTATGGGCTTCTTACCTCCAACTAAAAATAGTGCTCTTCTTAATCATCATTGTAAGGGGCTTGACCAGAGTGTGAAACTCAACATAAACCTTCTGACAAAGTTTATTTTTCCCAAAAATATATAGATACCCTTATTTTGACCTAGGAAAGGGAGTAATACAATGGATTTGACTCATTCATAGTTGATTTTTAGTCCCTCTTTAGATACGATGTGTCTTAAAATCTTGTCTTTATGTACTAAAAATATGCACTTGCTCAGGTTCAAAGAGATACCAAACTCTTGAATTTTTCTGAAGACTTATTCTAGGTGGCCCAAATGATTTTTTACATTCTTTAAAAAAATATTTATGTCATCGAGGTAAACCAAGATGATGTTGTTGAGGAGTCCCTTGAATGCCATATTTATGGCCCTTTATAAGGTAGTCCTACATTTATTAGACCAAAGGGCATCCTTTGGTATGTGAAGGTACCCCACTTAGTGGTAAATGTAGTTTTGAATTGATCACACTCCTACAAAAGCACATGATTATAGCTTGAATAACCATTTAGTAGTAAAAATGTTTCTATGCATGTGACTATTTTTAGAATTTACTCCATTAGTGGGAGGGGGTAGTGGTCTTTGAGGGAAGCTTTGTTAAGGTCCATAAAGTCTACGCACAAGTGAATCTCTCCATTCTTAGTGTGCATCAAGACGAAATTATCCACCCAAGAGGAATGTTTGATTGAAAATATTATGTTGGCCTTAATGAGATTGTGAGCTACTTCCTCACTAAAGGCTCAAGATTTGGATTAACCAACCTCTACTTTTACCTGACTGGCCTAGTATTGGGGTCAAGCTTGATTGTATGTTGGGCCAAACCTGGATCAAAGCCTCTAAGGTCTTTATAGCTCTGGGTGAAGATATCATCATACCTTCTATTTAGCCTGATGAATTCTTTGATCTTGGATGGGGAGCATACCTTACCGGATTTCAAGAGCTTATCATCAGAAATGGGCACCAGCTTCAAGATCTCCTCATTCACTATCATATTTTTCTTCTCGCCTCTTAGTTGGTCATCATAATTGAATATACTTTCCAGCATGACTATCCTCTTAGGTATCTTATTTCCCTTCAGCTGAATAACCTACTCTTCATATTGAGCTTAGAATTGAGGTTGATTTTTGTCATAAAACTCAACTTCATCTCATAAGAATTTGATGATTTGGTCATTGTTCTCAAATAGTTTCCAATTACTCATGTTGTTTGAGACTGTTGGTATGATTATAAGTCTTATGAACTATTCAGATTCACACTTTATACTACATGGGAGGTCATACTAAACACCCATAATTGTAATCCTATTGACGTAATCATTTTACACCCTTAGTATGGAATGGATTTTGAAAGCATAGAACCCTTCGATCATGTCCCATGCCCTATTCTTGTAAGCTTTTAGCAAAAAAAATTGGATGTGTTCTGCACTCTAACCTGGCTCACCACTATTTTGTTGTATCTAAAAGCTTGAAACACCTTGATTCCTTTATTATGCACCAATTATAGACCATAGATCAACACCTCATACTTAGAAACATTATTTGTGCAACCATATTCTAAATGTGTGGAAGTATTTCTCCTTTTGAGGGGAGACTATTACAACACTAGTTCATATGCCACTTTTACTTTAAGAGCCATCAAAGTAAACCTACCATATGCATTTGAGGTCTTCTTACACCTTTACAAGGTTAGGAAATAAGTTGTTCTCCTTGAAAATACAATATGTACCTAGCCTCATTTCCTTTGCATTGTCATATGGATCGCACTCATAATTTTCTCGCTTTTATTCATCAATTAAGTCATTTGGGACCAAGGAGTTTGGTAGTCTCGTGAAGAATTGGATTCTCTTCTTGATCGAACAAGGTGTAGTTTGCATCAACAAGGCTAGGAGTATATGGATCTATATGATTATTTGAAATAGGCTCAATGTTGATAGTCACCTTGGATTCATATCTGGTTATAAGGAGCATGTGTGACCAATCTGAAGATAGATATCCACCCACCTTCCTAGTGAAATCTCAGAAGAGGCATATAACAAAGTGGGTAAGTCAATGATTATGATGTCCTACATAATGAAAAGGCTCAAACATGCATGTAGAGTGAGACTCAAGTATTCTATGATTCTCATAATTTTAACCATTGTCCCATCCAATTGGATGACCCCTTTTGAGATTGGAGCATATGTTATGCCTAGAATGTCTGTAATTTTCTTTGGCATCATTGAGCTACTCATGCCTGAATCTATCATATAATTACGTATGAGATACTCACCAAAGATTAAAAATATAGAATGGGGGGATTTTTACTTTTACGCACTTATTCCATAGGTTGGCATAGACTTATATGCATAGTAGGCATAGTTTGTGATGGTTGAAGATGTTGGAAACCCCTTAGGGCATCTTATAGAAAATTCCTTTGGGAAGAAATGGCAAGAGCATCCCACATGGAAATGTTTAAAATAATTTTATTCATGTAATTGACTATGTTAAATGGGATTTGAATCCCTTTAACTTGCACCTTTTGAATTTTAGTCTTTTGGTGCACCCATGCACTAGTCTGAGACTAGATTTCTTTCTGCACAACCCATTTTGTGTGCATTGTAGGTTTTGTAGGTGCTTTAACTGAGGCACTTGCACATTGAACTTGGGGTAAAAAAGTCAAAGGTATTGAATAAGAAGGTTCTTCCATCATTGTTCTCTTCCTTAATCTTATGTTTAAAGCTATTGGGTTACTTCTTGCACTTGGCAATTCATTCTGATTAACATAGTTGAAGTCACTCTCTTACTAATTTAAGAGGGTAAATTTGTCCCATTCTTGCATTCACACCCATGGTTCATCCCTTGGTTGATATGAGATAGATGAAGGCTCCTAAGGAGGTGATGTATCCTGTATCTAGTGCCTCATTTATTACTCTATTCATGCACATAACTCAATCATGTGGCTTCTCAATCAAATAACACCATTCATAGTTCTACACCATGTTATTTTACATAGGTACAAGAGCTCTAGAAGTGTGTGTAGTGTTGAGTTTGACGTATAGGTTAGTTTATTGTATATGATTTAGTTCTCAATTAGTGCAACATGTTGGTAGGGAGGCCTGTTCAATTGATATTATTGGTTGAAGGGTTGATAAGGAATGTTATGATTGTTCCCTTTTTAGTGCCACTAGCTTATTTCTAAAGATTTTCAATTTTAAATTCATGAAACTCACTCAAGGGTGAGAAATTTGGTGGGATTGGTAGGCTAATAGTAATAGGAATTGAGACCAGAGTTAGAACAGAAGGTAAAACATGTGAACTTGTATATGGGGGCTTAGGATTTAGGGCATAGGGGGTCTTGGCATAATTTTGCCTGATTGAATCAAGTTATTTTTTGCATGCATAATGACCTTAAAGGCATCTAATAATGTTATGCCACCCATTTATTAGATTAGTACACCCACATCACTATTCAACACTCTTAAGAAGTATAAGAATGCAATGTTAGGGTTAGGCCTTATTAGTGGTGAAACTCAGCCTCAAGTCCTCTGGAAGATGAAATTGAATTTAACCATCTACTTATGTGGAGCTCTTTTGATGGTCATTAGTTATTTCATTAATGACAAGTGGTCACTCTTTTCTTAAAATTGCCTACATAGTGTCATGCTTAACTCATCCCAATTATGAATAGAACTGGGTTGCAAGATACAATACCATTGGATTGCTCTCCCTTTCAAAGAAGAGGCAAGGAGTTGTATTGTTACATTGTCTTTAGTCACATTGTGAATGGAATAAATATTTTCAATGTCTGTTTTGTGATCTATAGGCATAGTTGATTTTTCTCTAGTAAAATAGGGGATTCTCTTAAGCAGTTATGAGAATATCATCATACTAGGGAAGAATCAATGGGTTGCTTCCATTAAAGGGGAAAAAGGGTTGATTTCACCATGTATTCATAAAGGGCATAGGGAATAATATTCTTTTATGTGTAGGGAATCAACCAAATGGAGGTGTAGATTGAGCTCTAGGAGAAGGTCATTTTGCGTTGCTTACCCTCTTGATGGGAGATAAAGATACTCTAATTCCCCTTCTAAACACTGTAGGTAACTCACCAAACTAAAAATTAGTGCCTCTTAAATATTATCTCATCTATCTTAGCATATAGATATAAGTTTGGTCTTATGAATTAGGAATGGTTGGATTCACTAGGTGCTCTACTAAGTGTCTTCAACACTTGAATCATTGAGAGTAACACCAATATCTTAGCTACTTTTAAACCTAAGTCCCATTGGGTGTGTCAAAAACTATTATCACTCAAAACGTGCACCCATGGTTATGAAAGGCATTTTTACACTAGAGAGTTATTCATTATCTTGCTATAATAATTGGATCATCCCCCAAGATGTGGGACTATTGTACTCCTTGAGATGAACCTATGGAGTAGGTTGGCTTATTTTTATTCTAGATGCACCTAGTTTAGGACCAATGCACAGACCTACAAAGAGTAGAATAAAATCCATAGCTGGTGCTAAACCTAAAATTGACAATGGGAAAAGGGGGGAGAAGGTAAGATATTGCTAGAAAATAAAAGTTGATGCACCAAGAATAGAGCAAACATCTCTACTACCTTGATGAGCACACTACAAATTGCTAAGAATGAGGCAATATCACATAGACTCCACCACATATACTCCAAATGCATAAGTATTTTGTATTGAGGCATGGGAATGTATCACAACATTGAGAGGGATGAATATTATCCATATTCAAAGCCTATGCATACCCAAGTGCGCATAGAATATGACCTTTAAGTGAGTTTCTAGTTATACATATAACAATGAAAGGGATGAAAATTACTGATAGATAAAGATCAATAAACATAAATCACACACAAGATGCAAGAAGAATGAAGGGAGATAAACTCAATTCTCATTAAAGTGCAAGGTTCAACCAACGTAATTGCTCTTAGAGGGTAAATTTTAGCAGTGTAAGGGTGCCTAAAAATGTCACCCCTTTTATAACATAAGACCCAAGCTCTATAGGCAATGAGGATCCCATGGGTCATTAATTACAATCTCACCCACTATCATGGTAGTTACAACATTTAATATTGATGTGGAGAAGTATTTAGGATATTTGTCAGAAGAGATCATGTGCCCATGTTCTACAACTTGACAACTACCCTAACATTTAATTTCTTTTTGATTTGGTTCCCTTGATATCTAATCGAGCTCAAACATTATTCGTATTTATGACCTAGGTCATTTCGTTGATGTGTAGCTACATAGGCATATCTTTAGGTTCTACCTCATCATCTTGCATAGGTAATGGAGTTGTTACCTACCTATATTTGTAAAGTCTTACACGTGGTTGTGCACTAAATGTTGCATAAAGAGTTAGTTATGTAGTGTGACCACAATCTCTTGAAGGGAGTTAAGGGTATGTTTTTATATAAATACACAAGGCTCAATATCCTTCTACATCAAGTCCCTTCTAGTGGTCTTCATAGCCTGTGCTTTATTTAAAACCTGCATTGGTCAATGAAGAGAATGTTGCATAGTTTAAGATCATAGTCTAAATTTTATAAGGGCATAGATGGGAACTCTATTGTTTGGTTTGATACTTCATCATTTGAATGTTAGTTAAGTATTTGAATAAGAGCACACAAGAAAATGGGAGATCTTAAGTGTGCCCTTCATGATCTGGAACCATGCCTGTGCACTTTTCTCTTTTGTTGCTTGAAGTTAGGAGGCCTACATGCTTTGACCTGTGAACTATGTTGGTGTAATAAAGAATCTTTGCATGGGGTATGAATTAGGGACTCCTTATGGGTGTGGATTAATACTCAGTTGATGATCAGGCTTGAGCCGACTATTGAGTGGGGGAATGGATGGGAAGTGTTCATGCACAGGCTCAATTTGGGAACTTAATCACCTCACAAGGGTGTGATAATTTATGTGTTCCTTTTGATTTTAGTGCCTGCTAAAGGGGTGACTTAGAAATTTAATAGTACTCACACTATGTGAATGCATTAAATGGCTAACTCTAGAATGATGATTGTAATAGCAATGATTAATAGTGTTAACTCAAGAACCTAAAATACATTTATCCATAATTGCATGACATAACCAATGGGAATCAGTCTAGGTTATGTGCCTCATGTGAGTGCATGAGGTCACTAACATGATATGTTGACACTCTAGTGCATTGGCTTCACCCTTCCTCTAGGCACATGACTAGTACTCAATCATACAGAACTAAGGATAGAAAGAAACCCCACATTTTGGTTCTGTTATCAAGACTGATTACATTTTTTAGCATCATGGTATAGACATACTTTAGCAATTATCTTTGGAAAAATTCAAGCATTGGGCTGGTACTATAGAGGAGAACTTTGTGCTTCAGTATATTGAACGAGGAGTCTCTAGGCATGCATGGGTAGAGCAACACCTATATGATTCTCTAAATGAAATATCCTTTGTATAATTCCCTGTTCATCCATAGTAAATTTTAAAACTACTTGGACACGTGTAGTGGATGTGTGGTGGAAAGGAGCACTCTATAGCTATATTTAAAAATATGTTGTCTCCACATGCTCTTATTCGGAGTAAGCATAGTTTAAATTTTTGATGGAATTGCATAGTAGATATCTTGAATAATTTCCCTTAGAAATTAAGATGCTTATGATTGATTTTCAACTTGAGAACTTCTCCATGGATGGATAAACTCTCTCCTACATGAGTGGCATAACTGATGGGAAATGGATAGATATGCATCAGTATGAAATTGGTAGTTTAGCATGGAATTAGGATAGTGAGAACTGTAGAATCATAAATATGATCAAGTTAGGCATAATGCTATGGGAGGTAGCAATCCTAGAGTAAAATGGGAGGTTACTAGAAGTGCCACGAGAATCTACAAGAGGGTAAAAAGTCATGCTATGTACTCCCCAACCATGGATTCATGCCCTATGATAGCATAGGTATGCATAGAATAAATAGTACAAATATTGATATCAAAACCCAATCTAAATAGACTTGATTCCCCCAATACAATGCATGCTCATGCATTTCAGTTTGAAAAAATTATTGTTAGAAATTGGGATACTGGCAGTGTGGAATTTGAAGTTGAATATGAAACCAAAACCATAGAGGAATCTCTAGAAGTGTAAGACAAGGCTAAAAAATTACCATTAATTTATACCTTTCCATTTCTATAAAGACCTATGGCTCACCTTCGAATGCCCAGTGGACCAAATCTAACTAGTGGGTAGACTAAAAGATTAACAATAACTAATCAACCTCCCTCAATGCCCATTATCATTGGTGTACCTATTATTGCAAGAGGCATGAGAGGCAATACTGGTAGTAGTTCTACTAGATTTGGAGGATTAGGTGTTGGTGAAAGAGGCCTTATAAGACATCCACCACAAGGTTTTGGGGATGAAAAGGTCCACTACAACCACCGAGTGCACCTACAGTCTTCTATGAGATGATGCTTCACTTGCCTAAATATTGAGGTGTCAAAAAAGTAATAGAACATATTCATAAGTGTGAACTCATTTAACGAATGCAAGGTATCATTTCTTCAGAGTGAAAGGCAACTTAGTTTGCCACTACTTTATTAGATATCGCACATAAATTGTACCACAAATTTTAACCCCAACAAGTAGTTATGAATTATGAATTATTATAGGTTATTTTTCTCCAAGAATTTGATATCCCTGAATTTGAGCAGCAAAGTATTTTTGCCTTAAAATATATCAATGAATAGCGCATTGAGAGTGTGCACACATATGATGCATATTTCAAAACATTTATTTAGAAACTATCATTTGAGATTAACCCAACACAATATGTTTAGTGGTTTGTGTGAGGTTTATAACTTCCATTCTAATGAGACTTATCTCATAAGACTTTCATTGAACTACATGAGGCACTGAAGCCACCCTCAACACTAAAGCCACCCTCAACACTGAAGCCATGGGAATTATAGATAAGGGAATTAACCTAGCTATGGAGGGTCACATCACTATGATGGCTTCTTAGTTGGAGAATCTTAGGTCCAATAATGCTCATGACACGCATAGTGGCTTGTGGCTTATTGATTGCAAAGTGGAAGGCCATAACAGGAACAATTATCCATGAAGGAATGTCCATGTTGTATTAAAATAATCATGTGATATTTGTAATGAAGATCATGATGTAAGGAGTTGTCCCTTATTTCACTATTCCACCCATGCTAAATTGTCATTATAATATAAAATTTATGATATATATATGCATGATACCAATGATTGTCAAGTCATTAATGAAATTCATGAAGCGTGCACGTGAGTTACATGCTAAATTTACATAGCTAACAACCAAGAGGCTAATGAAGGTCGATAATTAAAAGTTTAAGGGTATGTAAATGGATGCAGAGGTGGTCATTTTACACCTAAGACATGTTACAAGTTTAGTTCTCTAGACCACTAATAACATGATTGTATGGCCTATCCAACATGTGCCTTTTGTAAAAATGAACATCGCTTAGAAGAATGTGTCAATTTGTATGCTACCATTACCAAATAATGAAATGAGAAAGGTGTTAGGATGATACATGTTACCAAAACTCCTAATACTTATTGGAGACCATGCCTTATGACTCCACCAACTGGACCCAAGGTCAATATTACTACATGGAGTGGTGTTTATTCCTAACCAGTTTCAAATCCACCTACTGAAAAGGTTTAGTGTGAAGAACCTCATGCACAACATTATCCTAATGCTCAAAGATAGAAATAAGTATTACATAATACAATGGCCTTAGTCCATGAACTTTAAGGCAAAATTGAGTTCTTAAAGGATAAGGATGCTAATATGCAGGCCAAGTTGTAAAAAGATATGATACCAAGGACTGAGGACACGATGAGTTCTGATATCTATGCAATCTTCCTTAATGAAGAAATCATTCCTCTTCTTAATAATTAGTTGCGATAACAAAAAAAAAATCCTTCAAAAGACCATCATTTGAACAATGTGTGATGATAAGAGACCCATATTCAACCAAACCTAGACTGTGATAAAGAGGTCCTTATCAATGCATTCATTAATGGCTACCTGATCAATGACATCCTACTAGACACTAGTGTGGAATTTAATGTTCTAACTAAATATGCATGGAAAAAGATGGGGAGCCCCACTTTGCAACCATCCCCACATGTCTTATCCATGGCCAACAAGACTTGCACACTGCCCATAGGCATTCTTAAGGATGTTACTGCCAACATATTAAGAGTTGATTTCAAGGGTGATTTTGAGGTAATCAAGCTTGCTAAAGTGGATGACTTCCTTGATATTTTGGGTTGACATTGATCTTATATGAATAATGTCGACTTGCATTTCAAGAAGAGATATATCAACTTTGAGAATGACACTCAATGCATAGTCATACCTCTAAATAATCATTAAGGACACCCCTTTATTAAACCTATTGATTTTGATGAGGATGTTAATACAATATATAACATTATTACTCAAGGACATGAAAATATGGATCTGACTCATAATGGCATCTTGTGATGGGAATATGATTAGTCTCTTTATGACACTACCATTATCACTTATAACTAATGAGTTCAAGTCACATCTATGGTGTCTTAGAAAGCCACCTAAGTTCCCCTCCAAACCTCGATTAGTGACACAAAACTATCTACCTAGTTGATGGATCCCTGATGGTTGGACTACCCTTACAACTGGACTAGGCACCTAGGTTTTAGGATTAGATGGAAGTCCAAGAATACTTATAATAGCTATAGGTTTACTATGTTAATGAGGATGAGAGGTTATGTGCAATCACCTTTCTATTTCAAGGGATAGTTGCTCGATAGTGGTCTACTCATCAGTACCAATTAGATACATGGGAATAAGTACATAACAACCATGCATAATCGCTTCAACCATGATAACCATGTTCACACCACCCTAAGTTATAGTGGTATTACTTCTCCAAAACAACATATAACATAATGTGAAAGCCTTTGAAGCATTGAAAAAATACTTTTACTAGAATTTTTATGGGTACATGCATTTTGTAGTACCCTGCATGCCTAGGTTAGGGCATGGTATGTTCACCAAGAAATGTGTAGAGACACAGATACCTGACAATGCATTAAAAATGGTCTACTTACCACTTTTGAATTTTCTTCACCGTGGGTAGATTTGAATTTGTCTTTATAAGCGATCCATCACGTAGTTGTGGGTGATTAAGGATTAATTTAAGACCAAATATGACACATACATGGTGTAATTGAGGATAATTTGGACATCTTCTAATAACTTGATACTCCTATCATGACTTGATTAGATCTATACTTCTAATCTAGATATGAACATCGAGAATAAATACGAAAAGACAAGTAAAATGTTGTATACCAAGTTAATGAAGGTATTGGTTCTGATCAACTAGAGACATCATTTGACCACTTAAATATACGTAAAAAGTGTGGGGCATGTGATGTCAGAGATCTAATGTATTCTGAGCAAAAACTATATTATACAACACTCCAAAAAGTCTTGTGCACCTAAACTAGATGATGATAACATTGGAATAAAATGCACCTAAACTAGCCACTGTGGGAAATTAGTGGCATGATGTTGAGATAACCAAAATCTTTGAACTTTTGCATGAGTACCAAGATGTTTTCCCATGTAACAACATGTAAATGAAAGAAGTGCATCCATCATTGGGTAGAATGCACATCAAGATGGTTGAAGGAACTCGACCAATGAGGAAGCAACAATATCAAATGAACCCAAATATGCATGCTCAAGTTAAAAAAGAAATTGATAGCATCTTATGCATTGGATTTATTACTCCCATTGATTACTTTAAATGGGTTAGTCCCATGGTGATCAGCATAAAAAAGGATGGTCATATTTGAATTTGTATGGACTACAAGTTACTCAATACAGTATGTGTAACAGATCCTTTTCCAATGCCTTTCACCAAGGAAATATTGGAAGGTGTTGCTAGGTGTGAGATCTACACATTCACCTATGGCTTTTTTGGCTATCACCAAGTCTAATTTACTATAGAAGATAAGACACAAACAACCTTTGCAATTGAATGGGGTTATTTTGTATATAATGTTATTCCTTTTAGCCTCAAGAATACATCAACCATGTTCTCATGCATTATGGTGGAAGCCTTCTAGGATTTCATCCACAAGTTCCTTCAGGTGTAATTGGATGACTAAACCATGTATGGTTTAGTGTGATACCACTATAACAATTTTCTCCTCATGCTCTAACCTTGTTGACAAATTTATATTTATTTGAATCTAAATAAGTGCATCTTTTCTACTCCATTTTGGATTTTTTTAGGACATATTATTTACCAGGATGAACTCTTGGTAGATCCAACTAAAATTATAGTCATTGTCCAAATCCTAGTGCTAACCACTCAATGTGAGATCTTTGTCTTTTTAGGTCACACAAGGTACTATTGGAAGTTCATTAAGGGTTATGCTAACATAGTTTCCCTAATGGAGGAACTAATCAAACCTGATGACCTATTCTTATGGATGGCTCAACATCTGCAAGCATTTGACACCCTGAAAGAAAAACTAGTGACTGCACCCATTCTCTAGTTATCGAACTAGAACTAGCCATTTCATGTGCATGTCAATGCTTCAAGAATGGTAGTAGGTTCTATCCTAACACAACTTAGTGAGGGAAACATTTATTATCCTATTTATTTTGCTAGCTAAAAAGTCACACCCATGGAATGGAACCATTTTATGAGAGACTATGAAGCCTTCTCTATGATGTATGTGCTTTAAAAGTTTCACCAATAATTATTTGCCACCCCATTTATTTTTTACATAGATCATGAAGCACTCAAGTATTTGGTAAATAAACTATTATTGCATAGGTGCATCTGCTAATGAATTATCCTCTTCCAAGAGTCCCAATTTTTTATTGTCATCAAATTAGGCAAAGTTAATTTCAGTCTAGACCACCTATCATGTGTTCAATTTGGTGAACCAACATTGCTATAGAGGATGATTTACCTTATGTACAACTTCTATAAGTTACACATGTGCCCAAATAATTGAAATAAATAGTAACTTTTCTTACAATAGGCTATGTGATAGACAACCTTACCAACCAAGAGAAAAACCAACTAGGTGTCTGTGTTACCCCTTTCTAGCTTACCGATGGAGAATTTTATAAACTTAGTCAGGGTAAAGTAATATGAAGGTGCATAATGTAGCACAAGTGCATGGAAGACCTTCAAGAGGTCCATGAGGGAATTGTAGGAGGACATTATGTTGGTGATGTAACAACATGAAATTTTCTACTAGCTGGATTGTGGTGGCCCACCTTATTTAAAGATGTTAAAGCTTATACACACTAATGTGATATATGTTAGTGCATATGTAAACCAACCTGAAGGGATGTTATGCCTCTTCATTCAATACATACTCATGAACCATTTGATAAATGAGTTATTGATTTTATTGGGCCCATTAAACCAGTGGCATGAGAAGTGGCATGTGGTACATGATTATTACATTGAAGCAATGCCCACACGCAATTGTAATGCTATGAACACTTCCATATTTCTCTGAGAAAATATTATCATAAGGTATGGATGCCCTCTAAGCTTAAAAATTGATAATAGTACTCAATTTCTCAATGAAACAATGTGCATCCTCTTGGCTAAGTTAATGATTGCACACCATACCACCCTAAATATAATGGCACAGATGAAGCATTCAAAAGGAAATTGGTAACACACTATCCAAGATTTGTAACATTGGTTGTACTAATTGGGATGATTGAGTTTTATTAGTCTTATGGGAATATTATACCACATATAAAAGGTTGAACAAGAGTAATCCTTGTAATCTTATCTTTGGCACTGAAGCAATTTTACCTGTAGAGTTTCTTATGCCTTCTTTACATATTATGTGTGTAGGTAGGTTAGATAATGAGGATTCCTTAAACAAGTGCATGGACACTCTCCTTTAGCTAAATGAAACACACTTTCTTTCACACTAGAGCCAAGGAGTTGAGAATCAAAAATAAAAAGCATAGCATGATCGATATATCAAAACCAAAGTTTTTCATCCTAGTATGCATGTCCTAGTCTATGATTCAAATTTTTTGTGCCATTCAGGTAAACTACAGATTTGATAGGATCGTCTATTTATTGTTCATGTTATCTTCCTTATAGGCACTTGCAAATATAAAATATTAAATGGCCAATTTGTACCATGCCATTTTAATGGTAGTTAACTTTGGCCCTAACATTCTATGTAATTCCTCAATTTTATAAATAAGATGTATGCCACTAGGTTAGTTAAGGACTTTTTTTATTTTCAAATAAGTGTTACATTGGTTGTGTGCCCTTTTTTAATTAGTAGACACTTTTTTATACTCTAGTATTTAGCACTCTATTTCTCTATCTTTCTTGACATGACTTTTACTAAGTTATGATGTGGAGGACCATGCATATATTTTAATGCAGAGTAGGTTTTAGATATGGATATGCTAATTAATCTAAAAGAACATAAAGGAAGCACAAAAAATAGGGTGCTTGAGGGATGCATACAAGAGGTAACACGAGGCATGCAAGAGGTGACACGTGACCTAGGTAAATAGAATAAAGATGGCAAAAGAAACACAGTTATAAGATGGGTTAAAATGGAAGAGGCAATTCTTACCATTAAAATATAAAATTTGAATTATTATAGATAGCATGTACTTTTGGGAAGGTGAAATAACTCTCATAAGAAGGATGGGACATGCAGTTATTAACGATAAAGTGGTATGAATGGCAAGCATATTAAATAGACATCAAAGCATGTTGTTTAGAGCATTAATGGCTGAATTGATGGATGGCAACGTGGAAAAAAGTTAGTGTAGCATGGAGGAGTTAATAAAAAAAATAGGGATATCCTATAAAATTCCATAAGGCTTCCTCACTTCCATTTTTTTAATTAAAAACTTGAAGAATTGCAGAGCTCAAATAAGCAAAAACTAGTGATGAAGAAGGCAATTATGTGGTGTTCCCAATTACAAAAATGATATAGAGATTGAAGCGACATACATTCAAGGATAGAAAATAAATGCATCCACACAAGTAGAAAATAGAAGTTACATGCTGCAGGTGATAAGTCTACAATTATAGGAGGTTAAAGCAAGGAGTTGAAACATTTTGGGTCTAGGAAAGGAAGTCAAGATGTATTCATCCAAAAGAGTTGGTTGGCCATGTGTTAACCTTAGAAGAATCTAGTTGGTGATGTGGCCAAAGCAAAAATGTAGGAAAAGAGATTCACTTCCAATTATTCTTGAAATTGAAGAGTTTTAAGGCACAAAAAAAGGTCTTATGTTTATTCAAGAAGAAGGTTCTAGTGAGAGTAGAATGTAAGGTGAGGACTTAGTAGGGTTATGGGAAGGGACCCCTATCAGACAAATAAAAAAATGGCATGCATGGGGGAAAAGGATGTTAAAATACCATATCCCTTTCTATTCTGATTGAAGAGATATAATACCCAAAGATAGTGTTGCATGCAAATGATTAGCAGTTTAAGGTTTCCACTTGTCAGGTCCTAGACTAGAATCACCATCAGACTGGTAATGAAATTGACTTATAATGTGATTACTAGATAGAGTTCTAGAAAAAAAATGAAATTAATTATGATCTCTCAATCTAGAACATATTGGAGGATGCAGGGGTGCTCCAACTCTTCAAGTTACCATAGTCTTAGAAACTATGGGAGGTTATTCAATTCATAATATCATGCATTCATGAAGATTACCTATACTTTGTTGGGTATAAAATAAATATCACCCCTAAATGGATCAATAGATTAATTAAGTTACTTTGTTTTAGATTTTATCTCAATGTATATATTGAAGATTAGGCAGTGGTTTCTAGAATGATGATGGTGCTAAAGAATAAGAAGGAAGGCCACGCTATGTAACCTGGAAGATCCTGTAATTCAAGTAGTTCCACATTTGGCCATGACCAAGTTAGGGGCCATATACAAGTGGAAGTAGTTGGATAAGAATTTCTATATGTAGCCAGCCAAATGGTAAGGGGATACAATATAATTACTCTTTATACTTTGTAGAGAAGATTAAACACAATGCAAAGAAGGCACATCATCTACCCAACCATAAGTTTTCTTGGGGCATAATTTTGCTACTTCTAGTTTTTTATGAGAAAGGCATCCCTGAGCACTCAGGCAAATAACTAAAGTGGGCTTACTTACCAAAACATAAGTCCCCTACCAAATGGTTTAAGCAAATCACTTGCCTCGACACTATCACAACCTCTTATAAAGCCAACATCAAGGGTTAGTTTGATGGTATGAAGGAGGCATTTAAGAATGAGTGGTGCATACCTAAAGAGTTTCCCATGTAAATGGGATTGTATGCTTAGTTTATTTTAAAGTAACAATATTCTCTCATGTGGATCTGGATGGCAACAATAGACAACTTGTCAGGGTGGTTTAAATTTCCCTATGTTTTCAACACTAGATACTTAATGGACTTGGTAAATCACATTTTGGATGCATGCCCTATGAATATTGATGCAGATAAGATTGCCATTAAGATCTATACTCTTCACAATATTTAAGTTTACCCAAGGAGGCATGTATGTGTGGAAAAGCACTAATCTGACAAGACTAACCTTAATCCCTATAGGATAGTTGTGCAAGGGTAAATATGTGTGATGTTATTTATGTTCAGGGCATAGAAGAAAATATCAAGAGGCCAAAAGGTGGAAAGAGAACCACTTCCCCCAATCAAAAACATGCATGGAGGTAAGGGTGTAGGCAAAATAAAAAATACCAAGACCTAAGGTTACCAATTCTAATAGGATGCATGACCAATTTAGGGTCATCCCAAAATGCCAGTGGTATCCCTCACCACCACCAAGGACCTATGGGTTTCCTTCAAAGCAAGAGGACATTATTACATCCTAGTTGGCTACTTAAGCAAAGCTCGAACATGAAGTAATTGAGTGGTGATTCCAGACATAGGTGAGGCATCTCTAAAATCCTAACCTGTAAAGGAGCCCACTCCTAAGGCAAGTGAGGAACAACCTCATGAGTTGAATGAAGAATAGATTATTGTGCCCAATGAGGAACATCCTATGGCTGAGTAGTAATTAGACATTAAAATTCCAACATCAGAAGAAGTAGATAAGGGACAAGGCCCCAACAGAGAGGACCTTGGCATTGATGTCAGTGAGTAATGAGACAAGAATCTTGAAATCATTGATTTATATTATGACCCCCAAAAGGGCAAATAACTTATATAAGAGGCATAATAACAAAAATAATCAAATTATGAACCACCCATTCACATCACATTCCAACAAGACATGCTGGATAAGAGATTGTATTTGTAGGACTTTTTCACAAACATGAGTCCATGGAATAAAATTGACATCAGATGTCCTTTGTGATGGAATTGTATCATGATGAATAATGATTCGAGCTTCCAAGGGACAAAAATAACACATACCTAGAAGTGGCAAGTGTTCCATACATGATTTGGATAAGTCTCATGATTTATTCCCCAACACAAGTGGGTGCGACACTTATCAAGTTTACTTAGAGTTTTCTAGGCAAGAATAGGGAAAGGGCATAAGAAGTTAAAGTAGTCACAAAGTAGTTCATAAAAGTATTGAGTATTAATGGGATCATGAATCTAGTACCAATTTTTGAAGGAGGAGGAACACGAACTCTAATATCTATCATAGAGATAGTATATAGGGGCTATTGGGCCCAGTTCAAGAGGAACTTAATTGTAATGGCTTGTCATGACTTCTTTATTTGAAATAGTCATTGTCTTATCATCCTTAGTGTATTAATGATACAACCTAAAAGGGGTTTGATTATTTATAAATACCACTTTGGATTTGTTTATAAGGGGTTGTGATTTTTTTCGTTGAATATAGAGGTGTTGTTGTTAAGATAGAGATCTAGAGATGGTGTACCAAATGAAGTACCATTATAACCCTATAAAATTGACCAATGGAACTAATATTATGTAAATATTAATGTGTTGAATCTATTTGATGATAAGTTTGCTTTGTGATAATAAAGTACTCACACTGCACGAATGCATTAAATGGGTAACTATAGAATGCTGATTGTAATGATAATCATTAGCAGTGTTATCTCAAGCACCTAAAATTCATTCATCCACCATCAAGAAATATAACCAATGGGAAAAAGTGTAGGTTGCATGCCTTAGGTGAGTGCACAAGGTCACTTGCATGATATTCTAGCATGTTAACGTGTTAGTTTCTCCCTTCCTCTAGGTGCGTGACTAGTACTTATTCAAGCAGAACTAAGGATAGAAAGAAGCCCAACAAAGCCTCCTCTCAAAATCCATTTTTCATCTAAGAAGGCAAGCCTAATATTTTTTATATTAAGCCAACTGATGTTCCAACCTTGACTAGTAGTCAAACCATGAACATTTAGACAAATAAAACTGTTGGTTGAATTAATTTCCTCAAATTTGATAGCCTTCAAATTTACTAATTCATTATTTAACATACCTGATATGGTGTGTGGGTTCCAAGCTATAACCAATCCCTGAAAAATATTTGTTTCATTTCTTACTACCATATTACAAACTTGCCAAATTTATTTCATTGTTGTTTTGAGGAGTGACTCCTCCATCTTTGTTTCATAATTAAGCAAAATATATGGCTTTTTCTCATAATTAAGTTATTTTAGTAGCCTATGTTTGTGCATGGTATTTATCCCACATGAATTCCAAGAGATGATTAACATGAGGGAGTTTTAAGCCAACTATTATTTTGGGTGTTGGGCTTACCACCCCCCATTTGAAAACTATTTCGTAGCTGAGTTTGACAATAAATTGTCTTGTTTTATTCTTCCTTTGTCCTCCTCACTTTGTCCATATGGTTATTGATTTTCCTTTTTGTGGCACATCTTATAAATATGCATCTAAATCCCTTTTTCAATATTAATTTGTGATTTTAAATTCCTTAGTTAGAGAGAATCGGCCTTCTAGGTTTGTTCTTCCCCCATTTAACTGATTTTACTACAAAATTTTCCATTGCTACTTTGCTTAAGCATGCTTTATTAAAAAATTATTCTAACTATGTTTGAGATAAAAAAAATTGTGTTGAATCCTCTTTGAGTGGCTCTTCTTCCTCATGTTCTTTTTCTTATTTTTATTCTAGGGCTTCAACATCGATCTGAATGTCTTTTTTTTTAATTACTAAGTGACGGTTTTTATGTTTATTCAATGCTAGGTTGATCAAGTAAAGTTATTTTTATCAAAGAGATATTGTCATCTTCAAATAAATATTCACTTTAGTGGTTGATTAAAGGATACTAAATTTATTTATAGCATCCACTTCTT
This sequence comes from Torreya grandis, assembly GCA_037957365.1. NCBI lineage: Eukaryota > Viridiplantae > Streptophyta > Pinopsida > Cupressales > Taxaceae > Torreya > Torreya grandis. Next base: position 1,212,711 of record JARHVA010002632.1, on the reverse strand, counting down.
TAGGTTGCCAAATCTTAATATATTTTTTCCAACTTTGCATCCTTCTTAGTTCCTTGAATTTGTCATTAGACTGTTCCTATGTTATTTTTTTGCCTTGGGCAATCTCTTACAAAATGCCCATATGCATGATAGATATAGTACTTGAATGGAACATTTTCATAATCTAATTCATGTAGCCATTCCCTAGTTTTTTACTTGAATTTAATGAGTGTTAGGGGTTTTGAAACATCCATTTTGATATACATATTAGCATACATTTCCAGAAGCCCAACCTCAGTGGATTTGGCCATGCAAATATGCTCCCCTAATTAGTTTCCCACTTTATTAAAGATTTATTCCTTCCAAAGCTTTATTGGATGGCCACAGAGTCTAGTCTATACCAAGACTATGGTTAAATACATAATTTTTGAGTTGAACAATTCTTCCCAAGGTTTCATATATAATTGTTTGATCAAATATTGGATTTATATGAAAACCCTAAATGTAAAAAACACTGTGCAAGATTAGGAGAATAATATAACAATGACAACATTCACTAATTTGGAACTACTATGTTCTGAAAACCTACTAAAAATAATAAAGTTTAAGGAGAAAATAAATACTTAGATGTAAATTGTGCCTCTAAGAAGAATCAAACTATGAAATTTCTTATGCAGAGAGGTCTAGTGATTGGAATCAGGATTCTAGAATTAGATCTAATCCCAGATAATAGCATTGGGAAGAGGACATTAGAGGCTTGGCACTCCTTTTTAACCTAGGGCACTCTTGTCCACTTTCAGTGAGGAAGTCAGGGTTTTTGGGTTCTTTATGCCTTTGTCTATAGAGCCTGTATCTGGTACATGAGCATATGATCACTTGCAAAGACCATTGTGTAACTGATTTTCTACCAAAACCTTATCTCCTTGACATGTGATGACCAATACAAATCAATGGGGAAAAATGATCCAATGGTTAAAGGTGGGTGAGACCTTAACACCCCATGTGTTGATTGTTACCTACATACCAATACTCCAAAGAGGGATCAAGTTTTGTATAGTTCTCCCATGTTATAGTAGTGTGTGAATAACTAATGCAATATATTAGATGAGGGTCAAATACTAGTGTGATTAGATGTTTTAGCCATGATTTGTGACCTATGAAATGTATTTAGACTTTAACTCTGGCTACGAGGGTTGTATGCAATTAGAATTGGGAGAAATAGATTTTTTACTCTCAATGTGCAATTGTGATTCTGGTGCTTTTAGGTGTGGAAGCCTCTCCTATGACAAATGGTTTGAAAAGTGCTTATATAGTCATATCATTAAAAATCCTTTGAATGGGGCTTATTAAGGACATGTACTCACTTTCTTATAATTTTGAATTTGTTAAATTAGTTGTTATTTGCTGGGAAGATAGGAGAGGGGGAAGGACATTAGAGCAATGCACTCATGTCCCCTAGGGTATTCTTCTCTAATGGGTGATTTTATCATGATGAGTGTTAGGTAGGGCTTAAAATATGTCAAAAGTTTATAAAAATAGGGATAAGTATATTTCGGGGTCATTTCTCAACTTATAAGAGTGTGCAAGATGGTCAAAAGTGATCAAAAGGGGCCCTAAGATAGGTTTAAGTCGACTGTGTAAAAGAGTGGTCACAAGTGAACGATTTTGGTTTAAATGTTAATGTTATGTGTTTACATTTTCCCCCTTTTATTCCAGTGATGCATAAAAGTGAAAGCATTGGAGTAAAAGGAAAAAGAGTGCAAACTTGAACTTACTTATGGGGAGGAGTCATAGATGTAGGCCACAACGTTGAATTATGCTCTATGTAAACCTATAGTGAAACATATGTAATATCAGTCTTTACTTAAGATGAATATCAATAAGTAAAAGACAACAAACTAGAGAGTGACAAGGAACAAATGCACCTGATCAAGCACATGAATCATTATGCCTTTTTTGGTGCCGAAACTAGTGGTTGTGGCATGTTGTGCATTTGTATTAACATTGAATAACTTGAATTGGACTGTGCATGCCTCAATCCTCAATATAAGTGGGTGTGCTCAAGAACTCAAGTTTGATTAACTTTATCATCATCATTCCAAATTAGTAGAGTAACTTGGGATTCATGTATGAATCCTGATATACATATCTAGTGTAAAAACTAGTGTAGATATGAGTGTAAATAGTAAACCATCCACTATAGATGGAATGAGGTTAAATTATGGTGCAAAAATTGGTGCAAAATTGGTGAAAATACTAAGTATAATATGGATTTGGTGTATACAACATGGCGAATGGCATGAATTGTCTTCCATCTTTAAAATTGGTGCAAAAATTAGTGAAATGAGGAAGTAATGTGCCATGCACATGCCCCCAGCTGATATCTGGTGCATATAGATTCAGAGACTAAGTAAAACAATTATGATTATGATTAAAACTTGAATGATAACTTGGAACAACATATCATGCATGATTTCCCACAAACTAAGAAAATATAAGATAAATATGTGTAATTTTGGAAACTGAGACTGTGAAACTACTGAAAGTAAACTAAGGTTCTGATAAATTATGGAAATGCCTATTTTTTATGGAATTTGGACAATAATGCTAATAAGGACACTTAAGTAGTGCTCTCCTATCCAAAGTGGTACTCCTATCCAAATTGATTTTTTCTGTGTTTTTTTAGCCTAAAATTGTGTAAACTATGTAGCCACTACTAAATCTTGTCTGTGTACTGATCTGTAAAACCCAGTCTCTAAGACAAATATTTGGGAATGTCCCCTCTTTTGAGGTGAGTTGTTGAGCTTGCCTAAGAACTTAACTTGAAATAAAAAATTATACAGTAGGCTATTATGATGTAAACTTTTAAATCTGAGTAATAATGGCACCATGGAAAAGCACATCATCATTATGTATGTAAACTTAACATAGTAATAATATAAGATGCATAGGAAAATAACCTTTCACAATAAGTGTGTCTAGATAGATGTGACAATAAAGCATGTTAATGATGTGACCAAATAAATATATAATGTTGAATAGAACTACTTAGGGAGTAACGCATGATGTCCATCATGGCATTAGAAGGGCCTGGGTGTATGGCATCCATCATGGCATCCAAATCTAAGCAAAGAAGTAAGAAAAGTGTCATGACCATGATGCAAAGAATCAAAAAGTACATGCACAACACACAAAACACAAAACACATAATAGAAAGCCAATGGGCCAAAAACAAGGGACACATTCAAATGCCACTTACTCAAATAAAAGTCACATATACATGCATTATCAAATACCTTAACACACATACAAGGAAACAATGGAGGCCTAGAGCCACATATAAGGACATGTTCAAATGTCTACATCCACAAATAGAAAACACACACAAGGACATGTTCAAATGTCCTCATAAGCAGACAATCAAAGATATAAAGGATTAGATCCACTTGGTAATGACATATTCAAATGTCCTCAGAGCAAACATAGAAGTGCATACAAGATATGAAGCTAGAAAAATTAGTATAAAAAGGATGCATGATTATGTATTCTACTCAATGAGAGATAAGTTGTAATCTAAGAAATATTTAGTAACTGAGATAGGCAATAGTATATCATAATGTTAGTGAGTGATTAATATCACAAGATGTAATACAATGTCAAGTATCGAGCATGTGAGTAAGATAATATGGGCAAAGAAGGATAAAACCTATATTTATGATGTCCCCAATGAACTAGTTGATGAATATACATATTGTAAGAATCCTATGTGAAGTATGGAACTGAGTGGTGAAAGTTTGAGCTCACTAGGACAATAGCGAGGTGAAGGACACTAGATAATTGTGCTCATATCCTCCACAATGCCCCTATCTAAATATAATTTTTGAGTGTGTAACAGTAAAAACACCTATAACTAGTTCTAGAGTGATGTCATATGTAATCTACAGTCACTCATATACACTGGTGAAGCATGTATGATACAAAACTAGTTAAACATATATATAATATTGTTCACAACTTAAATAGTGGGAAAAAAGTACTTATAATCATGCATAAGTCCTGATTTTTGGTATTTTCTACAATATTTTACTATATTTTTGCATTATATGAATTGAGAAATAGAGAGAAGGGTACTAATACATGTTTCCCTTAAGATTATTATCATCAATATATCTTGTATTGAATAAAGGAAAGGCAATATCTTTCAAATTAAGAGTGTCATGAAACTATGTACGTTATATTGCATTGCCATATTCATATTTTGCATGATCAGTATCATTAAGATCATACCAATATGTATTATTATACTCATCATCATTTGGATTTTGAACTTTTGAAATGTCACTCTTGTCTTTAGTTGTATCTTGACATGATTAAATAACTACCCCATACGGTGCTATTGGACTTTCTAATTTTTCCTTTGCAATGTGCAATGTGTCATATGCCTTTAATGATATGCCATTACTTGTATCTATTTGTATGCTAGTTGAAAGTAAGTTTTTTTCTATATGTTTTCTCTCTAGAAATTTCCCTTATTTGGAGAAGGATGTGTCCTTACATTCATGTCCAAATGAAATGCAACCTTTGATTGTATCAATTATTGTTCCTATTGATTTTAACCATGATCCTCCAAGCACAACATTGTAGGCACTTGAATTTGAAATAACATGAAAAGTAAGATAGCACTCTTTTGAAGAAAAATAAATTTCTAACTTAATTGATCCCATACATGTTGTAGATGAATTAGTTTTATCTAAGTGTTGATGCTTATTTCCAAAAAATGTAAGAAATGATAGAGAATAAAAATTGATCTCTTGATATTTTTTAACTTTGCCATCTATAAATTGTTTTCCATCTATGTGAGCAGTAGTAGTGAAAGGGTTTTGATATGAGAAAAGGCTTGAAATTTCTCCATTTGTGACCACATTTTAAACTATATATTTTGTAGGTATTTCATGCTTTGGAGACTCTTTTCTTATAAAACCTCTTTTAAGAATGTTTTTTTATTTATCTTGAATTTGATTTGACAACTTGTCTTTTTTTAATGCCACTTTTCTTGTTGTAACCTTTGCTCTATAGATTGTTCCCTTTGTAATTGCTCTTTTTAATCTTGTTCCTTTTTTACTCTTGATTTCTTTAACTTAGTTTGTTGAATATTTTATTATTCTAATTGTGCATTTTGAACCTTTTTTTGCTCTGAATTATCCTTTGGTAACCAATTTTGTACTTGTTATGCATTTTTCACTTTTTGTACTTTCTCTTGTTCCACTATGGGTTGCTTAATTGATGAAACCCTTATAGGATCCCCAATATCAATTAACTTTTGTATTTTATTTTTCAAATCCAAACAATGATCTATATGATGCCCATAAATTTTTGATATGGATAATAGTATTTTAATCTCCTTAGATGATGTAGAGGAGATAGTTTGATCAACTTATTTTGAATTATTGCCCTTAGAATCTCAATTGAACTCTTATTATCCATTTTCATACTTTTTGAATCACTTTTTGTAGATGTATTTTGTTGTAATTTTTCATTTTGATATGACACTTTGTTAGGCACAACTTTGTTGATGAAGATGCACATAAATGATTAACACTAGCATATTCTAGAGACTTTGCACATGTGATATTATTTTATAATAATGTGATCTTTGCACTAAAAAAATGATTTTGATTATGTAATTCTGATAGTAACTTGCCCATACTAATTATTTTATCTTTTAGAGCCTCACAAACACAGGCCCTAGGCACTTTAGATTAAACATCATGCATACACCTTGAAGAGGAGATGTAAGAGGTGGAGGGGTTTGAGGAAGGATAATTTGGCTACCTTACCTCTTGGGATACTAATAGCATGGACCTGGTTAGAGGGAAATTAGCTATCACAACCTTTAGGGTTAGGAGGAGCTTATTTGTTAATTGTAATCACCTAAAAGTGGTATTTGAGTGTTAAGAGTGTTATTTGAGACAACTTATTCCTAACTTAGCCCTAAACCTGTCCTAGAGCCTTTTATCACAATTTTTTAGCCTTTGTGTGGACCACATGCATCCTTAGTTAGTTTAAACATAGTCTCAAATCTTCATTTCCCAATCTTGGCCCTTCGTGCCCAACAACCTACTAGTTGGACATTAGCACCACATTAAGGACACTAGAACCACATGGTGCTAGTCTCCCCAAAATGGCATTATTGTCCTTTACCTTATCTTTCCTAAATGTATATATTTTTAAAGTAAAACCCTCCTAAGATTGACCTAAGCATTTTTTATTATCTGCACAAGCTACAAAACACTATAAAAACATGACTTTTAAAGCTTTATCCACTAGATGTAAATTAGATATAAAATACCTATTCAAACATGAAACAAATTGAGCAAAATCAAGGTTATTAATCCCTAGTATGCCTTACTTCTGTATACTAACATCTCCAACGACCCTAATCTCAGATTTTCTAGCTTCACAATCTCAAGCACACTCAAGGCATTCAAGGCCACTATCATTTTAACATCACTTACACTTGTACGAGCACTTAGGTGGGGAAAAATACATTAGGATTGATCCTTATTTTAAGTATTAGGATGTAGGAAACTCTCTTTACAATAGGGTGTTGAGGATGTCCAGTCTATCCTACTAACGAACACACTTTTTAGCTCATGCCTTACTTATAGGGAGGATTAGGGTCTACATCAAAAATTAGCTATTATACACATAAAACAGAGTTTCAGACTTTGTGCATGCAACAAAATAACCCATAAACATAGGTGCAGGTAAACCCAAAATTTCAAATCAGTGTTACACATAGGACACTAGCACGATTTTTAGGACACTAAAGCCACATGGTGTTATTGTCCAAGTGTGGCACTACTATCAAGGAGGAGTTATGACTCATGGATCAGGTTGATGACACTCATACCTATTAATATCTAAATTTTCAACACTTAGATCTTATGCATCAGGTATTTTTCAATTAAGTAATTATTTGCACATATTTATTACTATTTTTAGAAAATCAAAGCAAGTCAAAATCTGTAACAAAATAGTGGTTATTTTATGCATATTATTTTAGTGATTTATATTGCTCAGTCCTTTAATCAAACATAAAATTTACATTGTAAAACCCTAAAAGGTTACAACATTTTATGAACTTGACTTAATTTGAATATTGCTTAAACCCCTAGTTTTGCATAGGGTTTACCTTCTCTAAAATTTTGTGCACTAAATTAGGGTTACAAACTTATGTTTTGTTAATTTTTTGGCATAACCTAGCTCATTTAATCAATCCCACATTAGGGTTTCATTTATTTAAATGTAATTTAAATTTTTTTAGGGTAACCCTAATTCAAAAGCCTAACCCTAGATACTTTTAGGGTTTGTATCCTTAATTTTTCTATTTTCATTAGCTATTTTAATTTTTTTAGATTTCATATATTCATTTTTAACAACTCTATTCCAATTCATTTACTATATGCCATCTCAAAAATCTATCTCTCTTTCATTAAGAAGAAGTGATATATTAGGTGGTAATCATATAGAGCATATTCAGATTCAAGCATTAGTACTCCTCAAAATCTTAAGGTGGTGGGGTTATTGAAGAAATAAAAGGTAACTTTATTAATTGACTTTGGGAGTACACACAACTTGAACAATAGTAAGTTGGTTGATCATTTAATTTGTCTCATTTAGCTAGCTTCAGACTTTCAAGTCATGATTGTAGATGGTGGTACTGTCAATTATTTTAGAAAATGCCATAGTATTAAACTTGTTATGGGAGACTATTTATTAAATTCCTCTATGTTTCTCATTCCCATGGGATGAGCTTACATTATTTTGTGAGTGCACTGGCTCACCACTTTGGGCACTGTTGAGATTAATTTCTTAGAATTATTCATGAGGTTCCATTCAGAAGGAAGGACTTTTGAACTACATGGATTATGGGCTAAATATCCATAATAGGTTAGTTCCCACTAGATGATGAAGATTCTCAAAAAAGGTGTTGAAGGTTTTTTGGCATGCTTATTTTCCATGACGATTCAATATCAAGGAGTCTACACATCCTAAATTTCAAAAGGTGTTGGATGACTATTCTATTGTTTTTAGTGACATGCCAAAAGGACATCCTCCAAGTCTTGTACATGATCATGCCATCAAACTCATTGCAGGAATTACACCACCTAGTATCAGAACCTATAGTTATCCCTATGCCCAAAAGAGTGAAATTGAAAATATGGTACAATTGATGTTGGAAGCAAGAATCATCTGACATAGTCAAAGTGAATATTCCTCCTCAATGGTCATGGTGTGAAAGAATGATGATAGTTGGAGGATGTGCCCACACTACAAATAACTCAACAAATATACCATCAAAGATAAGTTTCCTATTCTAGTAATCTATGATTTTCTATATGAATTGCATGGTACTATTTATTTTACCAAGTTAGATCTTTACTCTATATATCATCAAATTCACATCCAAAATGAGGACATACCTAAAACAAATTTCAAAACTCATGAAGGCTATTATGAATTTATGGTCATGCCTTTTGTCCTCATAAATGCACCATATTCATTTCAGAGTTTGATGAATATAGTTTTTAGGCCATTTCTAAGAAAGTTTGTATTAGTGATTTTTGATGATATCCTCATCTACAATAAAAATTGGGAAGACCATTTGAAGCATGTGAAACAGGTGCTTTCAATAATGGAACAACATCAGTTTTATGCCAAACCTTCCAAGTCCAAGAGGTGGAGTAATTGGGTCATATTATTTCACATGAAGGAGTGAAAGTTGATCTTAAGAAAATACAAGTAATGATGGAGTGGCATGTTTCCAAGACCCTCAAGAACCTTCCTGGATTTCTGGGGCTAATTGGTTATTATCGTAGGTTTGTAAAAAATTATGGTAGCATTGTAGCCCCACTCACCCCTTTGTTGAATAAAGACTCATTCCAATGGACTAATTTATCTACCAAGGCATTTGAACAATTTAAAATGGTTATGTGCACAACTCTAGTTTTGGTTACTCTTAATTTTTTTAAACTTTTATTGTTGAGTGTGATGCATCAGGATATGGCATGGGGGTTGTACTCATGCAAGAAGGCATACCACTAGCAACTAAAAGTTACCAACTTAAGGGAAAAAATAGGCTCAAACCAATATATGATAAATATATGATGGCTATTTTGCATGCAGTGAAGCAATGGAGACCTTATCTAATGGGTTGTCACTTTTAGGTAAAAACTGATCATGATAGTCTCAAATTTTTTGGGAACAATGATTGTCATTTGAAGAACAAAAAAAATGGGTGAATAAAATGTTAGGCTATGATTTTGAAATAGTGTATAAGAAATGAAAAGAGAATGTGGTGGCAGATGCCCTCTATCAGTGGGATGAATCAGTTGAGGAATTGTTATGCACCATGACCATGTGGCAGGGAGATTGGCTAGAGGAAGCAAGATCAAAATAGGAGAATGACAATGCTACCAAGGATTTTATTCATCATCTTCAATAGGGTTATAATGAATCTAAAAAAATTGCATGAAAAGGGAACACATTATGGTATAAAGATAAATTATACCTTTGTAAGAATTCTTTCCTCAAATATAAAATTCTTCAAGAACTTCATGCCTCTCTACTTAGAGGACACTATATTTGAAAACATATCATATAATCAAGCAAGATTTTTTTTGGAAAGGACTCAAAGGTGATGTTCAAAAATATGTGGTCAAATGCATGATATGCCAACAAAATAAAGGAGAAATCATTAAGACCCCAAGTTTTTTGTAGCTTTATCCATACCTAACCAGCATTGGGAAGAGGTTTTCATAGATTTCATTATGGGGTTACCAAGGTCCGAGTGTAAAAATGTTATCATGGTAGTTGTGGATTGAGTCACCAAGTATGCTCATTTTTAATCCTTATCATAGTCACTTGTTTCCAGTATAATAGCTTATGATTTTCTCAATACAATTCAAAAATTGCATGGCACTCCAAAGATCACTGTAAGTGATTAAGATCACATATATACTGGTATTTTTTTTGACTAAATTATTTACATGTTTGGGTACCTAATTGTCTCATATCTCATCCTATCATCCTCAATTTAATGGACAAATAAAGGTAATCAATAAATGTCTCGAAGGGTATCTTTATTTTTGACAAATAGGACAAATGGGTTTATTGGTTACCACTTGTTGAATGGTGGTATAACACTTTTTTCAATCTTCTTCCAAGATGTCTCCCTCCATGGCATTGTATGGATATCACCCTCCATCCATAATTTTAGTTTTGATAATGCATCCTAAGGTTTGAGATACTGAGGAACACATTCACCATCAACATGAGGTGTTAGTCAGTTTACAAGAGAATTTAATAATGGCATAAAATCGAATGAAGTAACAAGTAGATCAACACCATAGTGAGCGACATTTTGACATAGGTGATTGGGTCTTTGTGCATTTATATCCATATAATCAAATTCTTTTAAAGTAACATAAAAAGGATAATAAGCTATCACCTAAGTATTATGGCCCTTACCAGATCTTGTAGAAAATTGGTAGTGTGGCTTACCAATTAAAATTACCCTTAGTCACTCGCATACACCAGGTATTCCATGTATCTTGCTTGAAGAAAGTAATTAGACATAAAATTTCCAATTAAAATGAGCTACCTAAAATAAATGAAGAAGGCAGAGTCATTCTAGAGCTTGAGGAGATCCTTCACATGTGTACTAAGTAACTATGGACCAGAGCCATTAAGCAGTATTTGATCAAATGGAATAACTCGTATATCGAAAATGCAACATGAGAGGATGAAGCATTCCTATAGAAACATCTTGGTTTGATTCAACATTGAGGACAACATTGTTTTGAAGGGGAGGGGCATGTTATACCCTTAACCTATAGTGCATCTAGGGATATGTGTGGCTGACTTGTGGCTTACATGTCTTCAAATTAACTTGTTATATTTCTCAATGTTCTTAGTATGGTCAGCCTATAGAATAATCATGGATAAGTAGAGTATATATATGAGGTAGTGGTTATTTTTTATCATGATATCATGAATTTTGTTCTTATTACATTGTTATGGAGAATTCCCCCTCAAAGTGGCTTAGTCATAATATTCAAGTATTCTACTCTTTTGCCAATTATTATTGTGGATCTATTTATTCTACTCTTAATTATGCCATATATAATTCTATTGCAATCATCTAAGTAATTTCCTTACAATTGGTATCATAGCCTTCACCTGGGTTCAAGTCATGGAATGGGAGACTATGCCAACATGGCAGAGTTCCTTTGGAGCTCGTACATACAAGGATCCTGGTGTATGGGCATAAATCTAGCCCAAAGTTTGGGCTTTCAAATCATGGTGGGATGTTATGATCTTAATGCACATATTTCACTAAAGCCTTAAGGTTTTGGCATAACGGTTCATTACAATGTTTTTCCTCTTCAAGGGCATTTGAATATGCCAGTGCTCTTTAGTTTTATACCACTTTTATTCATGTATGCCTTAGACATGTGCCCATGTTCCTTGTGTGTGTTTTCCTGATTGTGTATGCAGACATTTGAATATGTCCTTATACGTGGCTCTTAGCCAACTTGCTTGTTGCTTGCATATATGGACATTTGAACATGTCCTTGTATGTCTTATTTTCTCATATTTAGTGACATGTGCCCATGTCCCCTGTGTTATGGCCCTTTGGCCTATTTTGCATGTCTCATGTGTTTTATATGTATAATTTATTTTATGCATCATGGCCATGATACATGTCTTTGCATGTTAAATAAATTAGTTCTCAATGCCATGAGGGACCTCATGCATCTACCTTTCCTACTTGGGTGTCATGATGGACATCATGCCCCATCCCAATAGGTAGCTACTTAGATTTTTTATTACATACATTGATTACATATATCTTGACACCCCTGTATAATGCTAGACATGACACACATCTTACATCACATATCTATGCTAAGATTCTCTTACATTCTAATGTTATGTTTGCACATTGTATTGGATTAGCATGCATTTATCATATATGCTCTGACTAATACACATTTTGTAAAGATTTTTCTTTTGAGGATATTTTTTGCATAGATTTAATGACTACCCTCAAAGGAGGAGGCATTCACAGGGGCTTGTTAAAAGGATCAGGCTCCTACATTGCATTCATAAAACATTTTTCAACACAGGTTCAGTTTTAGAAAATTAGACAAAAGTAAAACACAAGAAAAAATAGGGAATCAAAAATCAATATAGTGACTTAGATTTCAAGCTAGAAAAACATTAGCACCTAAAAAGGAACACTAACACCACATGGTGCTACTATCCAATATGTGGTGTTATTATCTAGTAGCCCCAATCTCAAGACAATTTAAATTATCTAGAATAGTACCCAGGTATAATACGTGTTTGCATAGATTCAACTATAGGTTTGATAGTTATGCTCAGAATCACATTAGCTCAGCTCAGATTCATATCAATTACTCAGATTGGGGGTATCATGTTTAGCACGATCATCTCCATATTCAATTCAAATACTCAGCTATAATTATTATAACTCAATCCATAATCAGTTTACTATTGATGCCTCTATGTACACCATAGATGTCCTTAGTATTCGAGAACACTCCTCATTTTAGAATTTTAGGAATTTAGAGCATGAGCATCAGGTTTTGGCAACTTATGTTACTTGTGGTGAAATAGCAACAAAGAAATTTTTATCTATTCCACAAAATTTATATTAGTTGGTGGTTAGGAAACACCATGGACCAAATCTTTGTAAAGTGTATGTATCTATGCTAATACTAGTTAATTATAATCAAAGCTTAAACTACAGACTAATCTAAATGGATTATTTACAATAAAGTCTAAACTAAAGTGATATGGTTAAAAAAGAAGCAAAAGAGAAGGGTAAGGCAAAAAGAGAATAAGTGATTGTTGATTCTTGACTCAAACATCACGACAAAGTTTCAATTACAATTGAATGTGAATTTAAACAATATATAATGTAAAATAGCATAAGCTCAAATCTCACCATATACCAGGTATATTTCTAAGGATAATATGAAAACATACAAGTAAGAACTAGATTCACTTTAAAGATTTGTTACCAAATTCAAATAGCATTAGCACATCTGAATACAGAACAAATGAAACGAAGCAAATTCAAAATCATTCAACTAATCTAGCATAAGCACAAATTATCAAACCTATATCAAAGATACAAGTTCAAAATTCATCAAACCATTCAAATCTAAGACATAGAACCAACAATTGAGAGAAAAACTATATTAACAATTGACATAATAAATTTGGACAATCTTTGCAGAATTCCTTGATTGAATTAACTGCTCAAAGTATACAAATTTTGCTCAAAATTCTCTCCCTTTACAAGATGGTATTACTACATTTTATAGAAGGACAAAGCAGTATATCGATCAGTTGTAAGATACAAATGTACAAGAAGTAAGGACAATTATCCTTTTTTAGAAAGTTTTAGAATACACTTGTTTTTCCAAATTAAATTGTCCTAGAGACAATACGCTACCAAATTAGCATATTCCTTTACAATGGAATATTACACTTTAAAAATGATACAATGCTTTTACAAAATGAAGTATTAACTAATTGGTGGACCCATTGCTGAAGGGAATCCCTATTGCTCTTGTAGAAGATCCATAGCTCTTTGATGTTGTTTTTTGATAAGCTCCAAATCTATAGCTAGCTTTAGGAGACAGGCATCCTCTTGATCAACTAAGTCATCAAAGTCTCTATCATCCCTTTCCATAGCTTATTTGATGCTCCTAGATTCTACAGACTTTTCTTTAATAATAAAGATCATGATCATAAGTCTGTTGTTGTCACTGCCAGACTGACCATGGCTTTTTCTTCTAACCTCATGCATCACCAAAGTGACTCTATGTTTATATTCTTCATCATCAATATTTCCCAGGGATATAGATGTTGTGGGATTAGCCAACATGGTGTCAAGGATTTGCTTAATCTTGGTAATCAACTCTTCATAATCAATCATGTGTATGTATAAGCCTTTTGACCAAGTACTTAAACTCTAGATCTTATCCACCTTTATCCTTGATATAGCATTTAAGGCTAGGCTAAAGGTTTTTAATTTAATAATTCTATTCCCAATCAATATATTGATGAGATCTCTTATTTTAGCCTCTGCATCCTACCACTCTATCATCAATCCTTTGGCCATCTCACTCTACTGGCTCTATGCATCCTATCTTAGTTTTATTGATTTTAAGGAGTCAAACATGTCGAAAAAGGATGCTTCAAACATCTTTATTATGGCCTCAAGAACTGATAAGACCTCCTATGTCTCTAAATTATCCTTTTCCCTCTCCAAGTTATGTATCTTTTGCTTCATGCCTTTGATTTTTGCTATGATTTGAGTTGAATGGTCCTCAACTAGGCTTTCTATGTCTTCCTCATGGATGGGAAGTTCACCAAGTTATTGTCCTCTAACTAGAGTTAAGCCTACAAATGGATCAAGATTTTTAAGGGTGAATTCCTCACCTCTAATCATGGTTTTCTTCATCCTTACCCTTTCCAAGCCTCTTGTCGCAGGGTTGAATTGCACTATGGTAGATGACTCTGAAACCTTAGGAGGTTCTAGAATCTCCATCCTTGTGCTGCTTAAAGTACCAAAAGTTTCTATTTGTGTGCCACCTAATGCTCCTGTAGTAACTATCCTTCTTTATTCTTCCTCCTTCATCAAATTTAATATCCATAGTTTGATTTCTTTATGAACATTAATGTTAATAGTTTGGGTCAAGGCCCAAGAGTGAGACAAAGTGGGAATCTTCTGCATTTTTCCATAGATGAACCAATCAGGGATGATTGGTCCATGAATAGGGTGTTCCTCACTAAATAAGTTGATTTCACTTGTAGGGTGAGTGAAATTCAACTTTGGCCTCTTTAGTCCGACTGGAACCAAGGCTAATTCTACCTTTCTTTTATGTGGGGGTGCTACTGGAACTAAATCCAAAGTAACCTCTTTTCTTTTGCTTGTTCAACCTCCTATGCCTAGGCTTAGGGTTATTCCTTTTGCTCTTCTTCTTCTTTTGACCCATAAGCTTCAGCTATCACTCTAAGTGCATCCTCGATAGTTTCATTGGGCTCCAAGGCAATGATATCCAAGAACTCAACTAGAGATGTTGGTCTTTGGAGAGAGATTGAGGATGATGGGCCCTCACCAAGTCTCTCTTCCAATTTTTTTTTGAGGACCCTATGTAATATGTGCTTGGCATTGTTGTCATTCCATTTGTGGTTGCTCTTGAGGGGGCCTTGAAGGTCCAGGTAGAAAATAGTATTGAAGATGTCACATTTTCCATATGTCCCCTGGTGGCTTTTCATCACTGGTTAGTCTATGCTCAAGTCTAATGTTATGTACCTTGAGCCGAGCCAATATTTCTTCAAAATTCTTTACTTTGATATATATGGTGTCATGGACACCAAGTTGGTGCACATAAACTAGCTTGGGTAATTGCTTGGATTTCAAGTGTGTGGAGATCATGATATTAGGGTCCCACATCTTCAGCTCATCAAGTTACAATTTGAAAGAATCCCTATGCCTAGCCATAGTATTCACCTGATCCCAATTTTGTAGTACAGTCCTGGCAATGGTTAAAAGGAAAGGGATGGAGGAGGCCTTTCCTTTTGTCTTTACACACCATGTCCACACCATTAAGAAGGTGGTATGTAATTTCTTGCTCTCCCAGCTTGATAGGAACATAGATAGGCAACCTGTAAGGTTAGATCAAAATCCCTCAATTATGATCACTATACAATATGGATACAACTAGATGTCTCCCATTAGCTCCACATCTTTTTTGATTAGAGGGATTACCCTCAACATAGGGATCCCTATGATGACTTCAACCAAGGCTGGATACATGCAGTCATAGATGCATTAGATGTTATGCCTATATTTGAAAATATGTAGCTTTAAATTATGGTGGGAGACTATAAACCTACCCTCAGGTGACCAATTTTTGATATGAGGAATCTGGGTGGAGGCTAGTAAGGCATCCAATAGATAGGACATCATGAAAAATTAGGTATTGGTTTTCTTCTTAATGGCTGTGAATTATCTTTTTAGATATATGTTGATCATCTCTCTAATTGGGGGAGTGATCCCTTTCTCTACCATAAATTAAATGTAGGACACCCAACTCTTATTGACATGAGTGGTTGAAGGGGCTCCAGATATCCTATTTAATAGGGTCATAATTACCCTAATCTCCTCTCTAAATTGAGCAACTAGGATGTTGCCAGTAGGATCTCAAATAACATGGTTCCCTTGGAGCAACCATGACCTAAGGATGGTGTCAAGATCATTCTTGCCAGTCCATTCCTTAATAGTGGGTAAATCCACTTGGGGTTTTGGGAGCTTGTAATAATTCTCAAAAACTAGGGGAGAAATAAATGCAATTCTTCTAAAGGTCCTCTCATGAATAATACAACCCTACTCAATCCTACAATCTTAGAAAATTAGAGCAAGGATGTCAATATAATGGATTACCTCTGATTTTGCTATAACATGGTGGAGGCTGGCCATTTAAAATTGCAACTAGGTCATAATACCTCTTAGTTACAGTGGAAATATTTTGTTCTTCTTTAGTGATGGCTTACATCTCTTCAATGGTCAAAAAGAGCTCGAACTAGTTCCTATTGCCTATGTTCAATGCAACAGTGTCCAGGTCTATATCCTTGAAAACCCTCCCTTCATTGTTTGTAGACAAATAAAACTCTATATCATATTTGTATCATTGCCTCTAAGCTACCATACCTTCCACACTTGTAAATTTATCACAATTAGATTGTAAATGGTCTCTAGGTTATTTCTTTCATGCTCAAATCATAATTAAACCTCTTTTAGGTTTACTATAATCAATTCGAGTTCACTTCAAGCCTTTTATGTAAGTTTTAGGGCTTTCAAGCTTTAATGGTAGTAGTTCATTCGAACCTAGGCTCATACGTGCCTTAGATTTGATTTTGACATTTACCTTTATATATTTGTATTTTGAGCACACAAGATCTTCTATTTTGTTGTTTTGTGCTTGCATGGTGCTTATTTGGTATCTATTTAGCACCTTTCGTGGCATTTTTCATAAATGTCTCCAAGCACTAGACATTATTTTTTGAAAGTTTCCCTTTGGTTTTACATCATTGGAATAATATCCAAGGATCAATGTGGGTTGTTGATCATGATTTGAGCCCTCACTTGTTATTAGTTCCTTTTGGTGTTGAGCCTCGTGGTTGTGCCACTTGGCACCTCCATGGGATTTCTAACCTCTAGAATTTATGTTAGTTTTATATTGAACATGTATCTACCACGAGTCAATCTCATGGGCTCTCAAAGCTCTGTTGAAAAGTCATTTATGATTTCACATCATTGGATTAAGAGTCATGATGAAACACAGACTGTTGAATCTTATAAGATGCGTGAATGTTAATCAACGTATGGTCATAAAAAGAACTTAGGCTAAAATGCTTAAGGCTAAGTCTATTTCATATTAATAAACACAAAAATAGCTAGGTTAATATATTTTATGCTAAGTTTTAAAGCATAAATGACCCCTCGAATAACATAAAACATGCCCCTCTTTGTTTAGATAAAAACGTTAGATGAACTTAATTTTGACAACCTCATAGATGTCAATGGCAGTCTCACAGACGTTCAAATAACATTTATGAATACATCAAATTTAAGATTGTAGAGTATTTTAGGTTTGGTGGGATTAAAGTTGATAGTCACATGGACATCAAATATGGCCTCACAAGCATCAAATCATGTTCGCATGAATGTCAAATTTAAGCTCATCAAATTCTTATGTTCTAGTATGGGGGTGCTATGTGGAAACTCTATGGGGATTCATGGATATCGGATTCAATTTGCTCCATCAGATTAAAATCTACAATGTAGTGAGAGTCATCCAATTATGATCCGAATAGTTGCACACCATTGGTTCCATTTAATATGCGAGACCCTTTGCTATCAAACTTTGAATGTGGGAGTGCCACGTGGTGACTCCATGGATATGTTTTGGTCTTTTGACTTTTCATCATTATATTTTCTCCATTAGATCCTTGGTCTTCATGAAGTGTGAGTCGTAGATCATGATCTGGATGCTCGTACATGATTAGTTCAATGGACTAAGTGCTCAATTTTGTCAGGTTTTCTTCATGTCATCTGATTAAAAGCTGTGATGAAGTGTAGACCATCATATCTACAAAGAAAAAAAGTATTTAAGTTAGGGTTCAAGGTGGAAATAAAAAATTAGGCTAAAGCGTTAAGGCTAAGGTCTCGTTCATGTTGATAAACATGAATGGGGACTTAGCATTAAGACTTTAGGTTAAGTTGGTAACAAAGGGACAATGCTTAAGAAAATAAAAAGAACCTTGCCAACATGAATGTTAGACCTGGTTAGAAATATAGGAAACCAAGGGGGGAAATAAAAGGACTAGGGCATAATTTTTAGGCTAAGGTTTGGTCATGTTAAAAAAAATGATGAAGCCTTAACATAAAAATTGGGGCTTACGTCTAAAATAAGTTTAAAATATTCCCGTCAATTTGCTCCTGCCAAATGCAAAGTTGAACCAAGGGTTTATGGTAGGGTTTTTTAAGAATGATTCATCAGCAAGGGCTCTATGAAACCTATAACTTTAAGACATGAAGACCAATTATTAACAACATTAGGCAAGCTTAAAGCAAAACCATAAACTTGTAAGCTAAATTTATCAAAGTGGATGATTTTCAAATTCTAATAATGATCCAATTACATTGAGTTTTCATTGTTTAAGGTTTAAAGTATCTCACAGGTCCCATTTTTTAAAAGGGGGTATGTTGACCTCAACAAATGGTGACTTCTAGGGGAAACATAGCAATATGTTAGAAGTTAGAGACTCTAGTTTAGACAAACAACTAAATCATCCACTCCACTTGATCTATGCCATTATCTAGATCATTTTATGGTTGAAATAAACCTTGCACTTGCAGAATTAGGATCAAACATTAAGTCATATCCATGTTGGGTGGGTGCTTTGATTCCACTTACTATTTATAATGGGATTCAAGAGATAATTTCTAGGTTTCATATCTTTAATCATTAACACTGACCTAAAACATGTTTAGATATTCATTAAGAACCATTATTCTAGTTCATGGAAGGCTTGGGCATTACTCTACTACCAACCAAGCATCCATAACCTCAACAAAGATGCCTTTGACTCCACTCATGGCCTTGCTCCACTACCAACCAGGCATCCATAGCCCTGGTGGAGATTACCAGAATCACCTATACTTAATTGCTTTTAATTTTGCATTGTATTCTTATTTTTTTTTAATTTTTTTTAGATCTTTTATGCTTTCAACAAGGTTAGGAACCAGGGTAACCAGGTTTAAGGATTTGTTCAATTGTTTGATCATCAAATAACCACCTATGGCTACAACCATTATCTGAGGCAAGGATGTTTATTAAGTGCAATCATGATTGTGCCTCAATAGATTAAGTTCTCATCCTACAAGAGCAACTCTTCTTAAAACCAAATTGAGGTCAAGACAATGTTCAGGATCTCATGGAATAGGTGGCCTCTTTAATTAGTCTTTACCATTTTTTTCAAATCACAACATTAGGCTCACATTTTAGAACCATGGTCAGCATATGTTATTAAGTTCACACCCACATTCCTAAACTTTAGAGGTTCAAGTAGACTAAATAAACTTTAAGCTCAGGGTTGTCTAAAAGGACTTATTGGAAAGAAGGAACAAGGCAACAAAATCAAACACACAATAAAAAGAAACAAACTACAAAACAAATAGATATATACATGTTTATGTACAAACAAGCGATATAAAAGAAAAAAAATGAAAGGAAACTAACTAGCCTAGCTACACTAAGTCTAACCATCTTATAGGGTTACTCCATAAAGACCTCAAAAGGAGTAGTAGAGAAGTAATGCTTGAGGTACTACCCATTGGTAGGTAGTGTAAAATCTACTCCTTGTAAGTCTTTGAGTCTAAAGGTGTTGTCTCCTAGTGTGTCTACAATCTGATAGGGGCCAATCCACAAAGGTGTGAACTTGCCATGTTTTCCCTTAGGCTCATATGCATTATCCCAAAAGAGAACTAAGTCCCCTTGTCTAAACACCTTGATCTTTGATCTTTTGTAAAACCACCTCTTCATCATGGTTTGATGTTTTCTAAAATTAGCAAAGGTTCTTCTCGTGCATCTTGCATCTGGATGATGTCTAGCAATCTTGAATTTGCAAGCTCCTGGCTTTCTTTCATTTACTCTTGCATGAATTTGTACGTAGGTAGTTTGAGAGTGATAGGGAAGATGGGTTCTTGGCCATACACCAACAAAAAGGGTGATGCCTTTAAGGCTTGCTTGATCCTTATCCTGTCTACCCATAGGTCATACTTGAGAAGCTTATGCTAGGTCCTAGGTTTATCTATAACATACTTCTTTATTGCCTTCATTAAGTTCTTATTGGTAGACTCAAACACTCCATTTCCTTGGGGGTAATATTTGGATGAAAATTTTAAATAAATGACATTATCATACTCCCATTTCATCATCTATGTGGATATAATGCAGATCCCTTAGCACACACCAAAGAGATTGGAGTTCTAAATCTAGTACATATGTTCTCCAAGAAACTGATAACTTCTTCTATCTTACATTATTTGGTGGTTGCAGCTTCAATCCACCTTGTGTAATAATTTTTAACAGTCAGGATATACTTGTGACCTTATGATGAATTGGGGTCGATTACCCCTACAAAGTCCAACCCCCATTGTGCAAATGGTTTATCAATCATGAATAGTTGTAAAGGCATTGTTGCCTTTGGCATTTTGGTACTAAAGACCTAGCATGAGTGACATCCCCTCACGTGTTTGTGAGAATCCTTGAAAATAGCTAGCCAATAGTAGCCAACTCTAAGTATTTTGTGGGTTGTAGTCTTTCCAGATGGGTGCCCATTTCCAAACTCTCATGGAAGGTACTCATGATTTGGGTAGCTTCTTCTTTTGAGACACATCTCAGGTAGACCCATTCAAAATTCATTCTGTATAAAAATCCATCTTTGATCAGATAATGGGTTGCCTTGAGCCTTAGGGCCCTCTTTTACTCCCTTGTCAGTCCTAAAGGATAGGTACCATTAATTAGTAAATGAATGATGGAATCATACCACTCACTAGCTTGAAAGTTATGTTGATCAACTTGCATAATACTTAGTTTAGGGCTAGTATTAGCAATCATTTGGATCAATCCTTGGCACCTTACCAATTTCGTCATTTTCATTTCTATGTCATACTCTTGCAAAACTTACATCAATTTACCTCTACATTCCCCAAGTTCATTTTGGCTCAGCATAAGTTTGTGGTCGGGTCATATAAGATAGCATGCACCTTATTTCTAAGGATAAAGTGCCTAAATTTCTTCACTACCTTAACTAATGCATATGTTTGTTTATCAATCAATGAATAGTTTAATTCAACATTCTTAAAGTTAGTACTCATGAAAGCTATTGGGTGATTACACCCATCAACCTTTTGAATTAAACTGCTACCATAATATGGTCAGATGCAAAAAATAGAGATAAAAGTCCTTTGAAAAGTCTAAACTTATCAGTACTAGATCTTGGATAATTTCTTCTTTGATGTTATTGAATGTCTTCTTGGATTCCTCATTCCAAGAGACCTTGGAATCCTTCTTTAGCATGTCATTTAATAGATTGACAATTTTTGCAAAGCCAAAAATGAACTTCCTTAGGAAGTTTATCTTACCAAAAAATGATTTTAACTCTTTTCTACTATTTAGAGGCTCTATATTAGATATAGCTTCCACTCTTTTAGGATCTATTGAGATCCCATCTTTAGTTATGACATGACCCAACAATTTGCCTTAAGTAACACAAAAGATACTTTTCTTAGGGTTAAGGGAAATTCCACACCTTCTATACTCTCAAATATTTGTTGTAAATGCATAAAGTGATCTTCCCTATTTTTAGAAAAAATGGTTAGATCATCCATATATAATGATACACTTACCAATCCGACCTTGGAAGCCATGGTTCATGGCCCTTTAAAAAGTAACTCCTACATATACTAATTTATAAGGCATTATCTTGTAATCAAAGGTTTCCCATTTTGTTGTGAAGGTTGTCTTCATCCTATCTTCCTTATCAACCAACACTTGGTTATATCCTAAAAAACCATCAAGAAAAGACATCATAACTAAACCTGAAACAACTTGTATCACTTGGTCAAGAGAGGGAAGAGGATAGTTGTCATTTTTAGATGCTTTGTTTGAATTTCTAAAGTCAATGCACAACTTAATCTCACCATTCTTCTTCCTGACTAACACCAAATTGGCCACTCAGGTAGAATGCCTGATGAAAAACACAATTCTAGCATCTAGTAATCTCTTAACCTCTTTGAAGAAAATTGGTTCTAAGATAGGGTTCACAAGTCTTTGTTTTTGCCTAAAGGGTTTACATCTTTCTTTAAAGGGTATAGCATGGGTGATAACTCTTGGATCAAAGATCTTCAAGTCATCATAAGACCAAGCTATGACATCCTTGTACTTGGTTAGCAACTATTTGGACTTCTTGTTCTCAATGTTAGTGCAAGATTTTCCCACATTAACTAGTTGAGGCTGATCTTGAGTGTCAAGATCAACAACATTGTAGTCCTTCCCACTTATTTTGGGAATCTTAGAAACCTTAGTGATCTTGTCTTGATCAAACAACCTTTCTAAGGTAATCATGCCTTAAGGGATCTTATTGTCATTCAACTGAATGACTTTACCATCAAACTTCACTTCTCTAAGTAAATTTTCATCAATCTCATTAATGATGTGGGCCTCAAATGCTCCAAAATTAGTCATGAAATTTGAGATCTATTGATCATCACTGAAGACTTGAAAATGATTCACATTATCTAGGACTGAAGGACAAGGTATCAGCTCAATCCTGAAGTTGAGTTGAGTCTTGGTCAGGCATGAGGTTGGTTTTAGTAGATGCCAACTCATCAGTAGCTTGGTTCTCTTCTTTGGTGATAGAGACAATGGTAGAGGCATCAAAAGACTCAATTAGATCTCAGACCCTGAACTTATGCCTCTTGAGGTATGAGAGTTTGCATTGATATTTGCTTCATACCTGGTTGACTACTAGTTATGAATTGCCATAGATTAGTAGTTCCTTGACTTTGTTTTTCATAGCAAATTATAAGCCTAGGATAAGGGCCTCATATTCAGCAAGGTTATTGGTGCATGGGAACTGTAGCTTATAAGAAGCATGGTATATATTACCAAAAAGTTTAATTCAAACAATACCAACCCCAGATCCAACTTTACACCTAGCACCATCAAAATATAGCTTCCATAGTCCAGGAATAACATGAGTACTCTTAGGATCACATACCTTAGCAGTCTCTAGGGTGAAAACCCCTAAGTCTGACTCAATTATGTTGACCCTTTCATTCACATCATTGTACTTAGTGATCATGTGCTTCATCCTCGACTCTCTTTCAACCCTGATATGGTTTGGAACTCGTTTCCAAGGTAGCCATAAATGTGAATAATCTATGGACATGTAACCATTCAGAGATTTGGTCCATTCCCTACTTAACAAGATTCCATAAACATCAAGAATGTAAATAACTTGGATATCAATAAATTGTTGTACTTTAGGTTTAGAGGCCAATTGCATATGAACATTGAATAATTCTCTAATCACCTTGACTATAGATTTGTCTAATTGAGTTACAACTCTATCAAACTGAATAGGTGTCAAGCCAAGTTGTTTACAAATACCGACTGGCATAATATTAGTGGATGCACAAGAATATAATAAATAATTATGTAAATAATTACCAAACATCTTGATTGTAAGTAGGAAACGAGGAGATTCTGTATTAGCTTTGTGTATAGCCATATTAGTATTGTCAGCCCTGGGTGGTTTGTTAGATTTCTTTAATAATGATTCCAACAAGAAGTCCCTTTGTTCTATGATTTGCATTAATTCATGCAATGTGATGTTCGATTTTATCTTCTTCATGTCTTCAAAAATATTATAACCAATTTTATTTGAATAACTAGGAACATCAACATTATGTTTAGAGGTACTCCCTTTGGGTGGCTCTAGATCATTGCTTGAAGAAGTGTCTGAAGGAGTTAAAAAGTTATTTGGAGGCATTGAGATAGTCAAGGGTTGCCTCTACTCTCTATTCCTCAAAGGATAAGTCTTCTTCAAGAATTGTTGGAAGGCTTGAATCTCCTCAGGGACATCATCAGGTTCATCATTTTCTTGAAAGGGGAAATCAAATGTCTCCACCATGAAAGTTTGATCTGCAGGCTTGGAACCTGAAGTACCTACACTAATATCCTTATTAAGGACCACTTCAAATGTGTCTAAATCTTCTTGGAAAGCTTTAAAATATTTTAAAAACTTAATGCAATCAATATCACCATGTTTGGTTGTACAATGCACCCTACAATAGTCAAGCAAAGCAATATCAGTAAGATTAATGTCCATAGTCCTCTTTTAAGAAGATGGTTCATTATTCTTATTATTGTGAAAACTATCATTTTTAAACCTATTATTTGGCCTATTAAACCTTTGGAATATGAAGTTCCTACCATATCTCTCTCCAGTATTGCCAACTTGTTTTTGTAGCTGAAAGAAATTAGTGTTTAAATTTTGGACCATTTCTAGGATAGACTCATTCTCATTTTTGGGAGTTTCAGAATTGTGAACTTGGTTATTGTTAGTACCTGCAGCTGTTACTAAATTTCTTTGATAATTTGCATTGAATCCATTAGTATTAGGATGAATTAATAATCATAAATTTTGATTGGGAGCAACATGACTCAAAGGCAATTGATGTAGATTTGGGAGTTGATTTAAGGCTGAAACATTTTGGTTATTGTTGGGAAGATATTCAGAATGGGCATATGTGGATTGATATTTGGGACATAGTAGGCCATTTGTCCTTGGGGTTGCATTTGATCATTGATAATCACTACTTTAGAAAAATCCCATGCTAACATAGTTATAGTTGGAAGAGATCTTTTTAGAAATACAAAAGTCATAGGATTTACTGCATCCTTGTAGACTTCTAGAGCAAAATCCTCATTAGGCTTATAAGGTTCTATGGTCCTGTTATACATTTTATAGAACTTGGCATTAAAGGACCTTATGGGCTCACTTTCATCCCTCTTGATGGTGGTGAATTGGTGGTATATGACACATGGACTAACAATTTTTTCCAAACTAGTCTATGAAAATATTAGTGAAACCATCCCAATTAGTAATATAATTATTTATCAGTGAAATTGAAAAACCATTCATATCCAACATCTTTATAAGTAAAGGGGAACAATATGCATTCTCAATTATGACATTTAACAACCTTAAAGTAACTTCAAAAGATTTAATATGCTCTTTGGTAGTTACAATACCAGTTGGACTAAATGTTGGCAAGTCTTTTTTAGGATTATGTGTGAGATCATGTACCACACCTGGCAGGTTGATTGAAGAATCTCCCAACTAAGCCATACCTAGACAAAGGACGAAGGTAGAGTTACCTTGAAGTGGTGAGGTTGGAAAATATTTGGAACATCTACGCCTACCTTTACCTCTCCTAACTCTTGTATGGACTTCAAGCTCAAGCAAAGGATCTCTTGTCTCTGAATGTGATCTTGTTTGAATCTTTATAAATTCTAGCTTGAAGATTGAAGATCCTATTTGAAATACGATGTGTCAAGTTAACCTTTATAAAGAACAAGGATTAAACCTACACATTAAGCTAATTTTGTAAATATTGTATAAATAACAGTAAAGGACACCAACCACTGACTAAGTTAGCTCAAAGATGTGTCCAATTATGCAAATATGATCGATCTTTATAAGTCTAAGCTCAAATAAAATTAGATATATGAAAAATATACCAACCTTTGATCAAAATAAGCTATTTTAACCTCAAATACTATGAATTTTCAAATCTTAAGCCATATTTACCACAATTAAACATCAAACATCAAAGAACTATGATCTTTGTCTAAAGGAAGCACAAAGATATGTTAAAGACCACAAAGATTGATGATATTTACACTTTTCAGCAAAGAATTACGCAACAGTGCAAAGATAACACCAATCTTAGATCAAAACACACTAAGATTAAAAGAGATTCAATCAATTCTAAAAGAGAGGCCCTCCTTCTAGCATGAACGGGACTTGTAGATACCTCTATGTGTACCACAAATGTCCTTAATGTTCAAGAACACTTCTCATTTTAGAATTATAGGAATTTAGAGCATGAGTAGCAAGTTTTGGCAACTTATGTTACTTGTAGTGAAATAGTGACAAAGTAATGTTTAAATGTTCCACAAAATTTATATTAGTTGGTGGTTGGGAGCCACCATAGACCAAATCTTTGTAAAGTGTAATTATTTATGCTAATACTAGTGAATTATGATCAAAGCTTAAACTATAGACTAATCTAAATGGATTATTTAGAATGAAGTTTAAACTAAAGTGATCTAGTTAAAAAAAAGCAAAAGAGAAGGGTAAGGCAAAAAGAGAGTAAGTGATTGTTGATTTTTGACTCAAACATCATGACAAAGTTTCAATTAAACCTAAATGTGGATTTAACCAGTATACAATGCAAAATAACATAAGCTCATATCTCACCATATACCAGGTAGATTTCTAAGGATAATATGAAAACATACAAGTAAGAACTAGATTTACTTTAAAGATTTGCTACCAAATTCAAATAACATTAACACATATGAATACAGAACAAATGAAACAAAGCAAATTCAAGATCATTCAAATAATCTAGCATGAGCACAAATTAGCAACCCTATATTAAAGATGCAAGTTTAGAATTCATGAAACCTTTCAAATCCAATACATATAACCAACAATTGAGAGAAAAACCATATTAATAATTAACACAACAAATTTGGACAATCTTTGTAGAATTCTTTAATTGTATTAATTGCTTGAAGTATACAAAATTTTCTCAAAATTCTCTTCCTTTACAAGATGGTAGTATTGCCTTTTATAGGAGAACAAAGCAGTATACTGATCAGTTGCAAGATACAAATGTACAAGAAGTAAGGATAATTATCCTTTTTCAGAAAGTTCTAGAATACACTTGTTTTTCAAAACTAAACTAACCTAGAGGCGATAGACTAACAAACTAGCATGTGTCTTTACAATGGAATATTCCATTTTCAAAATGTTACAATGCTTTTATAAAATGGAATTTTAACTAATTAGTGGGCCCATTATTGAAGGGATTCCCTGTTGCTCTTGTAGAAGCTCTATAGCTCTTTGATGTTGTTCTTTGACAAGCTCCAAATCTATAGCTAGATTTAGGAGATAGACATCCTCTTAATCAAATAAGTCATCAAAGTCTCTATCATCCCTTTCCATATCCTCCTTGATGCTCCTGGATTCTGCAATCTTTTCTTCAATAGTAAAGATCATGATAATAATTCTATTATTATCACTCCCAGATTGGCCATGGTTTTTACTTTTAACCTCGTGCATCACCAAAGTGACTCTGTGTTTATATTCTTCATCATCAATAATGCCCAAGGCTGTAGACTTTGTAGGATTAGCCAATATGGTGATAAGGAGTTTCTCAATCCTGGTAATTAGCTCTTCATCATCAATCATGAGTTTGTCCAAACCTTTTGACCAAACACACAAACTCTGGATCTTATCCACCACTATCCCTAATATAGAATTTAAGTGAGCTAAGCTAATGGTTTTGAATTTAGGAATTTTATTCCTAATCAGTACATTGATGAGATCTCTTATTTTAGTCTTTGTATCTTGCCACTCTATCATCAATCCTTTGGCCATCTCACTCTGTTGGCTCAATGCATCTTGTCTTAGCTTTATTTATTTTGAGTCAAACATATCGAAAAAGGATGCTTCAAACATCTTTAGTATGGCCTCAAGAACTGATAAGACAGTCGGGGTCTCTAAATTCTCCTATTCCCTCTCCAATTTACATATCTTTTGCTTCATGCCTTTGATCCATGCTCTGATTTGAGATGAATGGGCCTCAACTAGGCTTTCTATGTCTTCTTCATGGATGGGAAGTTCACTAGGTTGTTGTCCTCCAACTGGAGTTAAGCCTACAATTGGCTCAACCTTTTGAAGGGTGAATTCTTCACCTCCAATCATGGTTTTCTTGGTGCTTACCCTTTCCAAGCGTACTATCTCAGGGTTAAATTTCACTGTGGTGGATGACTCTGAAACCTTGGGAGGTTCTAGAACCTCCATCCTTATGATGCTTGAGGCACCCAAAGTTTCTATTTGTGTGTCACCTAATACTTTTATGGCATCTATCCTTCTTTGTTCTTCCTCCTTCATCAAATACAATATCCATGACTTGATTTCTTCATGAAAATTAATGTTAATAGTTTGGGTCAGGGCCCAAGAGTGAGACAAAGTGGGAATCTTCTTCATTTTTCCATAGATGAACCAATCAAGGATGATTGATCTATGAGTAGGGTATTCCTCACTGAATAAGTTGATTTCACTTGTAGGGTAAGTGAAAGTTAACTTTGGCCTCTTTGGTCCAACTAAGACCAAGGCTAATTCTGCCTTTCTTTTTTGTGGGGGTGTTATTAGAACCAAATCCAAAGCTACCTTTTTTCCTTTGTCTTGTTTAACCTCCTTTGCCTAGGCTTGAGGTTATTCCTTTTGCTCTTCTTCATCTTCTAACTCATAAGCTTTAGCTAGCACTCTAAGTATATCCTCTAATATTTCATTGAGATCCAAGGCAATCATAATTAAGAACTCAACTATAGATGTTGGTCTTTGGGGAGGGATTGAGGATGATGGGCCCTCACCAAGTCTCTCTTCCAATTTTTCCTTGCCAGGACCCTATGTAATTTGTGCTTGGGGCCGCTGCCCTTCTATTTGTGATTGCTCTTAAGGGAGCCTTAAAGGTCCAAGTAGCAAACGGTATTGAAAAGGTCCCATTTTTCAAATGTCCCCTAGTGACTTTTCATCATTGGTTAGTCTATGCTCAAGTCTAATGTTATGTCCCTTGAGCCTAGCCAATATTTCTTCAAAATTGTTTACTTTGATATATATGGTGTCATGGGCATCGAGTTGGTACACATACATTGGCTTGGGTAATTGCTTGGGTTTCAAGCGTGTGGAGACCATGTCATTGGGGTCCCACATCTTCAGCTCATCAAGTTGTAATTTGAAAGAATCCTTATGCCTAGCCACAATATTCACTTGATCCCAATTTTGTAATACAATCCTATCAATGGTTAAAGGAGAGGGATGGAGGATTCATTTTCTCTTGTCTTTGCACACCTTGTCCACACTATTAAGAAGTTGGTATGCAATTTTTTGCTCTACTAGCTTGATAGGAACATAGACAGGTAACCTATAAGGTTAGATCAAATCCCTTCAATTTTGATCACTGTATAATCTGGATACAACCATATGTCTATCATTAGCTCCACATATGTTTTGACTAGAGGGCTTAACCTAGGCATATGGATCCCTATGATGGCATCTACCAAGGTTGGATATATGTAATTATAGATGAATTGGATGTTATGCCTATATTTGAAAATATGTAGCTTTGAATAGTGGTGGGAGACTGTAAACCTACCCTTAGGTGACCAATTTTTTATATGAGGGATTTGGGTGAAGGCTAGTAAGGCATCCAACAGATAGGACGTCATTAAGAATTAGGTGTTGGTTTTCTTCTTAATGGTTGTGAAATGTCTTTCTAGATATATGTTAATCATCTATCCATTTGGGGGAGTGATCCCTTTCTCTACCATGAAGTAAATGTAGGACACCCAACTCTTATTGACATGAGTGGTTAAAGGGGCTCAAGATATCTTATTTAATAGGGTCATTATTACCCTAATCCCTTCTCTAAATTGGGCAACTAAGATGTTCTTAGTAGGATCTTGGATCACATGTTTCCCTTGGAGCAACCATGGCCAAAGGATGGTGTCAAGATCATTCTTGCCAGCCCATTCCTTAATAGTGGGTAAATCTACTTGGGGTTTTGGGAGCTTGTAATAATTCTCAAAATCCAAGGGAAAAATGAATGCAAATCTTCTAAAGGTCCTTTCATGAATAATCCAAACCTGCTCAATCATATAGTCTTTGAAAATTAGAGCAAGGATGTCAATATAGTGGTTTACCTTTGGTTTGGCTACATCATGGTAGAGGCTGGCCATCTGGACTACAAATAGGTCGTAATACCTCTTGGTTACAGTTGCAATCCTCTATTCTTCTTCAGTGATGGACTGCATTTCTTCAATGGTCGAAAAGAGCTCAGATTAGTTCTTATTCCCTGTGTTCAGTGCAACAGTGTCAAGGTTTGTATCCTTGAAAACCCTCCCTTTATTGTCCATAGAAAAATACAACTTTGTTTCATCTATATATTGTTGCCTCTAAGATGCCATAGCTTCCACAATTGCAAATTACTCATAATTAGATTATAAATGGTCTCTGGGTTAGTTATTTCATGCTCAAATCATAATTGAACTTATTTTAAGTTTAATGTAATCAATTCAAGTTCTCTTTAGGCCCTTTATGCAAGTTTTAGGGCTTTGAAGCTTTAATAACAATAACTTATTTGGACCTAGGCTCATAAGTGCCTCAGATTTGATTTTGACCTTTACCTTTATATGTTTGCATTTTGAGCACACAAGATGTTCTATTTTGTTGTTTTGTGCTTGTGTGGCACTTATTTGGCATCTATCTGGCACATTTCATAGCATTTTTCATAAATGCCTCCAAGCACTAGCCATTATTTTTTGAAAACTGCCTTTTGGTTTCATGCTATTGGAATAAATCCAAAGATCAATGCAGGTCGTTGATCATGATCCAGGCCCTCACTTGTTATTGGTTCCTTTTGGTGTTGAGCCTCATGGTTGTGCCACTTGGCACCTTCACAAACTTTATGAGCTTTGGCACTCATGGCAGTTGTATATTGAATGTGTGTCTACCACATGTCGAGCCTATGGGCTCTTAGAGATCTGTTGAAAAGTCATTGATGATTTTATGCCATTGGACTACGAGGCGTGATGAAGCATAAATCATTAGATCTTGCAAGATGCATAGACGTTAATCAGTGCATGGTCATAAAAAGAACTTGGGCTAAAATGCTTAAGGCTAAGTCTATTTCATATTAATAAACATGAAAAGACTTAAGTTAAGATATTTTATGTTGAGTTTAAAAGCATAAATGACCCCTCAAATGACATAAAACATGCCCCTCTTTATTTAGATAAAAAAGTTAGATGAGCTTAATTTTGATGGCTTCACGGATGTCAATGGCAGTCTCATAGACATTTGTGAGGACGCCAAATTTAAGCTCATGGAGTCTTTTAAGTTTGGTGGGCTTAAAGTTGACAGTCGCATGGACGTCAAAGATGGCCTCACAGAGATCAAATGACATTTGCATAAATGTCAAATTTAAGCTCATCAAATTCTTGTGTTCTAGTGTGGGGGTACCACGTGGTGACCCCACAAGGCTTCTTGAGATCTCAAATTTAATTCATTCCATCTAATTAAAAGTCATGATGAAGTAAGAGCCATTCTATTATGATCTAAGTAGTCACACACCATTGGTTTCATTAAATATGTGGGACCCTTTGCTATCAAACTTTGAATGCAAGAGTGTCGTGTGGCAACTCTATGGAGCTTCCTAGGTATTTTGACTTTTTTTCATTGTGTCCGCTCTATTACATCCTTGGTCCTGATGAAGTGCAAGCCATATATCATGATCTGGATGCTCACACATGATTAGTCTAATGGACTAAGTGCTTAGTTTTGTCAAATTTTCTTCATGTTGTTTAATTAAAAGTCATGATGAAGCATGGACTATCAGATATGCAAAGAAGCAAGGTATTTAAGTCAGGGCTCGAGGTGGAAATAAAAACTTGGGTTAAAGTGTTAAGGTTAAAGTCTTGCTCATGTTGATAAACATGAACGAGGACTTAGTAATTAAGACTTTAGGTTAAGTGGGTAACAAAGGGACCATGCTTAAGAAAAAAAAAGAACCCTGCCAACACAAATGTTAGACCTGGTTAGAAATATAGGAAACAAAAGGGGAAAATAAAATGGATCAGGGCATAATTTTTAGGCTAAGGTTTGGTCATGTTAAAAAAACATGACCAAGCCTTAACATAAAAATTGGGGCTTAAGTCCAAAATAAGTTTAAAATATTCTCATCAATTTGCTCCCGCCAAATGTAAATTTAAACCAAGGGTTTATGTTGGGTTTTCTTTAATCATGATTCATCAGCAAGGGCTCCATGAAACCTGCAACTTTAAGACATGAATACCAATTATTAGCAACATTAGGCAAACTCAAAGTAAAATCATAAACTAGTAAGCCAAATTTATCAAAGTGGATGATCTTCAAATTCTAATAATGATGCAATCACATTGAGTTTTCAGTGTTTAAGGTTTGAATTATCCCAAGGGTCCCATTTTTCAAAAGGGGGAATGTTGACCTCAACATATACTCAGATATCAAATTAGGGGCATGTGTGAGACACATTATTTTTACAGGGTTAGTTATACATAGATTGATCATATAGAATGGCAAACTCCATGTCATTCTCTACATTGTATACACACGACATCATATTTCAATTTATTACCAGTTTCATGCTTTAATCCATCTGTAGTGGTTGGAATTCTTGAGTGCCCTAGAGCTGTCTAATGTACTCAAGTGGCTGTAGAGCTAACATACATAGTTAGATATACTCAGTTATATATTTATAACACTTTGCACAATTTAATTTTAGATGCATCTATTACACATGGTTGGGCAATGATGGAGCCATAGGCTACTTGAGTTATTGAGCCATCCATATGAGAGGGTTGGACACACTTTTAGTCCAATCCAAACTATTCACAAGTCATGATCTACCGAGCAAGGGTGGGCAATTATGGAGTCAAAATCGGATTGATTTCTTGAGCCACCCACACATGAAGATTTAACAAGCTATTAACTCAGTCTAAGCTATTCAATGATTTGATCACTATATACATGCACACACACATATTTTCACTAGGTTTATGCATTGGTTCGCATACCTAATGAAGTGTATTCACTCCTTACCTCTTTCCCATCTCTTTACTCAGTTACTTCTTTACTTGGCATAGTCATTTGCTTTTGATGTCTCTTAAGTTAGGACTAATTTATGCATTTTTAATTTTTAGGTCATGATTTAGATCATGTTTCACATACGTAAAACCCAGCTTCACATACTCAGACTCAGCTTCACAGGCTTCACTTCCTATGCAAATCTAGGTACGCTTCTTTTTCATTTATACTAGTCATTCACTTTGTTGCATTTATAATATAAAAGCGGGGCAAGTGTAATCACCTAAAATTGATATTTGAGTGCTAAGAGTGCTACTCGAGACAACTTATTCCTAACTTAGCCCCAGACCTATCCTAGAGCCTTTTCTCACACTTTTCCAGCCTTTGAGTAGACCACAAGCATCCCTAGTTAACTTAAAGATAGTCTTAGACCCTCATTTCCCAATCTTGGCCCTTCATGCCCAGCAGCTTGCCAACTGGCCATTAGTACCACATTAAGGACACTAGAACCACGTGGTACTAGTGTCCCCAAAATGATGTTAATGTCCTTTACCCTATCTTTCCTAAATGAATATATTTTCAAAAGTAAAAACCTCCTAAGGTTGGCCTAAACATCTTTTATTGTCTGCACAAGCCATATAACACTATAAATACATGAATTTTAGACCTCTATCCACTAGTTGAAAATTAGATGCAAAATACCTATTCAAACATAAAATAAGTTGAGCAAAATTAAGGTTATTAATCCCTATTCTGCCTTACTTCTGCATACTACCATCTCTAGTTGCCCTAAGCTCAAATTTTCTAGATTTTCAATCTCAAGCACACTCAAGACATTCAAGACCACTATCATTCTAGCATCACTTGCACTTACACCATTACTTAGGTGGGGAGAACTACGTCAGGTTTGATCCCTCCTCAGAGTATTGGTATGTAGGAAACTCTCTTCACAGTATGGTGTTAAGGATGTCCAGCCTATCCTACTAATGAACAATTTTTTTAGCTCATACCTTACTTTCAAGGAGGATCAGGGTTTGCATCATAAATCATCTATTATAGACACAATATAGAGTTTCAAACATTTTACCCATAGGAATAAAACCTAAAAACACATGCATAGGTGTACCCATAATTTTGAAGTAGTCATGCACATAGGACCTTAGCACCATTTTCAAGACACTAAAGCCTATGTCACTACTGTCTAAGAATGGTGCTTTTGTCCAAGAGGGGTTCTGACATGGAGATCAAGTTGATGACACTCATACCTATTCGTATCTCATATTTTAACACTAAAAACTTTTGTATCATGTGTTTTTTAGATTAGTCTTTATTTGCACATATTTATTACTATTTTTAGAAAGTCAAAGCTAGTCAAAATTTGTAACAAATCAATGGTTATTTTATGCATATTATTTTACTGATTTAGACTACTTAACCTTTTAATCAGACATAGGATTTACATAGTAAAACCCTACAAGATTAAAACATTAACCATGTTAATTTTTACAAACAATAAAATGATAACAAGAAAAGAGAGACATAGGAATGCTATAAAACACGTGAACATGATAATAAAATAAAAATTGAATTTGAAACCCTAGGAGGATAACATTTTATAAAGAAACCCTAGGGAGAACTAGGGCTTGCCATGTTCAACAAAAAGGTTTACTAATGTGTTTGATCAAATTTTAGATTTATGTGAAAACCTTAAATGATAACATTACTATGAAAAATCAATAGAATAATATAACAATGATAACATTCATTGATTTGAAACTACTATATTTTAGAAACCTACTAAAAATAATAAAGTGTAAGGAGAAAACAAATATTTCATTGGAAACTATGCTTTTGGGAGGAATCGAGAAATGAAACTTGTTGTGTAGAGAGGCATGGTGACTAAATCAGGATTTTAAAACTAGATATGGGCTTGGACAATAGCATTGGGAAGAGGACACTAGAGGGGTGGTGTTCCTATCCAACCTAGGGTGCTCTTATCCATTTGCAATGAGGAAGTAATGGTTTTTGTGTTCTTTATATGTTCATCTATAGAGCCTGTATCTAGTGCAGGAGCTTATGATCACTTGTGGAAACCATAATGTAACTATTTTTCTTCCAAAACCCTAGTTCCTTGACATGTAAAGACCAATACAAATCAATGGGGGAAAGGAGTCATCCATTGAAGTTAGGTGACACCTCAATGCCCCATGTGTCGAGCACCACCTACATACTAATACTTCAAAGAGGGATCAAACTTCACGTAGTTTTCCCATGCTACGGTGGTGTGTGAATAAATGGTGCAATATGCTAGATGTTGGTGAAATACTGGTGTGATTAAATACTTTAACCGTAACTTGTGACCTATGAAATGTATTTAGACTTGATCTTTAGGCTACTAGGGTTGTATGCCATCATAATTGAGATAATTAGATATTTTGCTCTCAATATGTAATTATGACTATGGTGCTTTTCGATGTGGAAGCCTCTTATGTGCCAAATGGTTTGAAAAGTGCTTATATAGTCATACCATTGAAAATCCTTCGAATGGGGCTTATTAGGGACATGGATCGACCTTCTTATAGTTTTGAATTTGGTAAATTAGCCATTATTTGGTATGAAGATAAGAGAGGGGGGAAGAACATTAGAGCGATGCACTCCTATCTCCTAGGGTGCTCTTGTTCAATGGGTGATTTTATTATGTTGAGTGTTAGGCATGGCCTAAAAGATGTCTAAAGTTGATAAGAATAGGGATGAGTACATTATGGGGTCATTTGTCAACTTAGAAGAGAGTGTGAGATGGTCAGAAGTGATCAAAATGGGCCTTGAGATAGGTCTAGAGCTGACTGTATAAAAGAGTGGTAATAAGTGCAACATTTTAGCTTAAATGTTAATTTTACGTGTCTACACTAGTCTAACTCATCCAAAGAACCGAGGGCTATTTTTGAAAAATTCATCCCTCTATTTTACAAAATTGAATATGACTTGAAAAACCCTTGTAGAAGTACATTTACTTGATTTGTTGATTTGATACTCTAACTTTTGCTTAGCCATCTTTGTAAATCTCATACACTTGGCCAGTAACCCATAAAGTTTTAGATTATGGCACACTCCTTTAGATGTATGATTATGTAATCAATCTCTGTGTCTTGAATGTCTATTATGGGTATGTCCTTTGTCGCTAGTATTATTTTACTCCCGTTGCCCTAGTTTTGTCTATGACAAATTTGCTTTTCTTCTTGATTACCACTACTCGCTTCGTATTTGTCCATCATCGATCTTTTGCTCTTCCTCTTACCTGGTTGTAGTAAGTTACTTATCGCTCAAAACTTTTTGAGCCATCCTTTTATATTTCTTATAATATAATAAACATATAATGTGATGGAACATTTATCTAAATAGATTCATTTATTTGAATACATAGTGAATTGACTTCTAAATGTAATAGAGAATCATTTATTCTAAATACTTATGATAAGTAATATTGAATCTAAATGGTTGTAGAGGGGAGACAATAATACCATAAGATTGCTTTGATCAATGTAATTGGGACATAAGAAAGCATATTACATCAAAGAACTTAATCCCACACAAGAGCATGAATAAAAGACATACATAGGGGCAAAAATCAAATAGAAAGCAAAGATGTTGATCGATTAGTCAAGGACTAGCTCACATTATTTTAGGTGTGAAACTGACAAATGGACAATGCCCAAGGAAGAATGAGAAACAAGAACATATTTATTTTGTGACAAAGGAATTGTACAGAGAGAATGACACTTTGTTATAGAATGTGCAACCTATAATAACATTCGTATCAAGTACAAAGATAACTCGAAGGTTGACAATTTAACTCTGTTATTTGAAGAGGAAAGGTTACATAGAACAATATGTTTTCTAATTAAGATATATAGTAAGAAAGTTAACATCAAAAAGGGATTAAAGATTTTGTATTACTAGTAGGACAATCCTTATGTTAAGATACTCTGTTAACAAGAACAACTTTTTTACAAAATTTGGTCCCATAAATTTCTCGATCTTATAGAGATAATAAAAATAAAACGACACTTTATTATGAAATGCGTAACCTATAATAACATTCACACCAGTTACAAAGACAACTTAAAAATCAATAATTTTGATAACTTATTTATAAAAAATATAATAATTAATACATCAAATTTTCTAACCAAAATCTACACTAAAAAAATTAACATCAAAAAAAAAGCTTTGAAATTTTACATGATATATAAATAACGTTCATATCAAAAAATTGTGTTAACAAAAGCTGTGCTCATCTCATAAACTCCTAAAATCATTTATTCGTTCATCCACTCTACTCTCGTAGACGTTATTAAAATCTTCCGTTCGTTCATTCATGCATGCGTCCTAGAAGGCGGAGGGATAGGTGATCAGATACTCGTATTATGTATTATGGAGGCGAGAAGATAAGTGCGTCGGTCCAAGCGAAAACAGGAAGAGTTCCAAAAATACAGACATGGCATGGAGATCTCAATCTCAAAACCAAAATTTTGAATTGCGATCCTTATCAGCAAGGATGCTTCTCCGGCGACGACGACGAGGAGTGCTTGTCCTGGGATTGGGACTGGGACTGGGACTGGGCTGGATGTGGATGAGCACGAGCAGCAGCCGCCGCCTCGTGAAGGGCGAGGAGGATGGATATGCATATGATGTAATGAAGAGGTTGAAGGTTTCGGCGGCAGTGCCGCTCCGTCTCTGTCGAAATGCTCACACTGCTGCCATCATTGCCTTCGGTATCTCTCCTTGCCTTTGCTCTATTACATTTTTACCTCTAATATATTTGAAATAGGAGTCCCTAATACTTTTAAAAACTATTTATTTGTTAAAGCCTACTAAGGATTCCTCTAACTTATTCTTGTGACTAAAATGTCAAAATTTACAACAGGGCGTGAGCAAATACTTAGGGCAGACAAACTTCCCACATAGAAGAAAGAAATAAATTATATAAGTGATAAAATCCGTTCAACTAAATTTAGTTACAGCATGAAATTGTAGGGTGAAAAGAACCCTAAGTTTTGAAAAGTAATTAAGTATTCAAAAAAATATAAGTAAATTTAAAGTAGTCAAACTCCAAACCATATGATCTTAATACAACTACAAATACTTCATGTGAGGAAAGGACCCTTCAGAGATGAAGACCAAGCTTAGAAGTTGGCAATATCACACATTTGTAGCAAGGCTCGGGCCAGAAGAATAAACATCATCATCATCATCCATTACATACAGGGCCAACACATGATCTAATAATGCCCTTAAGGAGTGTTCTGGGCTAAGGAGGCCTGACTGGACAATTGGAGGAAGCAAGGGACTCCCCCTAAAACCTCTTCTAGAACCGAAGGTCGATGCACTTCTAGAGGTAGAGAAAAAGCTAGTAATGCATGGCCGAGTCTATGAGCCAAGGTCACCAATACGTTAAAACAAAGCAGATCCATGACACCTAATATGAGTGTAGGTGGATTGAGGTTATCAAGTGGTGTTACGCAAAGAAGAATGCCATCTCACTGATTTTTTCCCATTGTGTTTAAATCTACAGTATCTCAAGGGCTCTTAGTGCTTGCAATGTCCATGATAGGCCAGTCTATGAGCCAAGGTCACCAATATGTCAAAACAAAACAGATCCATGCCACTTCATATGAGTATAAGTGAATTGAGGTTATCAAGTGGCGGTACACAAAGAAGAATGCCACCTTACTGAATTTTTCCCATTGTGTTTAAATATACAGTATCTCAAGGGCTTTTAGCACTGGCAATGTCCATGATGGGATGGAGGAGGTGATAAACCTAGTATTTTTAGTTTCCCCTGCAAGGACCTTCACTTGAAAGCAGGCAACCTCCAGAAGAAAGGCACTAGGAAGCTTTGGTCAAGATAGTGGAAAAAGTGGACAAGGTATAATTAAAAATTTTCTGTCATATAAGCAAATGTTGTTTTTTGAATTCAGAGTACAACTTTCATGTTTTTTATGCCAATGAAAAATAAATTCAATATTTTTTTAATGTTCTGAAGAAATTTTACAAAATGGAATAAGAAACGGACAAGATGGATCTATGGTAAGTGTGTTGGTTGGAATTATTTCTTAATTGAAAGTACAAGGAAATATTTATTCGCGGACTAATTCTTATTAATTTTCTGAATAGAATGTCTGGCAGGAAGAAACACATTTTCCAATGGTTTTGCTGCATTGTTTTTAATTATTGTGAGGATCTAAAGGGAATAGAGTATTGGAAAGTATAGCCTCACAGAAGTAAATGATAGATGAGTTTGCTAACTACTGCAGGAACAAAACCAAACTACAGTTATTTAAATGATCACAATAGTTGGCATACACAACTGAGCTCCAACGATTTAAACATACTGTTATGTGAATGTCTACAAGTTTTGTTAATGTAATTAAGCTTACCACATATGAAAGCCAAATAATTTAGCTTCTATTTTTAATTAAAATTGTTATTTATTTATTAAAATAAGCATATTTCAAATATGTCTAGCCCTTAGCATTTGTATAGGAATATTTTGTTCTAGGGAATATGCATATTTTGGTTTATATGGTTTCACATGGTCAAGGATTCTTAACCTTAAATGTCATAACTTGGTGGGTTGTTTTTGTTGTGTTACCTCTCAATTAATATTTGTAGAGACTTGAAGGTTTTGTGATTATTTTAATACTCTCCATGAAATTTGCAAATTCCTCCTGAAAGACGTGTTGCATGCATACTAGGCTTTATCTTAACTTGCAATTAGATTTGATGTTCTCAAATTATTAATATCAGTAAGATGAGACTTTTCACTTATTTAGCTCCAATAATATGGAAATCTTAGTTCATAATTATAATATGAATTCCTCACAAAGTGCGATTGAAAATGGTAAAAATATTGTAATATCCTCTGTTAGAGGTACAATCATTGAGAGGGGGGTGAATCAGTGAGCCCAGATAATCCAACTTTAATTTCAATCCTTTCAAACTCTTAATCAATTACCACAAGCATTTCATGAAGCATGCATATCATTCATAGCAATGAACAAAAGAGACAATACAAGATCAAGCACATAACACATGACATATGTGGGAAACCCTCATGGGGGAGAAAATCCACTGGAACTTGCAATTGGACTACTGTCCTATAATAACAAAAACCAATTTAGATCAGCGACAACTGATCAAGGAACTACTATCCCTTATTTAATGGGACTACAATCCCACAAGGTGCTACAACACTTGTCTAGCTGAGCAACCACAACTAGACTTTTAGCAAGTTTTACCTTGTAAGGAGGCTTCAACCCTTTAGATGTTGAGTAGCCACAACAACACCTATGAACAGAACATCTCCTGAACACTGATTACCTGCCAATTTGATGGAGATACAAAGTATATCAACTCTCTTCAAGTTTGCACACTCAATGCATCCAAAGCCACCGTTTGGATCACTCTTCACTCTTCAGCAACAATTCTGTCACCACATCAATAACATGACCAAATGGTCATACACACAATCCACACTCTGATCTGTCTTTCAAATCAGCGACCAAGCTTACACAGACAATATCTATCGTTCGCTCACACTCAAAACACTTTTGGATCACCCTAGACCTCTTCGCTCATCCTCAACCTGCAAGAGCATTATTCTGATATTAGAAACATGATCCATAGGTCATACACACAGTCTTCAATCTACTTTGCTCATCAACTCATCTACGGGGCACTCCCCCTCTCCTTCGCTCCACAACTCTCACATACACACTTCTTACAAGTCTAGAAACCATCACATTTGGTTTCAATATTTATAGAGCATTCATGATCAGCACCATCTTGGTCGGCCAATAGGCATGCCTTAACCCTTAAGGCATCTATCACATCGAGACACAACTCAATACCATCCACATGGGTTGGCCATAGCATCCATAGGTTACACATAAGCACCAACTCCTTTCAATTAGGCCTTAAAAGCCCTTATAGGTCATGAAGACCTATTCACCCTTTTAGCACTTCATCGAGCAAAACAAGAACATATGACCACTTTCAGTTGCATAGGTCCACTCCACATGACCCCTTCGACATCCTCATATGATCACAGTCATCTCTACTCACCTCTGCGTATGCTCAATCAACTCAAACAATGACCTTGTATACAGGAACACCATGAATGAACACCCAATCAACTTCTTAAGCATTGTTCATACTCAAGATAGATTGATCACACCTCCAAAAACCATACAGATGATCCTCATGGAGTTTACTACTCTCCAATAGCTAAGTCATCATGAAACATCAAAACAACATCAACACAACCTCAATTATCCTTCTCGGGTCACTTACAGTCCATGATCAAACACACAGTCAACTTTGAAGCACAATATCTTTGTCTATACATACATTCAGACCTAATTACATTCGTTGGATGCGCTATGGAGTCCTCTTCAACTTTGTTTTTTACTTCATCTTCAAATTCGTCCTGAATCAAATGTTATGGCACAAACATTGATCACTGGTTTTTCCTTCGTTAATTTTAAAATGCCAACGGTCACAGTTAAACCTCAGACGCTATGCTATCATCTCGTGTCCTCGTTGCTTAGATTAATGATGCACCGTCGATCTTATTGTAAGGAGCTTGACTTTTACCTTGCTAAACCTCTGTCACTTTGACCTCTTGACTTTAATACGCACCATTGATCTCTATTTGTATGAACACCCGCTCGCCATTAGATCTTAGAAGAAGCTTGATCTTTACCTTAGCTTTACGTTAAACTTCGAACACTTGTCACCATCTCGTTGCAACCTGACATCTTGGAATAAACATGCTCCGTCAATCTTCTATAAGTAGCTCGGTCCGTAACATCATTAAACGATTGTCATTTTGACCTCTTTGACTCTTCACACGTTGTTGATTTAGATGTACGAACCCCCGCGAAACGTTGGATCTCCATCTGGCCTTGATCTTTAACATCGTGCAAAAATAACTAAGGGGACCATTGCAATCTGCCTGGAAGGCCAACTTTGCATATATATGTCTTTTACCTCGCTCACTCACATGTTCTCAAATTTGAACCATAGAAACTAAGCAAAATACTGAACAAACCCATATGACCATTTTCTCTTGAAACGTCCAGGCGTGCGAGATATGCCATCACCAAACTGTTTACTTGACTCTTTCTTGTACTTAGACAAATAATGTATTTGAGCTTAGATTCATTTCGCGTCGTCGATCTTCGATGCAATGAAACGCGGACCGTTAGATCTTTATGAATTCGGCTAAGTGTTAAAACTTAGTGCACTTCTGTTTGAGGGACCAACTTTGCACCCATATATCTTTTGCTGTGCTAAATTGCATGATCTAAAATTTAGACCATATGATCTCCTCACATAGGAGAATCCAACCATATATCAATCTGCTCTTGGAACCCTCACACATGTGAGATAGAACGACATTAAAATGCCTCCTTAGATTTATCTATTACAGAGCCAGTTATGCGTAGATGAACATAATGAAGACCGGATGATTTTCATGCACTTCTACAAGCTCTCCAATCACCATGGACCTCTAATAGAACCCCTCACACATGCTCAATACTTCAAACTCATCCCTAATCAACTCTAAACAGTCAAACTCTGAAGATCAACCAAGCATACTAGGACAAGCACATTGCACACTGTCATTGTCACTTAGACTAACAAGGCATTTCATTCACTCACTTGGACACCTCCATGACATCACCATGACATCATTGACAACTCTCCAATAATCTCTTTCTTTGTCATTGATGTCAACAACCATCATATATCAATATACAACTCACCTTCTCTCTCTTCAAGCACTCCACAATAGGAACTTTCTCCCCCTTTGACACAATGACAAAGTAGGCATCAATTGATCCTGAGGACCTGAAAAGACTACCAATAGGAGAAGATCATCTTAGAAAGATAGTACAAACTTCCCCTTACCTTGAGTCTACCTCGTCTTGCCTTGACAACATCCTCTTGCTACATGACAACACTCTTTAACCAAGCACTGCAACCAATGAAAAAAGAACCCACAAAACATTGAAATCTGATGGAACTCATCAAGAAACATCTGAGAGGAACTCCCCCTAAGATCTTTGAGCCATTGCACCTCTTTGAGCAACTTCAGATCTCCAGACACCATGAAGAATCACCACATAGGCTTACTAGCCTTCTCTCTTAAGCCACCTCAAGAATCATCAATAGAACTTCATGCCACTTACCAAACAACAAACATGTTCTAAACCAACCTAAGAACTCACCTTGAAACATACATACCTTGCTCTTTTGGAGAAACTGAGCAAAAAACTCTTCTTCACACTAGGCCTATCTAGTCTTCTTGTAGCCCTACCAGGAACTTGCAGAGCTCACAACTTTCTGTAGACAACTTCAAGACCTGAAACTTCATAGCTGGAGCACTTTCATATGCCCTCTCAAGCACACCAACTTGCCCCTCTCAAGCACACCAACTTGCATCACATATCTCATCCTTTGCAACATACTTCATTCACAAACCTACTAGCCAATTAGGCCTCCATTTTGACAAAAACTTGAATAACTTGAAATCCAAAAACTTTTAGATTGTTTTGAAGCTTGATTTGACAACCCATTTGGCCCATTCAACCTATTAAGAAGGCTCAGATTTCAACTCATAAGGCAAACCACTTTTCTA
Organism: Torreya grandis; assembly: GCA_037957365.1. NCBI lineage: Eukaryota > Viridiplantae > Streptophyta > Pinopsida > Cupressales > Taxaceae > Torreya > Torreya grandis. The sequence continues at coordinate 1,168,865 of JARHVA010002632.1, read as the reverse complement.
GCAGAGTCCAAAACCCTAAAATCTCAAAACAAACAAGGTCAACAAACCTCCTTCTGGTCAACGCCCTCCTTTGAAACTTCTTGCACATTTGGAGACAACCATCACACACTTATGGACCAAAATTTGAGCCTCCATACTTTTGCGAATCTTTCACTTTCTATAACCCATTTTAGGCCTACTTGCCTTTAAGCCAAAACTGAGAAAACCGATAGCACTCAAAAATCTTCAATTGGCACAAATAGGATCATCAAGACATAAAACTACTTGGAACACATCACAAAGAAGTGCATAGACCTTTCTGAGCAACAAACTCTTCTTGACATTGCATCAAACTCATTAGGCCACTTGGAAACATCCATTCTGATGCTGCAAACACTGCATGCACGACAACACTTGCTTCTCCATTGAAAGGAGTCTCTTAAGAAGCATAAATAGAGACACCCTATTTCACAATGTCTTAGAACAGTGTGCAACTAGGAGTTGCCCATAACTCTTCATATTCCTTCTCTTTGGTCATTCGATACTTGTAGTTCTTCTTCTTCATAGGCTTAAGAGAAGCAACATGCTCAACCATTACAACATTCTCCTTTTCTTCTAAGATTGAATTGACAATACATGGAGACAACAAAGATTCATGACATACCTTTTCATCTGAAGAATCTTCCTTGCAGTTCGGAACCTCATCATTAGGCACTGAAAACTGATGTTCTTTGCATGAAACTTGTTCAACAATGGTAGGATGTTCACTTGGATCCATACTCACTTCAAAACTAGCCTCAACCAATACATTGGTCCTCTCCTTGAGCTCGATTTGTTTATCCACAACATGAGCAGACAATGAGAGCCCTTGACATTTTTAAACTTTTGTAGCATTCTCCACCATAGCAAAGATATTACTTGGACCAGCAAACCCATCATGACTTATACTTACCACCTTTGGTTTCCATAAGTTAACTTGCCTTTTTTTTTTGCACTCTAGGAGCCTGATTGAACTCATTTTGACTTGATGGCCTTTGCTTGCAGAATCTAGCAATGTGACCAATCTTCTCACAGTTGTAGCAAACCATTTTTTTGAAGCGAACTCAACTTGCCCTATGGTACGGACAAAATCTTGCAATGTGTCATGTGTCAACAACTAAAACAAGCTCTTTCTTTTGAAGAAGATTCACCTTGCCTTACCTTATTTGGACACTGTTTAGCAAAGTGTCCCTCATCAAAACAATTGAAGCACTTAACTTTGTTCACACCTTTTGACTAATGACCCCCATCATAGTTTCATGCAAAATCATTTGCATTCTCTAGCTTTATGCCTAAACTGATTATATGTGTAATGTAACTATTAAAACTTGCATTGCATTTGGTTGTTTGATTTGATTTGTCTTTAGTCTGCCAGCACCTTCATTCTTTGTTTGATGATTTGTTTTCAAAGTTAGATTGTTCTTGTTCACATTAGTCTTTATCTTGTCTTGAGTTGCATTCTTTGGTTCTTCTTTGTATCCAAGACTAGTTCTATCACTTGCATGTTTTTGATCATTCAGAATATTGTCCAGATCACTTGAGCTCTTTTCAAATCTCACAAATGACTTCACTATACTAGATGTCTTATGTAACTCAGATTTCAATCACTTATTTTCAATTACATACCTTGAACATTCATCTTCTTTAGCTTTCAGGCTTGTAGATAGGATTTCCAATTGACAACTGAGATGCTTGACCATATCTTCATGCTTTTTGGTGTCTTCATTCATTCTTGCTTCATACACACTGAATTGCTCCTCATAGTCCTTGATTTGTGACTTCATCTTCTTGTTAATCTTCAGTTCTTCAAGGGCATTCATTAATTCAGTCTCACAGTCCACTTCATGTCTATCAACATTTGAATCACTCCAACTAGACTCCTTTTGATATGAGCAACTTCCTTCCTCAGCTATGAAAAGGGCTTCATCTTCAACAAGACCATCATTTTCATAATCATACTCTGAGTCACTGTTTTCACTCTCATTTGATGAGCTACAATCTTTATTGGTGTAAAGACTTTTTTTGTTATTGAAGAACTTCTTTTTGTTATATTTTCTGAATCCTTTCTTCCTGTATGTTTTCTTGTCTTCATCTTGGTTTTCACCATGTTCGTCATCATCATGCTTATGAGGGCACTTTCTAGCAAAATGTCGTATCTCTCCACAATTGAAGCATTTGAAGAGTAGTTTACCCTTATACTAGCTTGACCCTGTTTTTAATTTCCTTGTAAACAAAGCAATCAATATATCCTCATTAATCTTAGAAATGTGATCTTTGGGTTTCTTATCTTAGAACTTCTTCTTAGGCTTCATCTTTGTCTTGAATGCTATTTCCTTCTTCAGTGGTATATCATTATTTATTCTCATATCATAGGCAGTAAGGATGCCATGCAATTCATCCATCTTTAACTTAGTAAGATCATGACTTTATTCTACAACAGACACTTTTGAATCAATCTTGATAGAAAGAGACCTTACTACCTTTTGAAGTGCAGTAGCCTCTTCAAGGTTCTCTCCAAGACCTGTGATGATGTTCACAATTTCATCAACTCTCTGTAGAAAAGATGCCACAGAATCTTCTTCCTTCATCTTGAGACTCTCAAATTGTCTTCGGTGAGTCCGCAACTTTGCCAACTTAACTTTTGAGTCTCCTTCATAATTAGTCTTCAATTTATCCCACATTTCCTTGGCAGATGTACAATGGATTACCTTGGTGTATTCAGTTTCTGAAAGCTCACAAGTGATAGTATTCATTGCCTTAGAATTGTTCTCAAACAACTTCTTATCTGCAACACTGGATGGAGGGATAGTAGGTGCATAATAACCATCCACAACATATTGCCAAATGTCAAACCCTAGGGACATGATGTAGGTCCTCATCTTTGCACTCCAAAAAGCATAATTGGATCCACTGAACATCGGTGCTTGCTTAGTAGAGAAATTTCCTTGATGACTACCCATATTGTACCTTGGATCACCTTCAAGCTATCAAGCCTTTACCAAAGGCCCTACTCTGATACCAATTGTTAGAGGTACAATCACTGAGGGGGGTGAATCATTGAACCTAGATAATCCAACTTCAATTTCAATCCTTTCAAACTCTTAATCAATTACCACAAGCATTTCATGAAGCATATATATCATTCATAGCAATGAACAAGAGAGACAATGCAAGATCAAACACATAACACATGATATATGTGGGAAACCCTTTTGGGGGAGAAAACACACTAGAACTTGCAATTAGACTACTATCCTATAATAACAAGAACCAATTTAGACCAGCTACAATTGATCAAGGAACTACTATCACTTATTTAGTGAGACTACAATCCCACAAGGTGCTACAACACTTGTCTAGCTGAGCAACCACAACTAGACTTTTAGCAAGTTTCACCTTGTAAGGAGGTTACAACCCCTAGATGTTGAGCAACCACAACAGCTATGAACAAAACATCTTCTGAATACTGATTGCCTGCCAATCTGATAGAGATACAAAGTATATCAACTTTTTTCAACTCTGCACACTCAATGTATCCAAAGCCACCCTTTGGATCACTCTTCACTCAGCAACAAATTTGTCACCACATCAATAACATGACCAAATGGTCATACACACAGTCCACACTCTGATTTATCTCTCAAATCAGCCACCAAGCTCACACGGACAACATCTTTCGCTTACACTCAAAGCATCCAAAACATCCTTTTGGATCACCCTAGACCTCTTCACTCATCCTCAACTTGCAAGAGCACTATTCTGACATCAGGAACATGACCCATACGTCATACACATAGTTCTTAATCTACTCTGCTCATCGACTCATCTACTGGGCACTCTCCCTCTCCTTCGCTCTACAACTCTCACATACTTACACTTCTTACAAGTCTAGAAATCATCACATTTGGTTTCACTATTTATAGAGCATTCATGATCATCACCATCTTGGTCAGCCAATAGGCATGCTTTAACCCTTAAGACATCTATCACATCGAGACACAACTCAATACCATCCACATAGGTTGGCCATAACATCCATAGGTCACACATAAGCACCAACTCCTTTCAATTAGACCTTGAAAGTCCTTATAGGTCTCATGGAGACCCATTCACCCCTCTAGCACTTCATCGAACAAAACAAGAACATAGGACCACTTTCAATTGCATAGGTCCACTCCACATGACCCCTTCGACATCCTCAACTGATCACAGTCACCTCTACTCACCTTTACGTATGCTCAATCAACTCAAACAATGACCTTATATATAGGAACACCATGAATGAACACACAATCAAGTTCTTAAGCATTGTTCATAGTCAAGATAGATTGATCACATCTCCGAAAACCATACAAATGATCCTCATGGAGTCTACAACACTCTCCAATAGCTAACTCATCATGAAACATTGAAATAACATCAACACAAGCTCAATTATCCTTCTCGGGTCACTTATAGTCCATGATCAAACACACAACCAACTTTGAAGCACAATATCTTTGTCTATACATACATTCAGACCTCCTAATCACATTCGTTGGATGCGCCATTGAGTCTTCTTCAACTTTGCTTTTAACTTCATCTTCAAATTTGTCTTGAATCAAAAGTTATGGCACAAACATTGAGCACTAGTTTTTCCTTTGTTAATTTTCAAATGCCAACTATCACAATTAAACCTTAACACTATGCTATCATCTTGTGTCCTCGCTACTTAGATTAATCACGCACTGTTGATCTTAGTGTAAGGAGCTCGACCTTTATCTTGTTAAACCTCTGTTACTTTGACCTCTTGACTTTAATACAAACCATTGATCTCTATTTGTACGAACACCCGCTCGTCGTTAGATCTTAGAAGAACCCTGATCTTTAACTTAGCTTTACGTTAAACTTCGAACACTTGTCACCATCTTGTTGCATCCTGACATCTTGGAATAAACACGCTCGGTCGATCTTCTGTAAGTAGCTCGATCTTTAACATCGTTAAATGAGTAAGGGGACCATTGCAATCTGCCTGCAAGGCCAACTTTGCATAGATATATCTATTACCTTGCTCACTCGCATGTTCTCAAATTTGAACCATAGAAACTAGGCAAAATATTGAACAAACCCATATGACCATTTCCTCCTAAAATGTCCACGCGTGCGAGATATGCTGTTACCAAATTGCTTACTTGACTCTTTCTTGTACTTAGACAAATAACATATTTGAGCTCAGATTCATTTCGCGCCGTCGATCTTCAATGCGATGAAATGCAGATCGGTAGATCTTCTTTACAAATTTGGCTAAGTGTTGAAACTTATTGCACTTCTATCTGAGGGACCAACTTTGCACCCACATATCTTTTGTTGCGCTAAATTGCATGATCTGAAATTTGGATCATATGATCTCCTCACATAGGAGAATCCAACCATATATCAATCTACTCTTGGAACCTTCACACGTGTGAGATATAACGACATTAAAATGCCTCAGATTTATCGGTTACATAGCTAATTTATGCCTAGATGAACATAATGAAGAACCAGATGAATTTCATGCACTTCTACAAGCCCTCCAATCACCATAGACCTCTGTTAGGACCCCTCACATATGTTCAATACTTTAGACTCATTCCTAATCAACTCTAAATAGTCAAACTCTGAAGATCAACCAAGCATACTTTAAGCATACTATTACAAGCACATTGCACACTTTGTTATTGTCACTTAGACTAATAATGCACTTCATCCACTCACTTGGACACCTCCATGACATCATTGACAACTCTCCAACATCCTCCACTCTTATGTGAGTGATGGATATGATTTATAGACTTAAAAGGATGCCTATTGACCTATCATGGCACTTATTTAATGTGCCATTGCTAGTTATATAGAACACTTAAAACTAAAGTAATGCTACTCCTTATTCTCTTCTTCGTAGAGGGAATAAAGACGATAGATCCTTTCACTATGTGGAATGCGTTAGTCAGTCTCAAATCATATATGGTGTGAGCATACCCTCAACTAGCCAAGGAGGTTCCTCAAATCACATGACCAATGATACTAGGGATCATGTTATGATCGGTCATGTTCCAAAATTGTTGTACGATTACAAAGTTGATGGGAAACCTTATTCTAAAGGAGATGTGATTGGCTAGGAAGAACTTGGCTAGAAAAGATGCAAAACTGATTTAGTAGTAAAAGGCAAATACAAGAGTAAATTGGGGGAGGGAGTTTGTGGATAATCTATTATTGCCAACTATTTCCTTTGGGTTTTGATTATTTATGGTTTAGGGCTAAATAGCGTATGCACAAACAATACAAATTAGGGCATGGGCTAGATATATGATAAATCAGTGTAAAACAATAATCAGATCTAGCGAATGCACTCAAGACAGGAACAAATGAAACAAGAAATGAACTAAGACAAGTAATACCAACGAAACAACAAAGAAGGTTGGAATTAGACACCTGGTTGATGAACATTGGATTTGGGTTATGTCAAATTTGACTATAAAATTATGAAAGGACGGACTCGATGTTGATCCTGTTAGTGTTGAATGTGGATTGGGCAAATTCGGTAGGTTGCCAAGTCCGTACTACATGTAACCAAAAATGTCCTCAGCAACCAAATATGTACTATGCTTTGATTTGGATTATAGGTTTTTCTGTGTAGGTGCCCTGCTAAATGCCGTATAATGTTGTGTGATTGCAATACATAAATATTGGGTAGAATATGCTGAATTATCCTCTTTTTGCTCCTTGACCTAACCCTTGAAAATAGCAACAAGACAAGTGTGTGCAACATTAGTTGGCTCGGGCTATCCCTTGAGGAGTTGCAGCTACATATCTTACACGCTTGGAATTAAAGTTAATGTTGTTCTCTTGTGCATGTGTGTAAAATTTCAAGTGAGGGCTTTGCCTTCTCTCCCTAGTGAAATGCAATGTAACTACACGAACATTCGCCTAAATCCTTTCTTGCTACAAGTTGATGATGTCACAAGGCATGAAGAAGATTGAAGTATTAAAGTGCAAGCTCTGTCGCAAGTGTAGCAATAGATTTTTTTAGTGAAGTCTCTAACTTGAAGATCGGAGAATCCCTTATGTTTGTTACACACTTAGATGACTTGACACTTCTCACTTGGTAAAATGATTAGTAATGATTTGTAGATATAGGGATCTTTAAGACAAGACGTGCAAGGCCAAATTAATGTCATGGCATGGGGAATCAAGCTAAGGTGGGAAAGGATAGATTTAGCGTGTCGCCGAATTTGAGCCAAAAGAAACATATTCTCAGAATGGAGGTAAGAAACTCAAAAAATGGATGACTAAGACCCGAATGCTAAAAATAGATAAATCTAATAGAATCTTGAAGACATCCAAAGGGCTTAAAGGCTGGCGAGTCTTACGTGGTCTAGAAAGTGTCCAAAAATAGTTAACAATGTATCAAGGTGCAAGCTTTGTTGCAAGTGTGGCAATAGATTTGTTCAATGAATGCTCTAGCTTGAAGAATGGGGAATCCCTTATGTTTATTACACACTTAGATGACTTGACACCTCTCACTTGGTAAAATGATTAGGAATGATTTGTATACATAAGGATCTTTAGGACAAGACGTGCAAGGCCAACAATGGAACATTACAACAAGCTAATGTCATGACGTGGGGAATCAGGGCAAGGTAGGAAAGGATAGATTTAATGTCGTCAAATTTGACTTGAAAGAAATATATATTCTCAGATGGAGGCAAGAAACTCATAAAATAGATGACTAAGACCCGAATGCTAAAAATAGATAAATTTGATAGAATGCTGAAGACATATAGAGGGCTCAAAGGATGGAGAGAGTCTAGCGTGGGCTAGAAAGTGTCCAAAAATAGTTAGTTATACGCAAGTGGACCAAGTGTGACAAAATGGGGAAAAGACACAATAGAAAAGTATTTTGTACCAAAATTAGATGTCTATATAATGCCCTTACTTTGGTGTATATGATTATATGTGTGTGTCGAAGTAAAAACAATAATAAATTGAAGCACATACCCTGACTCACCTAAGGAAGGATGGATGAATCGAAAGATGTTCGAGAGGGATTCACACCCACATGCAATGTCATCTCTTGGAAAATCTAGAATATATGTAAGCCATGGTCAATTTCCATCAAGTGGTCAATGTCATATCATGTTATAGCGAATATAAAAATGGAAATAAAATTTGAAAATAAAAATATGAGCATAGGAATGAATATACCTAATGGTACGCAAACCATTTGCCGTATTTGGTAAAAATAAAGCATCTTCTTATGCTCTCGTAATGATTAGAACTTTCAAAGTAACTCTTGACAACTCAATTCCACTTCTTGATCAGAGAAGCATACACATGTTGTTTGGCCATATTTGGTGCCCTTCATTTTGCTAAATTTTGTTTTGTCGCTCAATCTTTTGCTCAATTTTGCTAATTTTTTCTCATACTTGAAAATATTTTACTTAATTTTGCTCAATCTTGAAAAATATTGGGATATATGCCCCCTTTTGAGGGTTGGGATTGTAAAACCTGTCCCAACAATCACTTATCACAAAAGAAAGAGTTAAATTCACCATGTGTCATTTCAAAATATAGCTGAAGCTTTGAAAAATCTTTGAAGCTTGGTAAATATCGTCATGTAAAGCTCAATAGTAAGATAGACAAATAATATGTCCAAGTGAAACCACATAGAATAGATAACATCATATAAAGCGCGATAAGTATGTGCATCCTCATATGAGGATGAGATAGCGTGGGGCAAACAATATGCGCCGATGTATCCAAGTGATGGGGAATGAAGTTATGCCCCAATGAATGCTTTGTATGTGCAATATATATATATATATATATATATATATATATATATATATATATAGTAATAAGTTTGAGGAGATAGGTAAACGTACAATGCCCCCAATGGCAAAGCAAAATGGCTAAAAATAACATGCCCCCATTGTCGTCAATGTTCCCTTAGGAGGGCTAGACAAAGCAATGAAGTGCACACACAATTATAGTATGCCTTAATAGATGCATGACAAAGACCATGGCAACGTAGGCACCAAGCATACTAATTTGCTAATAGTAATATGCATGATATGAATCATGACACCAAACATAGTATATTGCAACAATCCCACACAAGTATGTAGCTACATACAAGAAATCAGCACGCAAGAACATGACTCACAAGACATGACACAACATGGCAACTAAAGGTTCCTCTAAGGATGAGGACTAGAAAAGATATCGACAAACAACACGCTCAAGCACACACAAGCATACACATGCAATCAATTGAACAACCATAGACACCCACACAATGTAATAGTCCCAAAGTAACCACACAATGTAGATATCCATGTAACACGTAAGATGTAGGTACTAGCAAGATATGTGGGCATGAAACTAGCCGCATAACATTTGAAAGTCCATGGTCATATAAAACTTGTATATTCTACATCTCACCCACTCAAAGAATACCACGAGAAGCACACGTGCAAACATGTATATGTAAAACCTCTAGTCATAGGTAAGTAAGCATGATTTGTATCAAACAACAAAGATAAATGATTTTTTTATGATTTGTACGTTTTTATAATGTTTTTGCATTTTATACTATATTGATAAGCAATAGTTAGATCTATAAAAAAGAAGGCCAAGGGCTGCACACAAGATGAAACTCGATCAAGCAAAAATAGAAGCCAAGGGGCTCAATCAAGAAATGAATGCAAATAGGCAAGCCTAGGGGCACAAAAAAGTAGGAAGAAGAAGAGGAAGATTCCAAAGAATCCACAACTTCCCTCAAATCTCAGTGCACTCTAGGGCAGAAGGTCTCGATATATATGCTGTCAACATTGGGAATCTATGCAGGTGTTTGGAAATGGGATAAAAAATCAAGGGATAAGGGCCAACACAACATAACAAGCAACATAAACCAAGGGGCTAGAAGAATGTCAATGCAAATTGAAGGCAAGTGCCAAGTTGTCAAACCTAGAAGAAATATAAGGTGTGCAATCAACTAAAGGGAGAAAGGCACATGAAAGGCATGACATATAGAAGAAAGAAGCTATATGCAATAAGGAACTATAGTACAATAATGATATATTAATGAAGTGCAAAAGATAGGCTAGCATGGCTAACTGATTATCTCATTTATAAAGTGAAACCCTGGATTAGGGGAGTCAGATGCATTGCTCAAATAATCAGACACAGTCTCGAGATGTGTAATAATTGAAATCATCATTCCAAAGAGAGCTATGGTGATGGTGAGCTTGAGGAACCGTTGGAACCTCTTTGTTGACAATTTTGCCCCCACAGGGCAAATTGTCACCCCTACTATTCGGAACTTTGCTATGGTGCCAAGTTTGTTTTGTGAATCAGTTTTGGGGTCCTTAAATGTGCATTTACAGCCACCCAAGTGGCCATCTACAGCCAGGTATAAGCCAAAGTGGCCATCTACATCCAGGTGAAGTTTAGTCATTCAGAGGTTTCCAAGGAGCTTTCTTGATTACAGCCAACACAATGTTCAAATACAGCCATGCAAATGATGACGAAAAGGTCTTCTACGGCCATGTAAATTCTAATGGACTCTTACAACGATCATATAGAGCATACAGTTCGTTCAAAAGGACACATGCAACAGTTTTAAGAGGGTTTTTTCTCTTTCTAAAAACGTCATCTACAGTAGTTTGAAAGGGTTTTTCTCCTCTTCTAAGCATCACGTACAGCCAAAAGCCAAGACATACAAGCTGTAAGTTCATTTATTTTGTCTAAGCAAAAGATTTTTTTGGGGTTGTAAGAGGAAGAGTATTTCTTCTGACTTTTTGTCCGAAAGAAAGAGCTCTTAGAGAACAATTGCAAAAGTCCCGAAGGGTACGTACCCTTTGGGAAGGTTCACTTAGAAGAGCCGCGGGAGATACACTTGGCAGAAAAGGATCAAGGCAAAAATCCCCAAGGGCACCTGCCCTTCGGGAAGACTTCGGAAGGTGCCCTTCAAAAAGCCCGGGTGCCCTTCAAAAGCCCGGGTGCCCTTCAAAAAGCCCAAGGAAATATAAACAAGGAAAAAAGAAAAATTGAAGGAAGGATATCCTTCGGACAAAAAGTTCGAAGGAATTCCTTCGGACTTTTTGTCCGAAGGATTAATTCGGGAAAAATGCAAACAGAAAAGTCCAAGATAGAAGCCAGGGGCAGACATTTTTTCTGCAGGAATTGAGACAAGATAAAAGTCGGAAAGAATTCGAAGGAACAAAATCAAGGAGATGACAACAGAATGAGCCAATAGAAATATGAAAGAATAAAGTTTGGGAAAATTGCATACACAAAAGTTCGTAGAAAAAAGATGACTCAACAGGTGATAGTCCGAAGGAAAAACAAAGAGAAAAGCATAAAGTCAACGAAAAAGCCAGAAATAAAGGCTAAGGAGATAGCCAAGAATTCCGAGGAAATATAGACTAATATAGACAAAATAAATCCAAATATAGAATCTCGTCAAAAATAGACACGACACGAACAGGCAGTTCAAAACAAGAGACGGAGTCAATGTGGAAATCCATGCAAGCAAAGGTTATTTTCAGTTGACTGGTCAAAGCTTCAGTTGACTGGTTGTGAAGTCAAGCTCATCTTCGGGTCAAACTCGTGCTTTCAAACGTTCAAACTTTTCAAGAGGAAGTCCATATTTGGAGGTGGGCGTAGCATTTTGCATGATAAGAGTTTGATTTGTTAAAATTAGCTTACCGTCCATAACGTTCCATGCATGATGCCTAAATAAAGAATAGCCTAAGCTTAGCCACCGTCCATTTCAACGCTAAAGCGCTGGTTTCTAATTTTAGACACATTTCAGCTGAACATGCATAAGAAAAGTCAAACGTATGATTTCACCGTCCAATTCTAATGCCTTGGAGCTTTCATGCAAAGAGGAAGAAGACAAAATAGACTTTTGTAAAGGTTGAGTTGGACGGATTTAGCTCTTTTATTTTTCAATGTCAATTTCTTGGCTTTTTGTAATTTTCTTTATTAATGATTTTTCAACCTTGGATTTTTTATCCCTCTTTTGGGAAACAATCTTCTGCCAAAGTTTGCGCTATAACTTTTTTCAGAATCAATAAGAAGACTTTGTTTTTTCAATTTATAGCAGTCGGTATAGTGTACTATTGTTATAAATTTGTCTAAGTGATAGATTTTCTTTCGTTCTTGTCAAATCTGGATTCGTACCTAGTTACTAGCAGGTCACGATCTGTGTTTGAATGTCTTTTGCTGAGTTTACAGTGGATATTAGTTGCTGTTTAGTGCCTTTCGTCATGCCTATTTCTACTTTTCCTTCAAGCTTAGATCATTAGACAAAACCTTTTCGTGAAATACTTGTGTATTGACCAATTGGAGTTGAAGTTCTGCCTTTTCCTTCTCTGAATTAGTGTTCTCAGAAGCTTGATTTGAGTTGATCAAACAAATTATGTGTATCACTGTTTTTAGCTAGGATTTTCTTTCAAGTTCTTTCCCTTTTTCCCCAGGGAGTTTGTAGCATAGAAGTTGAGATCCTCATTGATACATCTTACAGGTATCAGCCTTCTTTGGAGGTTCTTTTCACAATTGAGGCATTCACCCTCGTGAGAAGATCCCATTGTTTCAACTGGAGCGAGGATTAGTCATTTCAGCACGTTTTCGATTAAGGTGCAACTCCAGGTTAACAGTTTCTGTCATGTTCGGTGGGACCGCATTATTCACATTTTTGAATTGTTATTTGTGTATCTGAGTATTTTATTCATGTCCAGATTTCATTTTCAGATTTGTATGTTTTTTCATGCCACCAAAAGTTGTCACAAGATCAGATGTAAAAGGGAAAGAGGCAGATTTTTTTGATGTCTTATCAGCAAAAGAAAAGGAGAACTTCTCAGTCAAATCCAAATTCTACACTATCTGTTATCTCTTCTACTGCACAAAATCCTATTGTTCAAACCAATATTGTTCAGCGTAATATTGTTATAAATCCTATTCCTCAGATCGCTGTTCCCAGAAGATAGCGTTTTGTTTCATTCAATGGTGGTAGTCCTCTAAATATCACTATATGGGATGATATTCTAGTTTAAGCTCTAAAGGCTCTTTCTTATTATACAGGGGAAAATTCAACAACTCCTATAGAACATATTGCAGATATTGCTAATCTTTGTTCAGTTCATCATGTGACACAGGGGAAAGTAGCAATGAGGTTGTTAGCAATTTCTTTTAAAGGAAAAACACTTCAGTGGTATAGAAGTTTAACTCCTGCATTAATCAACAATTGGGATGAATTTGGAGTACTTCTGTGTAAACATTTCGAAGATAAAAGTGATCATCTTTCACTTGTGGAGCAACTTACGACAATTAAGAGATTCAATCGTGAGTTCATGGTGGATTTCAATCACAGATTCCAAAAGACTTGAGATAGAATTCCAGCAGGGATCAAGCCTACCCCCAATTATGCTTTTTTGTATTATTTGAAGGCTCTTAATTTAGATGTGGCTGTAATGATTCAATCTATGGGAGGTAATACTTTACCTCAAGCTTTTGAAATAGCAATTAACGCTGAAAATTGACTTATACAAGAAGGCAAGTTATCTCCAAGGCCTTCAATGCCCCTTTTCCTAGAAGTTCATCCCCCTAGTCCAACTATTGCTTCAATTCCAGAGTCATCAAAGTTCCACCAAATAGAAAGTGAGCAAATTGATAGATTGGGAAAGATAGAGAGTCTTCTTAAAGCTCAAACTAACAAGTTGGTTGCAATTGAGAGACAACAAGCTCTACCATATAGGCTTTATTATAATACTAACCAAAATTATCAGCGCAATAGGCCATTTTATCAATCCAATCAGCAAGGTCAAGAGCAAAATTCTCAATCAAGACAATATAATCCTAATGCTCCAAACAATTCAAGAGCAATGGTGCCGACTCAAAGCAATTACGTTCAAGAAGGACAATGGAACAATCAATGGGATCAATCAAGCAACATGGCAATGGCTCCAATTGGTGAGAGTTCTCATCAATCTTTTATGCAACAAAGTTCAGTTCAGCCTTTTTTTGAAAACCAGCCATCTTCTCAGAATAAGGAAACCTCTCTACCTTATGGAGACATTCCTTCATTCACTAAAACAGAAGCTTCAAATCAGCAAAAAGGTAGTGGTAAAACTCCTACTGAAACTACATATGTCAATTTTCAGGAAGGTGAGAATTCTTTTGAATATTTGGCTGTAAATCAGAATCAAGATTTATCTAGTGTTGATAATCCAATTGCAACTTATAGTAGATCCAAGAAAAGAGCAATTGGAGATGGTTTAGAACCTGAACGGGCAGTCCTTCTCAGCCACAACAAGAGACAAGTACACATGAACTGTCTCAAAAAGTTCAAACCAACAATTTGAGGATCCAAAAGATAAGAATGTGAGAGGGCCTTACATTCCTCAATTTACACAAAATTTGGGAGCTGCTCCTAAATCACAGTAAAAAACAACCACTTTTTCACTTAGTATCGTGGATCAAATGAAGAAGACTTCAGTATCAATTTCGATGTGGGATACTCTACTAATCCCAGGACAAAATGAATACTTACAAGAAGAGCTTTCAAAGCTCACTATCTCTGAGAAGACACTAGCAAAAGAAAGAGTAAGTGCTGTCCTAACTAATTCTAATTCAACTATTGAGCCTCAAGAGGTAACTAAACCTGCTCCATTTTACCATTTTGTGATCATTGGAGATTGTCTAGTTCATAATTGCATGATTGATAGTGGGGCTAGTACTTCTGTTATGCCCAAATTAATAGCTGATAAGTTAGGTTTGTAGTATGAACCCCATGAGAAAGGTGTCTTGCAATTAGATGGTTCTCCTACCAAAACTGTGGGTGTGTTGAAAGATTTGAAAATTATATTTGCTGCTTGCTCAAATTTCACCATCTTACAAGATGTTGATCTGTCTCCATATTTTGCACTGTGCCTATCAAGAGATATTACTGCCAAAATAGGAGGTTACTTTTTTTTAGATTGGTCATACATGGTTTTTAGAACCAGGTATGGGACCAAAGTAACGATTAGATTAGAGCCTATTTTCAGATTTCACCTTGAGCCATATATGCCAAATATGACAATGTGAATGGCAGTTTTACAGAAGAAAATGATAATACCATTGATCAATAGCTTTCTAAGCCTCTTAAAGGCATTCCAGATCTTTTCCTTGACGAATGGGCTGCTGATAATCATGGACATGACCCCTACAAAAGTATTGAAGATGCTGGTTTTGGAGTTTATTGCATACACGAAGAAGGTGACTTGTTGCCTAGTCTTATTAGCTCACTACGGGATCAAAGAGTTTGAAATCTATTTTTTGATGGACCCAGAACAAAGAATGGTAGTGGCGTTGAAGTTATGTTGGTTTCACTACAAATGTATTATTCTTCTATTTGATTTTAGTTCAGTTGTACTTCCAATACTGCAGAATATGAAGCTCTTATTTATGGTCTTCAGTGGGTTAGAAAGAGGGGTATTAAGATCGTATAGGGAAAATGTGAAAGTGAATTAGTGGTACAACGAGTAAAAAGTTTAAGTATAGCAAAAAATCCTCTTTTGAAGGCATACAAACATAGAGTTTGGGATCTCATTGAAGATTTTCTTGCATTTGACATTCACTCCATTCTTAGAGGAGCAAATCAGCATGCTGATAGACTTGCTATAATAGGTGCACAGTATGATATTTCGGATCAGATTAAGGATAGTAAAAATCAGACTCAAATCAAAGTGGTATGCAGACCTTCAATGCCAAATAATGATGTAAGTTGGCAAGTTTTTGATTCTGATAAACAAATAGCATATTTTTTACAAAATGAGACAGAATTTTGTCAAAGAAATCATGATAAGTTGCATGATCAATAATGAAAATCGATTGTGCAATTAAAATCAAACAAGATGCCTAAAGGTTTGGTGACTTTAGAGAACATATTCAATGAAGATGATCAGCTAAGGAGAGACAAGGTGAATATTTCTTCCAAGAAAGAGCATTATGAGCCAATTAACATCGCTGAAAGTAAGCAACTTAAGTTGGGTAAAGTAAATTCAGATTCTGAGAGAGCAGCTTTCATTTCTTTATGTCAAGAGTATATGGATGTTTTTGTTTGGGAGTACCATGATTTGAAAGGTTTTGATCTCAGATTAACATAACATACTATTGAATTGGAAAATGATGCAAAACCGGTAAGACAAAGGCAAAGGCCAATCAACCCCAAGGTTGAGATTCTCATGAGGAAAAAACTTACAAAGCTGATTGAATCGGGTATTATTTTTCCTATTAAGCATTCAACATGGATTGCAAATCTTTTTTCTGTAAGGAAAAAGAATGGAGAAATAAGGCTTTGTGTAGATTTCAGAGATTTAAATAAGGTGTTATTGAAAGATCATTATCCACTTCCTTCTATGGATCAAATTTTGTAGAGAGTTTCAGGTTCACAGAGATTTTCTTTATTGGATGGGTATTCAGGATACAATTAGATACTGGTGAAGGAGTAAGATCAATATAAAACCGCTTTTACTACCAAGTGGGGTACCTTTGCTTACAAGAAGATGCCTTTTGGACTCTCCAATGCTGGAGCTACTCTTCAAAGGGCAATGGATGTTGCTTTTCATGGTCTTTTGAATGAAATGGTTTTGGTATATCTAGATAACATTACAGTATTTTCAAAGAATCCTAATGATCATCTAACTCATTTGAAGATTGTTTTTGATAGATGTAAAGAATTTGGAGTTGCTTTGAATCCAAAGAAATGTATTTTTTCAGTACATGGAGACTTCTTGGGCATGTGGTTTCCAAAGTTGGTCTTTCAATTGATCCAGAAAGAATAGAAGCAATCCTTGCTCTATCATTGCCTAAACACAAGAAAGGTTTGCAAAGTTTCTTGGGTAAGATTAACTTTATTAGAAGATTCATTCCTGGTTTTGCGGAACTAGTAAAGCCACTCACTCAAATGTTTAAGAAACACAAAGAGTTCACTTGGTATAAGGAAGGTAAGAGAAGTTTTGAAGCTATCAAAGAAGCAATCAGTCAAGCTCTTACTTTGCTCAATCCGGATTTTAGTAAGGATTTCTTCTTGTATGCTTTCTCTACTTCCAGCACTATTTCAGCCATGCTTATGCAACAGAATGATGAAGGTTTGGAACAACCCATTGCTTTCTTTAGTCAAGCTTTAGAAGACTATGAAGAGAGATATTCTTTCGTAAAAAAACATGTTATTGCTGTAATAAGAGGTCTGAAAAATTCAGACATTTGATTTCAAATAACAAAATTATACTAATGGTTGCTCATCCAATTGTGAAGGACTTCATTCTCGATAGAGACTTGAGCGAAAAGAGGGCTGGATGGGTTACTAAATGCATGGAATACGACATTGAAATCAAAGTTACAAAGCTGGTTTGAGTTGTAGCTGGTTCGAGGTAAAGGATTATGTGAACATAAAGGATTATGTGAACATCTTGCAGAAGATGTAAAAGAAGAGAAATAATTTTGACAATTCAAGACACTCATCATCAAGTTGAAGGTACACCTCTTACAAGTTGGACACAATATTACTAGGTTTCTTCAAACTGGAGAATGTCCAAGGGGTTTGAATGCATCACAAAGAAGACACTTCAGGGTGCAATCAGTACCATATATCTTGATTGATGGAGTGCTTTTCAAAAAAGACATTGGAGGTATGCTTTTAAGGTGTGTAGAAACTAGTCAATTTGACAAACTTTTTGAGCAATTTCATGATAGTCCTTCTAGAGGTTATTTTGCAGCGAAAACTACAACTACAAAAATTATTAGAGCTGGTTATTTTTGGCCTAATTAATACAGAGATGCACATGCGTGGGTTAGGAAATGTTCATAATGTGCAATGTTTGTAAGAAAACAGAGACTAGCAGCTATGCCATTAAAGCCAATTCAGGTTGAACAACCATTCATGCAATCGGGTTTGGACTTTATTGGCATGATTCATCCCTCATCTAGTGTTGGTCATAAATGGGTTTTGACAGCTACAGATTATTTCACCAGGGGGTGGAAGCAGTACCTTTGAGAGAGGCAAATGAGAATTTTGTACTTGAGTTTTATGAGAGCCTAGTCACTTGTTTTGGAGCTCCATCTACTATTATATCAGATAATGCTTTTGCATTCAGCAGTACAAAGGTATGTGAATGCGCTCTTGAACATGGTATTTACTTGTCGTCATCATCTAATTACTATCCACAGGGTAATGGGCTAGCTGAATCTACTAATAAAAATTTGATTCGAATTATCAAAAGAACAATGGAGGATGATCAGAGATCTTGGTATACAAAATTGAAAATCACTTTATGGGCTGATAGGATCACCCCTAAGAAGGCTATTGGCCATTCACCTTATCTCCTAGTTTATGGAAGAGAAGCAAGGCTGCCTATTTCATTGGAGCTTTCATCTTTACAGCTTGCACACCAACTAGAGCTTCTGGAAAATGATGCCATGGAGGTAAGAATGAATGAATTGAGAGAGTTAGAAGAAACTAGAGATGATGCTATGCATATCATGGACTAATCAACAACAAATCAAGAAGACATTTGACAAGAGAGCTTCATCAAAAATATTCCAACAAGGAGACAGTTCTCAAATGGGATGAGGTACGTGCAAAGTCAGGTAGGCACTCCAAATTTGATAGCTTTTGGAGTGGGCCTTATATTATTAGTAATTGTAAGAAGAACAACGTTTTTCAATTATCCAGATTGAGTGGAGAAGAGCTTCCCATTCCTGTGAATGGGATGTTTTTTAAATACCGCTATTAGAAGAGTCACTCCTTTGTGCATAGTCATAGTTTCATTCCTCGAAGTGATTTTAGCACATGTTTTTTGTCTAGGTTGCTTTCCCTTTCAGTTTCGTTGTTCTTTCCTCTAAGTGCACATGTGCACAATGTTGTTGTTGCTGTTGTTGAGTCAGTTCTCCTAATTGTATTGGTCTCCAGCGTTCCAATTTTTAGTCATGTTCAAGCTTGTTACAATTAAATTTTCTGAGTTCTTTGACCAGTAGGCTGGTCAATCTCTGTGAGTCGCCAGAATTGTTAGTAATTTGGCTTGTCAAAGCCAAGTTACTACCCCTATTATTTTAAACTTTCCGAAAACGGTCTAATCCCCTTTTCAGCTGGTCAATCGGTGGTCTGAAAGCATGAATGAAGGGTACTTATAGCAAGGGTATTAAGAACAGTTGGGTGAAGACCTACAACGACCATATAGAGCATGCAGTCCGTTTGAGGGAAAGACACTTACAACAAATTCAAAGGCCACATCTCTTGTTCACTTTCAATGGAAGCATAGAGTTAAAGGCAACATCATGCATATGTTTATTTTCTTGGGTTTTTTTTCAGTCAAGGGATAGAGGATTTCAAAGGATTTACAAAAACCCCGGGTACTTTGCAATAAAGCCGAGAAAATTACAAATGGAAGGACTCTTTCAAAAAGCCCGAAGGATATGTACCCCTTCGGGAAAGTCCACTTTAAGGTTGAAAAGCCAAAGTTTTTTTCGGGAATGTCATTTACAATAAACCCGAAGGGCATGTGCCCTTTCGGAGGGTAACCTGGCAAGGTAAAAGGACGCTTTCAAAAGTCCCGAAGGGCACCTGCCCTTCGAGAATATATACTTCGGGATAGTTGGAAGGATCATTTCAAGCAGACAAAGGACTCTTTCAAAAAGCCCGAGGGGCATGTGCCCTTGGGGAGGGATCTTTTCAAAAATCTCGAAGGGTAGGTACCATTCGGGAAAAGTTCAAAGGCCATTTCAAAAATTCCAACAGGTTTCTCTCTCAAAGGAATGGTTCATTTCAAAAAGCTCAGGTGCCCTACAAAAACCCTGGGTGCCCTTCAAAAAGCCTGGGTGCCCTACAAAAAGCTCGTGGGAAAGACAAGAACGGACAGGAAAAATCTGAAGGAATTCGTCCGAAGGATTCTTTCGGGAGACTTGGACAACACAAATGGGTCATGCCAATTTTTCCGAAACAATTGGCCTTCACAAGACTCCGAAGGAATTCCTTCGAAAAAGATGAAAGACAAGATCAAAGGAAGTCTTAGTCAAAAAGTCCGTGGGAAAGTGGAAGCCCGAATGGATAATTTTCTCGGACTTTTTGTCTGAGAGATAGTCCAAGCAGAATAAAGTCCGTAGGAAATGAATGGGAAAAGAGAAGTTAAAAGAGGAGAAAATATGCATAATAAAGTCCGTAGAGCACGACATACAAAGCCCGAAAAGATAGACCAAATAAATAAAACCAAGGGGAAAATTGCCAAAGAAATACATAGGAAAATCCGAGAGAATGAACAAAGAAAGGCACAAACTTTTGTTTGGATAAGCAAGGAGCACACACAGTCGGAAAAGTCATAAATAGAGAAGTCCGAGATTATAAGGTAAGCAAGCAAGACAAAGAATATACATGCACAGGAATTAAAAGCTGTAAATAGAAAAGGTTAAAAATAGATTCTTATCTATGCAAACGTGTTTTTGGACTGGTCAAAACTGCTGTTGACTGTTTCACCATGCCACATGCTTCTCTCATGCGTCCAAACGTTTCAAACGTTCCAATAGTTCGTGAGGAGTTCATCCACTGGCTTTTTTCGTAACATTTGATGCAAAGGAAAAGTTGACTGGTTAGACCTGAGTTCCTTCGCCCACTTCCACACCATCTTGGTCATGCATGTTTGGAGTTTTCTTAGAGAGTTTTGTTTATTTTAAGAATCATTTTTCAAACTTGGCTCTATTATCTATATTCTACGCCAAAATTTGGAGAAGCATGCAGATTTTTGTAAAGGAGAATAATTTTATTGAATATTCAAAGCATTGTAAAAGAGGTGAGGTCTTGAGTTAACTAACCAAGACTGACCTTTTCCCTTTTTTGGACTACACTTAGACTGATTTAGACTGTTTTTCAAAGCTTATTTATTAGTTGAATCGAGCCATAGAGAGGGGCCCTGAAGTTTGAAAAAAAAATTGTAAGCTG
Source organism: Torreya grandis (assembly GCA_037957365.1). Classification (NCBI taxonomy): domain Eukaryota; kingdom Viridiplantae; phylum Streptophyta; class Pinopsida; order Cupressales; family Taxaceae; genus Torreya; species Torreya grandis. Next base: position 1,147,849 of record JARHVA010002632.1, on the reverse strand, counting down.
GACCAGTGATCAATAAGGAGTTTATTTTTTTGAATCTGATTTTGACAGCCACATGGTGTGTATTTGATTGTGCATCAGCATACAAGAGAGAATTTTCCTCCTTTTGCAGGTCCCTTCCTCACCTATCTCTCTCTATCTCACCCTTTTTGCAGGTCATTTGAAGAGGTTTTCAACCCTTCCTCTGAAACACTTTTGCTTAGGGACAGAATATAAATTGCATTTTGGTTATATGTGTGCATTGATTTCAGTAACTTCAGAGAATCTAATCAATTCAGGTGTATCACCCCCCTTAGATTTTTTTTAAAAGTTTTTCCTTACTCTTTTCACCCCAAAAAATCACAGTTCCAAGTTTAATTGCAAAGTCATAAGGGAACCAACCCTCTTTGGAGGTTTTTCTCAACATAGAGGCACCCACCCTTTGAGAAGTTCCCATTGTATCAACTAGAGAGAAGTTGTGCTTTGCACATCTTCAAGCAGGGTGCACTCTAGAGTGATAACACTCTTGAAGAGCACACCTAGGAATATCTCGTGTTGAAACGATAGTCGGCTTAGAGGCTTGTATATGATCGACTGCAAGAGGTATTAGACAAATCTTGGGACGTGGACAAGTAGGTACCGTAGGTCTCGAAGGTGCAACTTTAGGAGTCTCAACTCTAGGAGGTTATGTCGTAGAAACCATAACGGTAGGTGGTGAAACTATAGCATATACCACATGAGGTTGAATGATTTGCTCGTTAGGAAGTGCTCTAGATGATCACATGTGGGCTTTGAGGTTGGATGGGTAACTTGCAAGTTGTGATGGTATGTACTTCATCTTTATACAAACTTGAGACAAAGATGTAGTGTCGATGGTATTGCTCTCATTTGATTAAGCCACGGGTATCCAAGTAATAGATTATATGCACTAGTATCCACCACTACGTAGAAGCAAACTAACAAGGTTTGAGGACTAACTACAACTGGTAAAGCAATACCATGAAGGGGTGTACGTGTAATACCGTCATAAATTTTTAATTATCATATTCGTACCAAGAAAATTTAGCTTAGTGTAGCCTCAACTAGCTAGGAATGACATTGTGATTAAATTTTTGCTAGAACCATTGTCAATCATAATGCCATGCGGGATCGAAGGACTGTAATCAACAAAACCATGTAAAGAGGACCATTGTTTGAAGCACCGTGTGGTATCTCATGGTTATAGAATATAATAGATGGTGCTTGTCGTTGAGAGCTTGAAACCATGCCAATAATGTTACCAATCTCATGCTCATGTGGAATAGTTGAATGATGTATAAATGTTGTCATTTGAACATCGTCTTGTTTCTCAATGTCATAATTTGGCAATAGATTATTGAAAATTTGCAAGCGCTGATTACTCGTTTTGACAAATTCGTTCAATGTAGAATTATGGCCTTCAATTCAAATGGTGTTATTATTGATGAGATCTTGAATCTTATGTTCTAGTTTGTAGCATCGATTAGTAGAATGTCTAGAAGCTGTATGGTAGTCACAATATTGATTGACATCATACGCTTTAGGAATAGTTTGAGAAGTATCTAATTGATATGGCTTAGGTAGAGTAATCAAATTGCATGCAAGCAAACATTTAAGCACTTTGTGAGGCAAGTCAAGTAACCTTGTGAACTGTTATGTGTTCCTATTAGGTGGAAGGACTAGCTTGTCAGGAGGTTGTGGAATTGTGTTTATGGTTTTGGCCTCATTCTTAGCTTGAAAGTTAGGTGCGTCATTAGTCTTAGCTTTGAATGTTGATTTTCCTTGATATTTGGAGGTAGTAGATGTATACATAAGCATATTGGCCTTTAAATCTCAATGATACAAAGCATGTGAAAAAGTTCATCAAAAGATTGGTAAGTTGTAAACATACTTTGACTTTAAGTGGTGGAAGCAAACTATTTGAGAAAATTCTTTGAAGCTCGCTACCAGGGATATGATGTGACATTTTCGTAAGCATAGTCTTGAATCTAAGCACATAGTTAGCAACATTCTCACTAAGTCTTTGTTTGATTTGATAAAATGTGGCCTTTTGAATAATACTTATATAAAAATTAGCTAAGAATTTATTGGCCAAATTGTTGAATCGACGAACAAAAGCCTACAGGTGGGACATAGAACCAATCCAAGGTATAATCCTTGAGACTTTTAGGAAAAATCTCAGTCATAAGTAAGTCGTAGTGAGGAAAACCAAAGCATGATGTGAAATAGGCACTAATGTGATGTGAGGGGTTACCATTGCCACTATATAAATCAACTTTAGGCACTTAAAAAGCAGGAGGAAAATGATGGACAAGAACTTTAGTAGCCAATGGGTTGTGTAATATTTCATAAGATGAAACTGCATTATTAGGCTTTTGAGATGCTTGCGATAGTTGCATAAGTTGCAATTACATAGCTTGAAGTTGTTGAATCAATGGATCTTGAGATGCACCACTAGGTGTAGGAGTTGAAGCTTCTCGAGACCAAAAAAACAATCTTGGTGGATCTTTCAATACAATAAGTTATGTTTTAGTGGTTCTAGGGCGATGATTCAACAAAGGGTAGCTTCCCATTTTCTGGCGGCAAGAAGCTCCTTTTGAAGTTCGTTTATCATTTTTGTTGCCTCTGCTAGAACTTCCTTCTACTTCTTAACATTCACATCTGGGCACTATGTTGGGGCGAAGGGTGTGCTCTTCTATTCAAGTATAGTGCTAGATCTCGTGGTGACATTTATTGGGGGAATCATTGCTATTGTGGTAGGAACAATTTTGATAACTGCATTCTCCATTTCCTACTGAGAAACATGAATCTTGCTTGTTCCTTTATGGTGCTCTTGCTCTGATATTTTCCCTACCAAACGTAAAAAGTCTTCGATATTGTGTTTTTCTCCGCAAGTGCCACAAGGGGGAAATTTTTGGTCATTGCTTCAATCTGTTCATCGGGTCAACACAGGTGTGGCATCCATCATGCTTTTGTTTGAACCCATGTTCAACAATGGTTCTTCTATGGGTTTTCTTTGCAATCTTGCATCCAACGTTCATTTGTTGATTAGTGAACTAGCAATCCTTAGTGCTATTGTTACTTTTGTAGATAACACACCACACTTTAACTTGAACCTTTCTCGATTTCCTTAGGATATGACTGCATGCTTCTTAGTGACTTTCATCCCTACAAATGGCATGATAGGCCATAATGTTTTTCATTCTTGGGCAATCATTCTTTGCATGACCCTCCTTTCCACATTCTACACACCATAATTCAGGGTTGGAACCCAGAGATTAGGCAGCGCTCAATTGACCTATATCGTTGTGCCATCTTGGATATCTGCTCTTTGTCCATGCTTTGGCCTAATAGGCTACCCAAATCTGCTATAGCTTCAGCCCTTAGTGCCGCTTCAAGAGACTCCTTCTGAGCATTATAGATATTTTGGCTTACTTGCTGCTTAATCTCCTCAAGTGACCCGCCAATAAACCATTCTTTTCTTTTTGTCCTATTTGAATGGCAATTTAGTCCTCTACACTCGCCACAACATTATGTTTGATGTCCTTTAAGTTGGCAATGTCTACTCACCAATATTCTTCAAAGGGTGTCGCCATAAGTGCTATATATTATTCCGCACAAGGTTGATTGGGATCAAACTTGCAATACCATATGTGAGTGTGATCTTATAATGTTGTTGCAAACTACATGGCCTTCTTTGTAGACGCCATGGTTCCTCGCGGTCGCCACATTATCTCACACTTTTGGACATGCTTCTTAGTGCTCTCTTGTTCTGCATAATTCAATAATACAAACAAAATGTCCATCACAATTGTTTGCAACAAAGTATGGTGGAGGTGGGGGCGGATGGGCAAGAACATTATGATTACCTTGATTCATTACCATTTCTTGAATTACTGTTATCCTTTTAACAATCCTATCATGTCTATTGTTTGTTGTTTCTACACTATTTTCCTCCTCACAAAGATCATTAGTGTAGGGTGGTGCTCTTGGCAGTGGTATGGATGTTGGTGGTTTGCTTTCACATACACTACCTTGGGATGCAGGGCTCACTAGAAACTCCTCATCAGGTTTTAATGCTCTCTTAGTCAACTATTTGCAGTAACGTCAGTGTCCTATGCGCTTCTTCAGTTTAGGGGGCTTCTGTGCCTTCCTTTCCCTCTATAATGTCTCTTGGCAATATCCTAGATTGCCTCCCTAAGGCCAAAAAAGCTTCTTTCGAACACTATTTGCTAATGCGCCTCATGACTTTGAACCAATTGCTCTAGCATTTCTGCAAGTGGGAACCCACTCCATCCACACCTCTGTGCGGACCTCTCCATCTTAACTGCTTTATAATTTGGCTAGACTACTCATCCTTGCTTCAACACCACCCAATGCTGAGGTTTAGCCTTCCATTGGTGCAACTCTGTTACTCTTTGTGCTTCTTTCAACCAACTCCATTGCAGGGATCCTCAACAAATGGAAAAGATAGGTCCCAACAACAAAACAAAAAATGTTGGCTATTTTTTTCTCACTGCTAGTGCGCTTAACCAAACAACCATGCATTTAGCAGATACTTGGAAGTACCCGTGTGTCACCTTTCTAGGAAAAGATGCCATCCTTTGCAGGATGTGTCATCCCAAGCCCATTAGAGAGCCTACTCGGTCTCATTGTTTGATGGTATTGAATCACTTAAAGAACGATAATTCCTAACTACTCTAAAACTCACAACCATTCCACATACATACTAACATATAAAGGAAACAATCATAAGTATTTACTGATAACCATAGAAATAGTCCAGACATGTATTAATCCATAAAAAATCATTTATTACAATGTAAAGATACACCTTTTCTAATGGCATACATTCTTGTTTTGCAACACAGTCTAACCTATTATGCAACTTACATTCTATGCATGCTTTGCCTAAACAAAATCGCAGCACTTTCTTTGAATATGTTACTTGATGCACTTAAATGGAGTGGATACATCCTTTAATAAGAAGAAAGAACAAAAAGACCGATCCGTGGATCATGCAGATTGCTAGGTGCCTACATGCACCTTGACACCTATTTCATGCATTTGCCAAGTGGCAGTCCCTCCTTGATCCATAAAGATCCAGAAAAATAATCCATTCATCAGATAGCAAGATCAAAACCTGGTTTCAATCATTCTTCAAAGAGAGAGTTCCAAGTTTGGTGACAAAATCACCGCTTCATGCATGCGGTTCTTACAGAGTGACGGTTATGAAACTGCTGGGGCGGTTTCGAAAACAGTGGTCTGTATTAACTGACAATTCTGCACGCGGTGACCGTACAAGTACAATAGAAACATAACAAGTGTATCTTCAGATTCTAAGATGGTTGGAGATCTTTTAGTGCATGAAAGATCATCTCTAAGGATTATAAGAAGATGGCACACATATAATGAATCATCAATCATTGAATGGAGTCTGTGAAATTGTTTGTAGGAAGGATTGGAGAAAGGAATAGCGAGAAAAACTGAGTAAGACAACATTGTGTTGTACTTCTAAAATCTTATTGTAATTTGTCTTTGGCCTTAAGAAGATAGGAAGCAACGGAATTGTCTCTTCCAACTGGTTTTTCCAGATTAAAAATCTCCATTTCTTTGTGTCTCCATATTCATGTGTTCTGTTTCATGTTTCAGTTCAGAAAGTATTGTCTTTTATCCATAGTTATGTAAGACTCCGGGGTGGCAAAACAGGGTTTCCAGGATGACAATTTTTTTCCAAATTCTTGGGACAACTATTATAATAATTTGTAAATATTAAGAATACACAAATGAACTAAAATAACAACTTAAAGAAACTAAAATACACTGAAATTCAAATAATAAATTTAAAGTTAAACAATATGAATAAATTACTAAATAAAACCATTATGAATTATGATTAATCATCAATCAGAAATCGTAATTGATAGAGATATCAGATGCACCAACAATAACATGCTAAGTTGAGATGTCAATAAAAATGGCCAATCTTAAATTTCAAATTTATTTGACCATCATACGGGAGTTCCTGTTCTTGCTTGAAGAAGGCGATAAAAAAAAAATCATGATATCTTGGGCATACGGTGGAGTTTTAGTCCCAAGAAGATTTTTTTTTAGCTTATGGTGCAGCTAGATTGAGACCATCTTATCATCAATTAGCAGAAAATTTGTGCATAATGTAATGGAGTCTTTAATTAGGTAGGTAGGCATTTTTTCATATGAATATATGAAAGATATTTGGACTAGTATTTAAATATTTAAATAACAAATAAATAAAAGGAAATAAAAACCCCAAAAAAAAAAAAAAAATAGAAAAAATTTTTTCCCAAAAAGAGGGATGTTTTGAGAACGTCCCTGAAGTTCAAGGGACATGGGAAAAAGGGAAGCATGGAGGGGACAGTTCCTCCGCGTCCCCAAGTCCCTGAAGCGTTTCAGATGTCTGGGATGGCAAGAAAATGAGGGTGACACGTCCCCGTGCAACAATGAATTGCACTAATTCTAAGTCATTTGAGTAAAACGAACTGCCATTTCGAAGTAAAACAACAAATTGTGTTTTCATGAATTCTAGCAAGTTTGTTCTTGATAGTTTATAGATCATTTTTGTATCAGTGAAAGTTTCCCTTTGGGTTATTGTGGAAAGTTTGACTGATTTGTATGACATAGACAAGATCACAAGAACGAGAATTGCTGCGTTGCAATCCCAAGATATCTACAAGAAGTTGGAATTAGTAGGTGAGAGAACTGGGTCAAGAAGACGAAGAGAGTCTTGCCAAGAAGGTAGTTATACTCGAATCTTGCTTGGAAAGCGTGATGAAGTCCTAAGATGCTATCACCAAACAACAAAGGCTCATAGATGGAAACCAAGGATCCATGGATGCAATGGTTAATTCTATAGTCATGAAAGTAGAGCAAGAAACTAATGCAAAACAACAGAAACAAAATTGCACGAGTCAATGTTTAGCTTGGAGAAACCCAATGTGGGAAAAACTTAAGAAGAGTGAGGTCTTGTTTCCTCTTGCCACTATCTTCATACGTTGTTACATATTTACTGCCTTCTCAAGGTCTTCATGGACATCCTTTACAATAACAACATGCCCCAATAACTTGTACAAGCTTTTCAACTTGCTCAAGTTCACTTCCCTATCACACTCCAATGCCTAAGACACTCAACCAAAGAAGAAATAACTGCTAGGAAACAATAAATTGCTTTACTATGACCGATGAAGGTATATATGATATTTATACATGTTTTACTTTGTGAGGAGCTCGAATAGGAATATAGAAAGACTCAGAAGAGAAAGAGACACCGTTTGCAACCATTACTTAACGCATTCATTGTCTTCGTGCAAATGTGCCGCAATGTGTAGAAAATAAAAACCACCGCTTAAACAACCGATGGTTATGAAACCACCACTTGCATACACAAGTGGTTACTTAATTGTTCGCTGCAAATAACATGAACCTACTTTAATTGTAAATCACATCAGAGGTGTTTGGATCACCTTAGACATGATTCTGCCCATGTAGACACTTGTACTATCTATCCTCCTTCATATTTGATTGAAACTTTTTGGAAATTGAGCATTAAGGAGCATTTCAAATTACATACTTAGTTTTCATGAAAATAGTGACTTAGTTAGCCGATTTTGTTAACACTTCATGATCCAATTCAAATTGCATACCTTTAAGTTTTTGCTGATTATGTGGTCCTTCTCACTCAATTTGCTAACACTCTACAGAGACAACATGATGCTCTTGCTTACTTTTGTGAGCAGCTCTAGCAAGTGGTCAACCTTAGTAAGAGTAAGGTCATAGTCTTCAACACCCCTAGGGATTCTCTTTCTAGAATTTTGTTCTCCTACAAAGGGAAGCATGTTGAGATCATGACAGCTTACACCTACCTAGGTGTGGAATCTACTAGGCTTAGCCTAAATCCTGGTTCACAATTGCGTTTTTGCAAGGGTTATGCCTCACTTTTTGTTTCGGAGCACCAATGATTTCAAATACATTTTTAGGATATCCCTTTGAAGATGTGTTGCTTCAATGCAATTATTAAAGCCACATTTTTTTATGGGTTAGAGATTTGGAGCCCTAGATTAGGATCCAATGAGTGGGAACTTGTTGAGAGGGTATATACTAGATCATATGCTTTAGCATAGTATCCATTGTAATCGAACAATTCCTTAGTGCATTATATGTGTGTAGATTGTTGCCCAACCAAGTTCAATCTTTAGTCGTGAGAGAGACCCATATTTGGCCCTTTGTTCTTTAGAGTTGGTTGCCTCCTTAGGTATCTCTAGTTGTCAATGTACTTGGTATGTTGAGACCAGTTCAATCCATTTCATCAACATCTCTATTGATCCACTTCCTCCTTATATGCACCTCCATGTCATCTTCCCTCAAAAGATTAATTAATAGAGCTATGAGATACGATATATACCGAGTACATCCAAGGGCACATGAACCTCTCTACAATCTCTCAACCCAAAGAAGGCATTTCACACATATCATGGATGGCACCATTGTTTGTCTTGATTGTTTTCAACACCATTGGTCACATGGCTTAAGGATCTCAGTTTGCTAGTTGAGGGTGTGCTCCCATGAGTTACGAGTTAAGATGGATCAACACACTCGGCGTAGTGAAAGGATGTCTCTTTCCCTCTAGGAGGTGGAGGCTGAGGAGCACTTTATTTACAGTTGTCCTGTCTGCTATGATTATTGAGGGAGGTATCATTGTTTGTTTAGCAACTCTAGTGATTCGTTATTTACCTCCCTCCGCTACCATGATCAAATATGTTTAGTTCTCTGTCACTTTTAGTAATACGACCTTATAGGAGATTCCTAGAGGTTGATTATCTCCTCCTTTAAGCGCATCGTCACAATAGATGTAGGCACTAAGCACTCTTTGGATGTTATTGTTTTGTACGTAGAGGGAGATAGTGTAGTGAGACAATGTTCGCCCTTGCATACCATCACTAGGGCACCCTGACCTTTTTAGTCATTTTAGGCATGGTGGATCTACTTTGTTTTGGATTTGGCGTCTTCCTAACCATTGGCCTATAGTTAGGGTCGCGAGTGTAGGTGCATATCATTTAATTTCTCTTTGCCAATAGGTGTTACTCAACCTTAGATGTTAGAAGAGGTTCTAGGGGAGTAACTTGCTTCCTTCTAGGATTGTCTAGATGTGCCCCATTAGCTATGTCCATTATTTTTAAGCCTTGCATCGGGAATTTAATAGTGGTCAACAATGATTCAATTGGCTCTTTTGTCCCAAGCCTTGTTATAGATAAGTCACAACATTGTTTCTCATTCGTTGTTGCACGTTTTGATCTTCCTCAACTCCGTGCTTAATTTCTTAACTGTACATAGATGTGGTTCAAGGGTTTTAACCATTTTATATTCACCCTCGCTTGCTTTGTTTGTTTACTTTTGATTTTGTGTTTTTGTCTTTAGTTACTTTAACATCGAAGTGTCCTCTCACCCTAGTTCTTTTTTGTAAATGGTTATCCTTTTGAGTTCCATTGACCTATTTTCGTCATTTGTGGACATTTCTATAATTTCTTTCTTTTTCCCTACTAAAATATGAATCACCATAGGTGAAAGATGCTCCAAAGACACAGGTTGGATGCCAAATTTATTTTGAACAATGCACCAAGGGACTGTCTTCTTACAATGGAGGATATGCAAGAGTGTGATAGTCTTCACATTCTCAACACACCTAGTCAAGCTGCCGTAAATTGTGCCCCTTAACCTTCAACTAAGAAGGAGTAGTGGTTTTAATTCAACGCTGGTGTGAATGTATTTTCATCTAGACGAGAGGAATTTTCAGTGTATTTGTTCAATGTTGCCTCAAATACTATGAAAATAATAAAGGCACTATAGACATGTGGAAAACACTTGGTATAAAAAAAGATTGGGTTTGGGATGACAAGGAGAGACCTAGGTCTTGTTGATGTATTGCACATAAATATATGACCCAATCAACTTATTGATCTCCCCTTTAGAAGGGAGGTGTGCAGACTTGTCCAAGGAGTACCTATGATTTTTCGGTTTAGAGTAGATGGGGTTTAGGGCTTAAGTGCTACCCACCCTTGTTTGGATGCTATATTTCTTAGCTCTAATGTGGAGAATTTTTGTAGCAGGGGGTACATATTGGTCATTAATGGCTAGGCAGTCTGATCGTGGGAGGAATCCAACTTTGTAAATGGTAAATTTTGAGGATCTAACCTTTTGTGTAATTGGAAAGAGGGTTCGTCCTACCTGATAGGGTGTTAGCGCGAAGTATGGACTTTAAGAGGGTAGATGGTCAATGGGAAATACTTATGTATTGTGGATGTTCCAATGCCTCAATTTACCAATATTGCATTCTACTTGTTAGAGAGATGTGGTGGGAAAGCTTCTTATAAAAACAAAGATCAAAGAATGGGAATATTTTGTGATCACTAGTTAAATCCCCTTGTTATCCTAGATTTTTATCACCTTCGAATTGTCCATAAATACTAACCACACGCCCAACGAAACCCCAAACAACATTGGCAAGAAACCTAGGTAGGGTATCTTCCGAGTTTTGGAGGGGTTGCTCTCTTGTATGATAAAAGGTTTCATTCACTTTTAACAACAAAGTGAGAAAGAGACAAAATTGGATAAGGCTAGATGTTTTGGAGGCCTTTCTTCATTTAACAAAAAAATGAAATAGGTGACAATTTAGAATTATGAGATTAAAGGAAAGGTTTTTCAGGGATCACCTCAACAATGCTCAAATGTGTGTGAGAAACCAATTGACATTCTTTCACTTACAAGATTGTGACTTGGGATATATGAGACAAAACGACATGTCACCAAGAAAAAATGGTAGCTTTAATGCTTAAAACAAACTAAGAGCTTAAATGACATAGTTCACTAGAGTCCTTGATTGACTTAGGTGAAGGTAGAGATTTTCCATCAGGTACCTAGTTGAGTGAAATTGAAGTCCACAATCTTTAAGAAAAACAAAATCTTCCAAAATGATCCTGTTCAACTTCAATTTCTAAGAATGCCAAAATCTCCATGGAGATATCAACAATACCACTAAGAGATAAACATCTATTTGATGTTCATCATATTACATGGAAGAATTCTTAAATTAGCATAGCTGGTTTTTGACAATTCAATTGACATTATTCTTTGACAGTTTTCCAAATGAGGTAAACATTCAAAACTTTACAACAACTTATACTTCCATTGAATGCTTATGCCTATCCTACTTAGCAATAGGAGGTACACAAAATGCCCAAGAGAAGAACATAATGGATAGAAAGTCCAAAATTGAACCATGTTTACAACTATTACTCATTGGACTTTAGGGCACATGATTTTTTGATAAGCAACAACCCTGTCATTGGTTTCTCTGATAAGCTGTAGAACAATCACGGGTTTTTCTGAAAAGCTGTGGCATGATGGTTGCATCAAAACAAAGGGCTGCTCCTAAAGTGTCTGGATCAGTTTGAGCCTTCCTCTTACTTTGTAAACTCTTCATGTATTTTTATAATTGAGATTTTTACATGAATTGTCTTCAAGAAGTGTCTTACAAGCATTTGTTACATAGATGAGAATAGTGGAATAAATTAGCTGACACAACTAACATACTAGATCTGAAATTTGGATCAAAGCTAATGAGAGTCATTACAAAACTACGTAATTCCAACAATACAATAATTAATCACATAATGACGACTAAAAAATTATTAAATTAATCAGAGGCTGAAACCTATGCCAATACTAATATGACAGGGTACATTATCCCCCCTTAAAACAAGTCGTAGTCCCTTCTGACACAACCCATATACAACATGAGAAAAATTTGAGTGAAAAGGGAAACAAAATTCCAACCATATCTAGGGGCTAGGCGGCGAGAAGTTGGACGTACAGTCCCTATAGGTAATCATATGGTTACGGAAGTTGGCTGTACAAGGTGGAGGGAAGCATACGACGATGATCGGGATGAATGTGCAAGGGTTTTAGGTGGTGCTATAGTGGATGTGGGTGTCAGGTGGGTGGGCACCATGTGTTGATGTTAGTTGACTGATCGTTGGGGAACAAAGCGTCAGTTGACTGATCATTGGGAGTTTGAGTGTTGGGAAACGGAGAGACAAGTGATTGAGCGTCAAGTCAGGGAATTGAGCGTTAGTTGGGTGGTTGAATGTCGGGTCAACTGAGTGTCAGTTGGCTGAGCTTCGGAAAACTGAGCTCCGGTTGATTGACCTTTGATTGATGCAATGTCGGGTAACACAATGTTAGGGGATGCGACACTAGGTGTTGGCTCATTATAATTGGCACAATGAACTTAATGTTGGTAACATTGTCAAACCAGTGGGCCAACTTATCATCGAATAGTGCATCCTTGATGTTGTATTTTGTTAATTCTAGGTAAGTCAATTGTGACGTTGAGAGTTCAGAGGGGCTTGGCATCACCGATATCTACTTTTGATCATCTTGCTGCAAGTGTGCGTCTTCTTCAATCTCCATAATCTCGACACTAATGTAACTAGGTTGGAACACTTCAAAGTCTAACATTTGTGAATTGAACTTACAATTAAGGGAGATTATCTTATCTTCAAAGCATGACTGTAGCTCCAAGACCCCTTCATCGTTTGGCTCCATCCTATCTTGGTTACCATGCACTGAGCGTTCTTCAGAGTCCGAATCAGATGAGTCTAATGAGGTTGCTTCCTTACTGATTTGCTTGATTCTTTAAATCTATGACATATTTGCGGTTGTTGTTTTCAATGGAGTTTAGATTATTTTTTCAGATTTGGTTAGCTTTGGCTGCTATCAACCAACCTCGACCCAATAGTGCATCATAGGCCTTCTTTGCAATGAGATGACCACAAAAATCAACAAAAGGTTTGGGTGCCAATAAATACCTTTTGTTACATCAGGCCACCCCATGCCTTAGTGCCATGTTGATGTGCTTCTACTAGTTGGAATGTCGGAGGTGACATAGTTGGCTTTCCAAGACTCTTCCAAGTTTCCTTTGGAAGAACATTCATGCCAATACCACCGTTGACAATAGTGTTTGTCAAATTCTTGTCTAGAATTTCCGTATGCAAGGTTGTGGGTGATCAGGTTAGATTCATTGTTACGAGCATATGATCTATCACGTGGTCACCTAATAGTGGGGGCCTGACTATGGGTTCAATCTTCTACTTTTTGCACTCCACATCAATTGACACCACCATTTGACATTAAATGCACTATTGTATACTCTATGTTCGAGCTAATGTCATGTTTGGTAGTAGTAATAGCTTTCTTGAGTTTTGAAATGCTTTGTAATAAGTCCACCATCTTTGCAGGTTTAGTGGTTTGCAAGACGTGTCTTGCATTAGCTTTATTGGACTCAAGTCTACTCATCACTAGACTTTTATGTTCATGATGTATGCATGGGCTATGATGACCTATAACTATCCTCTTTCTCTCAATAGACTAGGACTCAATAAGGTCAAAACAATAAGGTCTGCCCATGCTTGGACGATTGGGTAAGGTCCTAGATGGTTTTCAACTTTTCACTTTATCACTTTACTAACGGTTTCTCTTGTAGGGGGCTTGTTGACTCATCAATCTCTTTGAGTACACATCCTAAGGAGTCCACTTGGAATGGTGCGGGATTGGTTCATGGTACTTTGCGAGAAATGTGCTCATACAATCTTGGTTTCTCTTGTAGGGGGCTTGTCGACTCATTAATCTCTTTGAGTGCACATCCTAAGGAGTCCATTGGGAATGGTGCGGGATTGGCTCATGGTGCTTTGCGAGAGATGTGTTCCTTCATACAATCTTCATACTTTATGTGATGTCTCCTTGAAATCCTAAAACTTTGAAACATGGCTAAGTCTGAAATCTATTAGGATCCTCCAAAACCTAGAATCTGCGTTATAACACCTAGAGGTCCGAAACCACTCTCAAACATACTAAAAGTATATATTTAAAATATAACTTGAAATATAAGAAACTAAATGTCCATATCTCTATGTAAACTTTTACTTAAATATTTATTTTATATATATCCTAGCTATTTTACTCTTATTTGACCCTTTCTTACATTTCAGTTGACCTAGTTTCATTGGTGCCTTTTGAGGTTTGGAGCCATATATATAGGGGTCATATTTCATTCGTAAAGAGATATATCACATTCATACACTTTGCTTGCACTCACATTTATGCTCCTAAGTAGTATTTGGGAGAGTTAGAGGTCGATTTCTTATCTTGGAGGTCTTATCTTGCTTATGGTTATTGAAGCTTAATAGGAGTTGAACCAAGGAGGTGTCATGGTCTTTGGAGTCCCCAACTAAGGATATCTCGGTCTTATTCTTGTATTTGAAATCTTCAACCTACATCATCTCTCACAAGGTGCCACTTGAGCCAAAGGGGGAGATTGAGGTGCTATTGGGTCCACCCGAAAAGTAAATATTTCTATCTCTATACTCTTTCGTTTATGTAATTAATAGATTAGATATTGCTTGGTTTATTGCTTTGTGGATGCATGCGTGTATCCATGCTTATGCCATTCCTTTACGGAATACGCTGATATAGATATAGGGTTGCTTAGGCTTGCCATTTATCACTTTAAGTTGCATGGACCCCCGTTTGGTTGACCATTGTACCTTACCTTCTTTACAACCATTTACAATCATTTACTTTATTTGCACACTTACAATCATTTACTTGCATCTTTACAATCATTTACTTTACTTGCAACTTTACAATCATTACTAGAATCACTCGCCCATCATTGAGCCCTTATGAGAGTTATACACCAAGTCATAGGCTTAGGTTTTGGAACCCTTTCGTCTTGACATTTGAGTGTAAATTACCCTCTGCTGGGCCTATGGCTATTCTAGGTTCTTATCCGATTGTATAAGTATACGCACGCTGTATTGTTATGACCTTATTCGAGTCCTAGTCTATTGAGAGAAAAAATATAGTTATAGGTCATCCTAGTCCGTACATATACATGTGACTAACATTTTTTTTCGACCATTGCCCTTTCATCATCCAACCTTGCTTTGGCCAACCTTTCCTTCGCTGTACATGGGTTGGGATATTTAGCTTTCTTCACTTGTGCTTTGGTAATTGCCATAACCTCCTTTCCCTAGGGTACTCAATTTTGTTGACGTTAGCTTGCTTTGGAAAATTGCCATTGTTATGGTCTCTGGCCCACAACATCTACATAGTGAAGTCCATTGTTATTTCGATTAGGGCAATCCCTTGTGAAATGACCCCACTCATTGCACTTCCAACACTGTACAATTGGTCGCCTTGGGAGTCATGTTGAATACGAGTCCTGCCACCACTATTATTTTGACATCGGTAATTTCTTGGTAGTGTGGTGGGTGGTGTTGATTGCTCTCCTTGTGTGACTTTACTTGGCCACTCTTATTTCACAAATTATATGGGCAATCCTTGACTACATGCCTTGTATTTTTGTAATTTCTTCTGGTTGTGATTCATGGTTATGTTTGGCACAAAGATCTTATAAGAGAATATAGTGCCTCGTTGGGAATAAGTATTTTCAGCCAACGTTCTCTTTGAACCAAATTTTAACTTGACCCGACATTCTTTAAAGGCATGGCGCTTGTATCTTTACAATGAAACTACACTATCAAGAATAGTCACAGACAATAATGCATGCCATAAGTAGAGAAGAGTATGAGAGTAACAATAGTTTTTCATTATCAAAAGTTAGTGCTTAGTACAATTAGTGTAGTATAGGGAGGACCTGATACAAGTGCCCTTCCCTTGACATACATCACTCTATCTATATGACAAGAAGACTCAATGGTTGTCGGTTAAACACAATTGCCAACAATCGAACATGCTAACGAGAGTCATTACATAGATACCTAAAACTAACTATACATTCAATACATAACAATGTCGGCTTCTAAATTATGTAATTAATCAAAAGCTGAAACCTATCACAATACTAATATAATGGGTTATAAAGCTCTATAGCCAGAGCAAGGGGAACAACATTTGGCGAGATTAAATGCATGTTGTATCACAAAATCATAGAGTTTTAGAGCAGTTGACCTACAAACAACACATTCTACCTGTGAGAATAAAGTCCAAGCCTTGAAATATGCTCTTGGATTTGCCAACTGTGTATTGGCCACCTCCCTTGAAGCATGATTTTTCAGCAAAATGTGAAATGCAGAGCCCACTAGGGTTTCATTCTTGGTGGCCATCTATAAATTCGTATGAAAGATGTCTTTCGAGAGAGGAATGTTTGGACCCCATTCCTACATTACCCAATACAATGTGAATGGAGTGAAGAGCAGAAGCTTAAAAAATGTGAATACAGTTTTAAACTCATCCATTGTAACCAACCGATGATGACAAAGCCATGAGAAATGATGGTCGAGAAGACTAGAATCAAAACAGAGATGTTGAGAAAGAACGAAGCAAAGAAAGCAAATAGTAAGATGCAAATGCGTTGAATGGGCATGCAAAGCCTTAGAAAATATAATCAGTGATATAAATGACTTTGCATACTCCTAGATGTGGAACATGCGAAGTCAATCATCAAATTAAGCCCTCATCAAAGGATGAGTGGGCTTTGAGATCGTCTAGGAGGAATTATTCTAGCCCTTAGCTTTATATGAGACTAACTCATTGAGGCCACGGCAAAGGAGGTAAGTTACGAAGAAAGACGTGGGCCCCCAACCCATAGATGGCAAGGAAATTTGCAGCTTGATTACCTTCCCGAAAGATGTGTGAATGTGAGATAAAATTTTATTGAGAAACTAAAAGCAACCCTCATCTGTCATATTATTTAGGTGCCAATAACGATAGGAACCCTTAGCCATTGCACCAATAACAACCTGTGAATCTCCGTCCACAGCAAGGCGCATAATGCCTAAGGAGGCAACACACTTCAGTCCAACCAAGCAAGTCGTTGCTTTTGCTTTGTTGTTACTGTTGATCTCCAAGTTGAGAGGAAAAATGTAAAGGCAGGCCCTCAAATAGCTTCTAAGGATGCACTTGTTCCAGCAAGGCCTGGGTTTCCATGTGATGCCCTGTCAAAATTGTAAATTGTGAAGGCAGCCCCCTGAAGATCTTCTAAGGATGCCGCCTGCTTCAATTTGGTCGGGGTTTCCATGGAATGCCCCGTCAAAATTGAGTTTGACAAGATTTGGTTCGTGGGCAATCAGCTGACCTCATGGTTATTCATCTAATTACCAATCCCATTATGTAGAAATCTACTTGTACTACCTTTCCCATTATCTGGAGGTTGCTTTAATCATTTTACTCCCGTACACTTTCATCTTTTTTCCTTTCAGTATCAGCTATATGTAAGAAAGTCAGAAATATCTGGTATTGAAGGTAATTGTTTTACAAAATATTTTTTGTTCAATAATATTACACTAGCTTGAAGTATGGTGAATTTTATTGAAGAGTTTAATGGGCATGTACATGTACTCTTTTTGAATAGTTGACAATAGCTACCATGGCAAGACAATAGTTACCATGGCAAGACAACTTATTGATATCAATCTTCATTTAATTAATAGATTTTTTTTTACGATTGTCCCTATTCCCTAGGGGACATGTTTGACATTGATGTAGGAACCATGGGCTAGCAGCGGGTGCATTTGTCTAATCACATCAAATTCTCATGCAATTAGGTTGTTAGTGCTATACTGTACCTTGTCATGAGAAACTTTAGCTCTTAATCTTGAGGAGGTCCAGTGTACGATAATTTTCCTTTTTACAAATGACCGACTGAACAAATTTAAGGCATGCATATTTGGGGGATTCAATGTTATTGTTTAAAGGTGATAGTATGTGTAATTCAATTGTTCATATACCTCTTGCCCATTCAATCATTTATCAACAACTCCATTGTTAGATTTGTCATTATGTTAAACATTATTCTTTATATTTTGAGTATTCACTCTTTAAATTTATTTTCTGATTTCTGTTAAAAAAACTTTCTTTAGATTATACGTATTCATTATGGGGATTGCCGGAAGGAAGCATTGAGAGAACAAAAGCAAAACATGAAGTTCATCTTAGGTGTGCAAATAGACTTCAGAAGCTATGTTTCCAAAATGGAGGAATCTATATTAAGCTTGGACAACATATTGGGCAATTGGTAAGAATTAATGTAGCTTTCAATCATTTTTTGCTGGTTTTACTTTATTAGTGCCCTTTCTAATGATGGTTTTATGAATTTTGATTCAACATTTGTCTATTACTTGTAAATAATTCAGCAATAGGGAACCTCTACATGAAGTATTGCGGGGAGTTAATCTAATAAAAATGACAGAGCCATAACATTGATATACATGCTAGGCATTTGAATTTTAGCTTTGGAAGAAATATAGTTATTGGTTTACTAATGCATAAAAAATGATTAAATGATTGATCATAGTCTTCTATCCTCTACACTCATAGACATTTTGGGAATATTGGGTTAGTACACGATGTTTTCTTTTGTAAACTATCTTTTTGCTTGGGCAACCTGGTAGGATTTTCTTACAAGTTGGAAAGAAAAAGTATATTCTCACTTTTATTTACAAGGTTTAGGAGGATAAAAGGGGGAAATAAGTTGTAGGAGATATATTTCAAGGAGAAGAGGGAAAATAAGTGGTGGATTATTTCTAATTTCCTCAACTTTATTCATAATAAATTTGCTTTACCATGTATTGGGCCAAATTAACAGGATTCTCTTAAGAGTTAGCAAAACCAATCTTTTTGTTTTTAAATGTTTGAGACGAATATAAATAAGATAAACATATAGTACATGTTAGAAAGAGCTCAAAAACCAAGGCTCTCTATTAAAATTTTTAGCATTTTTCTTATTAAACCACTGTTTAGTATGATTAGTGTGCTAGTTGGGGCATCAATTACTTTGTTCCAACCTTAGTCAAGTAATTGAGACCATCACAAATAGACCCCTATTCTTTTCATTCAAGAAGGTGAATATACGGTTTCTTCTGATTACTAGGCTTTCCATCTGGGTCCTCCCCATATGGCCACAAATAGTCTTTTATCTGGATCCTAGTGAAGGGGAAAATTCTTACAACTTAAAATATGCAGAAAAGTGGTTCGATCGGACCTAATATATGCCCCAATTGTCACCAAAATAAGGAAAGCATTGCACACCTTTTTGGTAAAGAACCATTACACCAAAAGCTTGGATTGTTAGTGAATACGTCCACCAGGATCTTAACATCCCACCACGTATCCGACAATTCCATCATTGGGATGGGTGTGTGCCTCCATGTGCACGTGGGAGCCTCGGGTGAACACTGCTATGCTGACGTTACCACTTGAGACCCGAGACTTGAACATGGGTGGGCGCTCTGATACCACATGGCTTTAGAGCTTCCACCTGGGTTCAAGTCGCGGAGCGGGTGGCTACGTCAGCATGGCAGTGTTCGTCTGGGGCTCGTACATGCAGACGATCTTGGTGTACGAGTGCAAATCCACCCAAAGTCTAGATTTTAGAAGCGTGGTGGGATGTTATGAACTTGATGGGCGGATTTCACCAATGCCTCGAGGTTTTGGTGTAACGGTTTGTTACATTCGGTATCAGAGCTTCGATTTGGGCAAGTTTTCTTGTGGTATTTTTTTTGGATCTGGTGAGGTGCGACTTTTGTGAGCGGAAGGAGCGAAAAAACATAACTTGCAATCCGGGAAGAATTAATTTTTTTTGTCAGCGCAGTATTGTTTGAAATGTTTTTTTGAAAAAAAACATTTCCTTTGCACATTTGCAGTCATTGGATTCGTCTCAGCTTCGATTTGGGCAAGTTTTCCTGTGGCGTTTTTTTTGGATCTGGGGAGGTGCGACTTTTGTGAGTGGAAGGAGCGAAAAAACATAACTTGCAATCCGGGAAGAATTAATTTTTTTTGTCAGCGCAATATTGTTTGAATTGTTTTTTTGAAAAAAAATATTTCTTTTGCACATTTGCAGTCATTGGATTCTGATGAATACGCTGACCTTAGACAGCTCTGGCATTTGACTGCAAACAGGGATATTGATAAAAGCGTTGATAACAGGGTTATTTCCTCTCCATGCATTAGTTCTATATTTCTCCACTAGAGTGTATGCAAAACTCTTAAAAATGGGCATAATGATATAAGGAGGTCTCTGCGTTCTAATAGAACTGCAACTCCTCTATTAACCGTGTATTATTTAATCTGCAGACACCTTTTCCATGTCCACAAGGATCTCCAAATTTTCAACATGTAATAACTTGACGCTTATTCTGCTCTGGATAATAATGCTCTTTCTTGTTTATTATGTCAACCATATTACTCGCGAGGTTCAACCTTTTAAGCCATTTGCTATTCTTGGATTAGAACCTGCAGCTTCTGAAGCAGAGATCAAGAAGGCATATCGTAGACCCTGATAAAGATCCACATCTAGAGGCGAATAAATACTTTGTAGAGTTTATATCAAAAGCTTACCAGGCTCTTACCGATCCTATAGCTCGTGAGAATTTTGCAAAATATGGTCATCCAGATGGAAGACAGGGACTTCAAATGGGCATAGCACTACTCGAGTTCTTGCTAAATGTACATGGAGCTCCTGGAGGGATTCTCTTGCTTGGGATAGTAACTTTCGTAAAGATCACGAGGAACCTTCTGTGGATAAACAAAATAGCTTTGCACTCAATATCAATTGCTGCCTGACATAGTATGAGGCGACTTCAGTATATTGAATTTCAAATTGCAAAACAGGGGAAGCATCAGAGTTTCTACTAAAGCCAGTCGAGTTCTCAAACTCGAAGTCATAGGCGTAAGTGAAATATGTATCACAACAAATACATATGTTATAAAATCCTTAACTGATTGAATTAAAACACATTCGGCTTTATCTATTGCAACCTTTATTCTTTTCACTATTCTGTAGAATCGACTCCTACAGGCAACGTCTATACAGTTCTCTATTACCAATTATACCCAATTATACATAATCCTTACATATATCAAACATCCTTTAGCATCTTTTACAACTTCTGCGCATTAATAGAATTCTTTCCACTTTTAGCTGTATCCTAAGACACTTTCTTTCAATACATCCTTCAGAAGCAGGAAAACTATCTACAGATTGCCCAAAACTATTGGACTCGTTTAATAATTCAGCCATGGATGAATTTTCTTCATCAAACAAAAATTCAATGGAACTTTCAAGCTCCTCAGATTCAGATTTTGATTGTTCATTACTAGGGCTATTTTCAAAACCAGTAAAAGAAATTCGGCCTACCAAACAGACACATACCTCCACGTCACTCAAGACTACGGATTTACCATATCCGTCAACTTGCACAACTCCACAATCTTGGCAACATTTTCTTCATATCAGGCTAGGCTCAAATCAACGCATATAGAATCAAATCAACACGGAAGAAATACACCACTCTTTACCATCGTGGCCTGTGTAAAGGCTTTTCCTTTCAAAATCCTTTCGCTCCTTTCCATTACGGCCTTTATCAGCTGTCCTTTAATACAAACAGAATCGGCCCTCTTAATTTCACTGAACTGTATCTATATCTTAATCTGATCTCTATATCTCTGTAACTTCTTAATCTCCTTTTTTTTTTTTCTTACATCTTTCTGTCCTCTCTTCTCCTCTACCTTCCTCTCTTTTTTTAACGTACCTTTCATCCTCTATATTTAATTTAATTTAATTTTTTTGCTCTTGTTGAGATTCTCCCCTCTAACTTCTACGCCCAATTTTGGGCTTAAGGTAAAACAAAAACAGTTTGTAATTTTTAACAATATACTAAGGATGAAATCATTTCAACCACTTCCCCCTTATTTCCTCAACAGCGCAACAATTACCTTTTTACTTTTACTTTTGACATTTCCAATTACTCCTCCTTAGATAACATTTTGGAGGCAAAATACAATAATTTGAAATTCGAATTTAATCATGACCATGTCTTCAGGTAGCCATTGCAGATGCTCCTGCATCAGATTCGTCTTGGCAAGACAATCGCAATGGTATATTCTATCGGTACACTTTTTTGGTACCAAAATTTTTCACCATAGTGCGCAAAAACAGTTGTTAGATTCGTCTTTGGCGAGGCAATCGCAACGGTACCATCTCCTAGTACACTTTTTTGGGGGTGAAAACCCTCCTAGGGTTTGTACATGGCGCGTCCTACTACTTAGGGAAAAAATGGGGAAAGATACTCCTAAGACTCCTAGGGACGACATGGAATCCGGAACTTCAGATCCGCTGATTTCTCAACTTTAGGCTGACATAAACGGCTTAGTGCAACATGATGATTTTTCTGCAGTTCAAACTGATGTTCTAGGGATGCGCAGAGAGATTAATGGGGTGCACACTCGATTGCATCAAATCACTGCATAATAGGCTGCCATTTTATCTTAGTTATAGCCAAACAACCCTCCACTTCATCATTCGGGTCTTCTTCCTCCCAACACTAACAACTCCAAACTTGGTGTGAAACTGATGTTGCCAAAAGTGGACATGCATAAGTTTGATGGTAAGGATCCTCTCACTTGGATTACTCAAATTGAGAATTTATTTGATTTTGCACCAAACTCCTAGTTCTCAGAAGGTGATAGTAGCGTCTTTGTATCTAGAACCTGAGCAGTTCATTTGGTATCATTGGTTGTGCGCTCAAAAGAAAAAGAATGGTGCTCCTGTTACATGCTCTGTTTTCACTGATGAGTTGTTCGCTCATTATCGGAATAAAGTCTCTGAGAACTACTTCAGCCAGTTAGCCAAACTGCGTCAAACAGGAAATGTGAAGGATTATAGTCATCAATTTTAGAATCTATCCTTATAGGTGGAAGACATCACTGAGGCAAATTTGACTGATCTTTTTTTGGGTGGACTTAAAACTATCATCCAATTGGAGGTTCAGATGTTTAATTCATCGTCTGTATCAGAAGCTATCCCAAGGGCATGCATGGCAGAAGAAAAAGAGATGGTAAAACGGAAAATTTTCACTACTATTTGTGATCGCACCTTTCCGGCACCATCATTTTTTCAACCCACCAGATCGACACCTCAACAAATTGAGGAGAAGAGAGCCAAAGGGTTGTGTTATGGTTGCGATAGCAAATGGAGCAAAGGACATCACTGTGCTGAAAAGAAGTTGTTTTACATCGAAAGTGTCAATGAGGATGCAAATGATGAGAAGGCAATTGGTGAGGATGGAGAAGGCCTTGAGGGGAATCTGAAGACTCTCAGCCTACTATTTCCTGTCATGCCCTTTCAGGTATTACTACTCCCCAAACTCTTAAGGGACTGGGTTTCTTTAAGAAACAAAAGGTCACTGTATTAATTGATTTTTGGAGTACACACAACTTCATCAACAGTAAGTTGGCTGCTCGTTTGAACTGTTTCATTTATCCCGCTCCAGAATTTCAGGCATGATTATAGATGGTGGTACTGTCAGCTGTTCAGAAAAATGCCATAGTATTAAGCTGGCCATGGGAGACTACCTATTAGATTCGCCTATGTTTGTTATTCCCATGGGTGGAGCCGACATATTAAATTAATATTTAGTTAGTTTATTAACGGTCAATATTGTACTATATTAAATAAGGATAGTTTTTATTCTTTTGTTCGCTTCTTTTAGCTTCAGTTTATTTTAGCAACTTCTTTATTCTTTCCTGGATCTTTGTATTGTAAAATCTATAAAGAACTTTCGTCTCTTTTATTTAATACATCAAGATTTTACCATTACATGGTATCAGAGGGGGAAAACAAAGTTTAACAAAAAAAATTGCGATTTTCTGCACAAAAAGATCTGCGCAACCTCTCTTTGCATTTTTTTCTGATGCGATTTTACAATCACGGGTCTGTTTTTTGACTTTTGGGGTTTCTACTCAAAATCGTGGGTCTAAGGATTTGGACCTGTTTTTGGGCAATTTTTAAATCGCGCTTTTTTTTTTTTGCATTTTCTGGGTGTGGTTTTTATGTTCATGTTTTGTACCCTCTGTTAGGGTTTTGTGCAAAAATCCGACCTAGGGTTTGCTGTATCTGTGTTTCCTAGATTTCTGCAGGGTTTCTAGTCTGTTGTTCACAGGGCTACTAGGGTTTCCGGTGTTTTGTGAAAATTTTCTCTAGTTTCGTGGCCTTCTTTTGAACTTGTGAAAGATGGCCTCTTTGTCTCATATCATGCTGGAAGGCAGTCATAAATTCAATGGCCGCAACTATAACACCCGGAAGCAACGTATGATGACCATATTCCAGTATCGGTGCCTTGACCAGATTGTTCTGGGCAAAACTACACATCCTCCAACGGCGGGTAAAGATCAAGGCAAATTTGATGAGCATAATCGGGAAGTCGTAATGCTTATTAAATTGTCGGTCATCGATGATTAGCTGCCTCAGGGTCCGTTAGTCAAGACAATTAAAGAAATCTGGGATCTTCTGAAAGATTTTCATGAGACATCCGACAAAAGCCGAGCGTTCTTTCTGAAGACCCTGTTGTTCTCCATCATGATGGATGAGAAGACTTTGCAGGAGCACTTGACAAAAATCAAGGACATCCGTGATCAGCTCGATGCTATTGATCAGAAGATGGAGGAAGATATGGTGGTCATAACTCTGAAGAGTCTGCCCAAATCATATGAACACTTTATTGAGATGCTCAACATTACCTCAACTAATGTTGACCTGAAGTTTCATGAACTGTACGGGTAAAGGTCACCCCTCTCAACAACCCAGTCAAGGTCAATCCCAGGACCCCTCCAAGAAGAACATTCAGTGCAATTATTGCCATAAGTATGGCCACATGAAGAAAGATTGTCGGAAACGCTTGGCTTCTGAACAGTCCAAGCAAGGAGAGTCTAAACCAAAAGCCCATGTTGCCGAGCACACTGAGCAGGAGTCTGCTTCCTATGCCTTTATGGCCAAGAGTCCAGCAGATACTATTAAATCCTCTCCTTGGTATATTGATTCCGGTGCATCTCGACACTTCACTCATCGTCAGGATTGGTTCATTGAGTACACGCCATTCAAAGATTTTGTTATCTTTGGAGGAGGCGAAGAGTATACTGTTGTTGGAAAGGGCAACGTGCAGCTTCATTCTGGAGGGAGAAATTTAATTTTTCTCGATGTATACTTTGTACCTGGCATGGAACTAAATTTACTTTTAGTTAGTCAGATCATGACTCACTCTCCTCAGCTAGATATTGTTTTCAGCATGCAGACATGCAGCATTGTGGATAGAGAGACACACATTACAACGTTTAGGGACTTGAGGATCATGGTCTATATAGACTTGTTGATTCTCAAGAGCACGCTATGGTAGCCAAGAATACTTCCATCAGCAGCCTCTGGCACTAGCATTGTGGGCACTTGAATATACAATATCTCTCTCAGCTATCTCGAGATGATCTGGTTGGTGGTCTACTTGCGATTCAGACTCAGAATCATGGAGTATACGAAGCTTGTCAGGCTGGAAAGCAACATTGGACTCCATTCTCAGATGGTGGTTCATGGAGAGCTTCCAAGGTATTATAGTTGGTTCACGCTGATGTATGTGGCCCATTGAATACTCCTTCAGTTACTGGTTGCAGGTATTTTCTGTTATTTGTTGATGATTTCAGTAGAAAAATGTGGTTGTATTTTCTTAAACAAAAATCAGAGGTGTTCGTATATTTCAGCAGTATAAGGCCTTAGTTGAAGAAGAGTCAGGGTCTCAATTAGTCACTCTTAGGTCTGATAATGGGGGGGAGTTTTGTTCTTCAGACTTCCCCAATTTCTGTGCTGCACATGGCATTAAGCGCCAACTTACCACAACCTACACCCCTCAGCAGAATGGTGTCGTTGAGCGTCGGAATCGCACCATTACTGAAATGGATCGTTCTATGCTGGAGCATAGAAATGTCCCTAAGAAGTTCTAGGCTGAAGCAGTCTACACTGTAGTTTATCTTCTGAACCAGTCTCCTACCTATATCGTTAAGATGACTTCTGAAGAAACTTGGTCTGGATGCAAGCTTAAGATCAACCACTTCAAAGTTTTTGGCTCTACTGCTCATGTGTGGATTCCAGATGCCAAGCGCACTAAGTTGGATTCCAAAAGCCAGAAACTCATGTTCACTGGTTACAGTGAGAATCATAAGGCATATAGGCTGATTGATGTAGATACAGCTCGTCTCATTTTCCTTCGTGATGTTGTGGACCTTGTGGTTGATGAAATTACTGGGCCCTTCTATTAGTCTTCTTCTGTGAGCCTTGAGGATCGGTCTATGCAGGCTTTTGATTTAGGTGTTCGTCTTCCCCCAGCTCCACCTGATGGGAGGGATTCTGCAGTTGAGCAGCCACCTCAGCAGAATGTTCCACCACCCGCCCCTCCTCAGGACAATCTGGATCCTCATCCAACTGATTTTGTTCCAGCCACTTCTGGTGATGTTGTTCCTCTTGTTTCAGATATTGGTACTTCTACTTTCCGGCCTAAATGGTATGCTAAAACCATAAGTGATCTTCATGATGATGAATTACTTGAGGGTAGAACTGCTCGGAAGAAGAGCAAGCAGCATAATATAGTTAATTTTGCTCTTATGGCCAATCTTCACAGCATCTCTGAGCCTCAAACATATTCAGAGGCTAAAGACATACCTGAGTGGGAACAAGGTATGGAAGCTGAACATCATAGCCTTCTGAAGAATAACACTTGGTTCCTCTCCGATCTTCCCCTTGGGAAGAAGCCCATTGGCTGTAAATGGGTGTATAAAGTCAAGTACAAGGCTGACGGAACTCTTGATAAGTATAAGGCTCGGTTAGTGGCCAAAGGGTTCTCACAGAGAGAGGGTATTGATTATGAGGAGACTTTTGCTCCCACAACCAAAATGAGTGCTATTCGGCTTGTCCTTGCTATTGCAACCCAGTTTGGATGGAAAGTCCATCAAATGGACGTCAAGAGTGCATTTCTCAATGGTGATCTACAGGAAGAAGTCTATATGATGCGACCCCCTGATTTCAAGGTTGCTGGTAAAGAACACAAGTTTGCAGACTCGTGAAAGCACTCTATGGCCTTAAACAGGCTCCATGGGCATGGTACATGAAAATTGATAAGTACCTTGTTGATCATGGTTTTCAGAGGAGCCCTTCTGACTCTAATTTGTATGTCAAACAGTCTGGGGATGATATTCTTTTGCTTGTTGTCTATGTTGATGACTTAATCATTACTGGCAGCTCAAAAAATCTGAATGAGGAGATAAAACATAATCTCAGTCAATCATTTGACATGACAGATTTGGAACTTCTTCATTATTGTTTTGGTGTTGAGGTTTGGCAGACAGCTGATAGCATCTTTATTTCTCAGTCCAAGTATGCTCACAGTCTGCTTGATAAGTTCAGAATGAATGATTGCAAATCTGCATCTACACCTATGGAGAAAGGGCTAAAACTTTCAGCAAAATCAGATTCTCCTGTGCAAAATGAATCAGCATTCAGGCAACTAGTAGGCAGCCTCATCTACCTCACTTCTACTAGACCTGACATCAGTTTTGTTGTAAGCTACATCTCTCGCTTCATGACAGCGCCTAAAGCTGAACATTGGGTTGCAACGAAGCGTGGGCTGAGATATGCGAAAGGCACTTCCGACTTTGGCATTCTGTATGGAAGGTGCAAAGATCCTAAGCTGATCGGCTTTACAGACTCAGATTGGGCAGGTTCTGTTGACGACAGGAAGTCTACTTCTGGGTATGTATTCAGTTTGGGTACAGGTGCAGTGACATGGACCAATAAGAAAACATAGGCAGTGGCTCTTTCCTTGACTGAAGCTGAATATCGGGGAACTGTTAAAGCAGCTTGTGAGGCAGTTTGGCTTCGAAGGGTGCTTTCTGACATGCGAATGTCTCAAGTAGGGCCTTCCCTCTTGTATTGTGATAATCAAGGTGTGCTAAAACTCACCAAAAATCCAGTCTTCCATGAAAGGACCAAGCATGTTGAACTTCATTGTCATTTCATCCACCAGCTTGTCAAAGATGGATCAATGGTATTGCAGTATGTTCCAATTGAGGATCAAACTGTCGATATTCTCACCAAGTCTCTGAGCCCGGATAAGTTTGTCAAATTTAGGGGGCACCTTGGTGTAGTTGATAGATTGACCATTAAGGGAGGGTATTAAATTAATATTTAGTTACGATCAATATTGTACTATATTAAATTAGGATAGTTTCTATTCTTTTGTTTGCTTTTGTTAGCTTTAGTTTATTTTAGCAACTTCTTTATTCTTTCTTGAATCTTTGTATTGTAAAATCTATAAAGAACCTTCGTCTCTTTTATTTAATACATCAAGATTTTACCATACACAACATTGTTCTGGGAGTATAGTGGCTCACCACTTTGGGTACTTGTTGACCATTTTTTGCCCAACAGGCCAAAAATCGGTCCCCTTTGGTCCCTGCTGTTCTAGGCCATTTCTTTTTTTGATATTGCAAAAGTCCAGGAATTTCTACGGACTCTGTAGGTCTAAATCTATGGACTCTGTAGGTCTAAATCTACGGACTCTGCAGGGTTAGTCTTTTGGCGCATGAAGGATCAGTTTCAGAAAGTGCTGGGTTTTACAAGGTTTCTTCGGACTCTTGTCTAGAAATTCACAAGGAAAGTTGGCATCTTCGAACCATTGAACCGGTTCAAGGCCTTGGTTCAACGTTTAAGTTCAATCGGCCTTGGTTCATCGCTTGGTTCAACCATTGGTTCAATGTTTAAGTTCATTGGCGAAGTTCAAGGCCTTGGTTCAGCGGCCTCAGGTTCATCGACAGGGTCAATCAATCAGTTTATCGGCCTTGGTTCAACGTTTGGTTCAGCCACTTGGTTCAATCGCTTGGTTCAACCGGCCTTGGTTCAACGTTTGGTTCAACCGCCTGGTTCATCGCTTGGTTCAATCGGCCTTGGTTCAATCGGCGGGTTCATCGCCTGGTTCAAACAAAAAGTTCAACGCAAGGTTCATCAACAGGTTCAAACAAACGGTTCATCACTTGGTTCAACCACTTGGTTCAGCGAAAGGTTCAAAGGGGCTCGACGCGTAGCGTTGAACCGTTGAACTGGTTCAACGGATTGGTTCAACACTTGGTTCAAGCGAAAGGTTCAAAGGGCTCGGCGCGCAGTGTTGAACCGTTGAACCTTTTTTGGTTCAATCAGTCGGTTCAACGGCTTGGTTCAAGGGGACGTCCCAAAGCCGAAGGGCAGGTGCCCTTGCGGAGCGCAGTTTTTGAGTCAAAAAGCCCTTGCGGAGGGCAAGGAGCTTTTCGAAGGCAGCCGAAGGGTAAGTTTCGGAATTTTGTTTGAGGTCGAATTCTTTCGGACTTTTTGTCCGAAGGAATTCGGAGAGCAAGTGGCCGAAGAGCGATTGTCTGCGGACAAAAGTCCGCGGGAAAATGTCCGTGGACAAAAGTCCGCGGGAAATTGTCCACGGACAAAAGTCCGCGGAAACCTGGGGAAAATGATCCGAAGGAGGAACCCGCCAAAGAGCCGAAGGACCCCGAAGGGCAAGTGCCCTTGCGGGGGACTCTCGGCCAAAATAAAGGGGCACTTTCCAAAGGCCGAAGGGTCACCTTCCCTTCGGGAAGGTGCTAAGAAGGGAGTCCGCAGAAAAGGGCAAAGCAGGAAGCCGAAGGAGAGTCCAAGGGTGACGGGCCTGAGGACGTCAAACTTAAAGCTGCGAAATAGCCGTTGGTTTTTTAAATGCTTGCGCGCCAACCATGAA
Source organism: Torreya grandis (assembly GCA_037957365.1). Lineage (NCBI taxonomy): Eukaryota > Viridiplantae > Streptophyta > Pinopsida > Cupressales > Taxaceae > Torreya > Torreya grandis. The sequence continues at coordinate 1,118,171 of JARHVA010002632.1, read as the reverse complement.
AAGAGTACAAAGAACGCAACGACCTGCCAGAAGATTGCCCCCGAGGGCTGAAGGAGCAGAATGAGACAAAACCAGGATAAAACAAGGTGCAGGGAAAGACAGAGCATCCAAGTGGCAAAGGGAAGGCGATTTATTATCAAATGATCACCAAACGACGCAAACAGTAAACGGCGCAGCCTGAGGGGACAAACCGCAGTCTGTTTGCAGAAAAGAGGCGCGGCCATGTTTTTACATTAATATGGAACGCCAAAGTCAAAGCAGGAGCCGACAATCAGACGGCCTCCTCTTCCCAAAGTTCAGGTGCACATGGGCCAGCTTGCGAAAAGAGCGCCAAAAAAATCTTTCTCAAGAAGCGCCAAGTTCTCTTCCTCTTTCTATATATTGTAAAAATTCTCATTTGAGAAGAATCGACCCTCTTAGCCTTAAGGCAAAACTCTGCCCAAAAATCTCTCGGGCTTGTAAGGCAGAGCTGCTAGATTTTTACCTTGAATCAGGACTTAGCATTTTTACCTCCATCTGGTCTCGCACTTTAAAGTATATGTCTGTGTTATTTTCTTGTGTTAAGTCATTGTCTTTCATGCTTCTCACAAATCGATCATAGCATGTACAGTGCATTGTGAAGTCTTCTTTCTGCAGGTCTGCTAGAAGTGTCTATAGAAGGAATATAGGTGCCTGTGAATACGCTGTCAAAGTGTGTCCCAGAACACCTTTGCTAGTTCCTTCCTGTACTTCCACAGACTGTTGCAGAAGAGATTCCCACTTCAGATGAAGTGCATGGGCGTTTCTTCCTGGTGAAAAGTGTATATTCGGGCTGGGTGGGTCATCACTTTTTTGGTGTATCACCTTTTCCTTTTTAAGCTTAGGTTCTGTTTTCAGCATCTCTCTCTCCCTTTTCATCCCCCCCCCTTTTTCATTTTATTGGTTAGCTGTAGGAGAAACCAGGGCCTTAAAAATACATCAGAGTGAGCTAGCCCTCATCTACAGACTCTCCCCTCCAGCTTCGCCGGTCCCACAGGCGAGAGGGGAGTTTCCATTGTTGCGTGTGGAAAGGCAGGAGCTCGGCCTCCTGCCCTGGGTGCAATCCACTCCATCAACAGTACTATTGAGAGGAATTTTCAGGGATTATTCTTGCGTTTTCATTCTGAGGGAAGGACATTTGAGCTAAGGGGATTAAGGGTTAAATCTTCACAACTTGTTAGCTCCCATCAAATGACCAAGATTCTCCGAAAGGGTGCTGAAGGGTTTGTGGCTCGCTTGTTTTCCATTGAAGTCCAACCAACTTAGCCATCTACACCTACTGATCTACAAGTGATTGACGCCCATTATGTTGTTTTTGTTGACATGCTGAAAGGACTTCCACTCAGTCGAACGCATTATCATGCCATCAAACTTATACCTGGTAGAACACCACCCGACATTAGGCCATACATGTATCCCTACGCCGAGAAAAATGAAATTGAAAAAATGGTACAAGAGATGTTGGACACAGGAATCATTTGCCACAACCAAAGTGAATATTCTTCATTAGTTGTCATGGTGAGAAAGAAAGATGACACTTGGAGGATGTGCCCCGACTACAGAGAGCTCAACAAGTACACTATTAAAGATAAGTTTCCTATTTCTGTCATTGATGATTTGCTCGATGAATTGAATGGTGCTCTTTATTTTACCAAGTTAGATTTGCGTTTTGAGTATCATCAAATCTAGATTCGTGATGAAGACATACCCAAAACAGCTTTTAGAACTCATGAGGGCCATTATGAGTTTAGGGTTATGCCTTTTGGTCTAACAAACGCACCATCTACCTTTCAGAGTTTGATGAATATTGTTTTGAGGTCATTTTTTAGGAAACTTGTTCTGGTGTTTTTGGATGATATCTTCATTTACAATAAAAATTAGGAAGACCATTTGTAGCATGTGAAACAGGTACTCTCATTTTTGGAACAACATTAGTTGTATGCCAAATATTTCAAATGTACTTTTGGAGTTCGTGAGGTTGAGTATTTGGGTCATATGGTTTCACATGGAGTGAAAGTGGATTCTAAAAAAATCTAAGCAATGGTGGACTGGCTGATTCCCAAGACGCTCAAACAACTAACGGGATTTCTGGGGCTAATTGGTTACTATCACAGGTTTGTCAAAAATTATGGTAGCATTGCAGCTCCACTCACCTCTTTGTTGAAAAAAGACTCCTAGTGGATTGATACAGTTACTAGAATATTTGAACAATTGAAACTAGTTATGTGCACCACTCCAGTGTTGGCCACTCTTGATTTTTCTAAGACTTTTGTGGTTGAATGTGATGCATTTGGATATGTTATGGGTGTTGTGCTCATGCAAGAAGGCATACCACTTGCATTTGAAAGTTACCAACTGAAGGGTAAAAATCGGCTCAAGCCCATCTATGAGAAGAAAATAATGGCCATTCTACATGCAGTCAAACAATAGAGACCTTATTTGATGGGTCGTCACTTTCAAGTAAAGACCGATCATGATAGTCTCAAATATTTTTTGGAACAACGGTTGTCATCAGAAGAACAACAGAAATGGGTAACTAAGATGTTAGGCTATGATTTTGAAATAGTCTACAAGAAAGGCAAGAAAATTGTGATGGCAGATGCACTATCTTGGAGGGATGAATCAGTTGAGGCATTGCAATGTGCCATGACCATTTGGTAGACAGATTGGCTAGAGGAAGCAAGATCAAAATGGAAAAATGACAGTGCTACCCATGATTTGATTTAGAATTTTCAGCAAGGTTTGGGTGGATTTAAAAAAGTCACATGGAAGGGTAATGCATTATGGTATAAAGACAAATTATACCTATGTAAGAATTCTCTTCTCAAATAAAAAATCCTTCAGGAACTTCATGCACTCCACTTGCGGGTCATTTAGAATTTTTGAAAACCTATCATAGAATCAAGCAGGATTTTTTTTGGAAGGACTCACGGTGGATGTCTAGAAATTTGTGGCTGAATGTATGATCTGTCAACAAAATAAAGGTGAAACCATCAAAACTCCAGGTCTTTTGCAGCCTTTATCCATTTCTAGCCAACGTTGGGAAGAGGTGTCTATGGATTTCATTACAGGATTACTGAGATCTGATGGTGAAAATGTTGTCATGGTTGTGGACCGTCTCAGTATGTTCATTTTTGTTCTTTATCACAGCCATTTGTTGCTAGTACAATAGCTTCTGCTTTTCTCAATACAGTTCAGAAACTGGATGGTACTCCTAAGATCATTGTTAGTGATAGAGATACCATTTTCACTAGTAATTTTTGGACTGAATTATTTGCATGTTTGGGCACCAAGTTGGCTCATAGTTGATCCTATCACTCTCAATCAGATGGACAAACTGAGGTAGTCAACAAATGTTTGGAAGGATATCTCCATTGTTTTGTTTCTGATAAACATGATAAATGGGTTCACTGGTTGCCACTTGCTGAATGGTGGTATAATACTTCTGTTCGTAGTTCTTTCAAAATGTCTCCCTTTGTGACCTTGTATGGATACCACCCTCCATCCATCAGTTCAACCTTGAAGGTCCATTCTAAGGTTCGTGTAGTTGAGGAACATATTCACCATCAATAAGAGGTCTTTGCAAGTTTGCGTGAAAATTTAGCCATGGCCCATATTTGCATGAAGCAACAGACAGATCAACACAGGAGTGAGAGGCATTTTGACATTGGTGATTGGGTCTTTGTTCGCTTGTAGCTATATAAGCAGATGTCATTGAAGCAACAAAAAAAGGATAACAAGTTGTCCCCTAAGTATTATGGGCCTTATCAGATCTTGCAAAAAATTGGTAGTATGGCCTACAAGTTAGAGTTTCGTTCATCCACTCGCATACATGCAGTATTTCATGTATCATGCTTGAAGAAAGTCATTGAACACAGAGTTGTTATTCAAACCGAGTGACCAGAATTGGATGAGGAAGGGAGAGTTATTCTTGATCTTGAGGTGATCTTTCAAATGCGCACTAAGCAGCTGCGGTCTAGAGCGATTAAGGAGTACCTGATCAAATGGAAGAATCTGCCATGTGAAGAAGCCACTTGGGAGGATGAATCCTTTGTGTAGCAACATCCACAATTGATTCAACGTTGAGGACAACGTTATTTTGAAGGGGAGGGGCATGCTACACCTATAACCTTTGACGTGTCTAGGGATATGTGTGGCCGACTTGTGGCTTACATACCTCTTTTATATTCTTGTTACATTTCTTGATGTTCTTAGTTAGGTCGGCCTATAGAATAACCATGGCTAAGAAGACTATAAAGAGGAGGTAGTGGTTAGTCTTTGACCATGATATTAAGTCTTCTGCTCTTATTACATTGTTATGGAAGTTTCCTCCTCGAAGTGGCTCTGTTATATTATCCAATATTCTACTCTGATATCAATTATTGTTGTGTGATCTCTTAGCTTTGCTTATTTTATGCGATATATAATTATTCTGTGTGAACATCCAAGTAAATGGCCCAAAATCGCATGAAGCAACAGGTAGATCAACACAGGAGTGAGAGGCATTTTGACATTGGTGATTGGGTCTTTGTTCGCTTGTAGCCATATAAGTAGATGTCATTGAAGCAACGGAAAAAAGATAACAAGTTGTCCCCTAAGTATTATGGGCCTTATCAGATTTTGCAGAAAATTGGTAGTGTGGCCTATAAGTTAGAGTTTCCTTCATCCACTCGCATACATTCAGTATTTCATGTATCATACTTGAAGAAAGTCATTGATCACAGAGTTGTTACTCAAACTGAGTTACCAAAATTGGATGAGGAAGGGAGAGTTATTCTTGATCTTGAGGCGATCCTTCAAATGCGCACTAAGCAGTTGCAGTCTAGAGCGATTAAGGAGTACCTGATTAAATGGAAGAATCTGCCATGTGAAGAAGCCCCTTGGGAGGATGAATCCTTTGTGTAACAACATCCATAGTTGATTCAACGTTGAGGACAATGTTATTTTGAAGGGGAGGGGCATGCTACGCCCTTAACCTTTGGCGTGTCTAGGGATATGTGTGGTCGACTTGTGGCTTACATACCTCTTTTATATTCTTGTTACATTTCTCTATGTTCATAGTTAGGTCGGCCTATGGAATAACCATGGCTAAATAGACTATATATAGGAGGTAGTGGTTAGTCTTTGATCATGTTATTAAGTATTCTGCTCTTATTGCATTGTTGTGGAGGTTGCCCCCTCAAAGTGGCTCTGCTTTATTATCCAGTATTTTGCTCTGCTGTCAATTATTGTTGTGTGATCTCTTATCTTTGCTTATTATGTGCGATATATAGTTATTTTATGCGAATATCTAAGTAATTTCATTACTTTTTTTTCCCGCTCATTTACTTTGTTAATGTGGATGGACATTTCTTATATATTTGGGCATTCTCTACCATGCAAATTGGCTGAACTGAAATTGGAGTTTGGAGTTTTGCATTGCATGCATAAAATCAACCTGGGTTTTATTTTGTGGTATATATGGAAAGAGAACATTTGGAGAATCTTTGATTATCTTTGACAAGATTGTGCTCCAAGTCCTCAAAACAGTTAAAACCCAAGTCAAGGGTACAACTTTCACACACAAAGGTAACATAACAGGGGTGTTCAACTTGACTAATATGCTTGGTTGCCACCCGGCCAAAGGCTGGAATATCCCTTTGCATTACAAAATCCAGTGGATTAAAGTCTGATCTAACCACAATCTTTGGGATTCTATAAATTAAATTTTAATGGAGCTTTAAAATACAATCCAGCATGTTTAGGCATTGGGGGGTTAATAAGGAATGTAGCGAGGTCTTGATATGTTTGTCATGTCCCTCTTTTGATCGGGACATCTTAGAAGATCCTTGGCCTTAATCCGTTTCTCGGGGGCTAAGGGAAAAGAGAGAAAAGAAGGGGAACAATTGGTTTCTTAAAGAACACATGGAAAAAGTACTTTATGTTATAAAAGGTCACTTAAGTTGGGGCCCTTTACGGGTCATGGGCACCAATCCACTTAAGTGGATTTGTAAAAGGTGTTCTTTCTTATATTTTGAAAAGGTATTTCCCTCCTTTTTGGGCGTACCCCTTGGGGGTGGTGTATAAAAGCAAAGGAGGGGATCATTTTAAGGGATGCTATTTTTGATAATTGAATTAATGAGCTTAGGCACGAAAATGCTTAACTTAGCCATTGAGGATGAAACCCTTCAATGGAAGTTGGAGTAAGGACGAAAACCCTTACATTCAACTAGGGCATCCTCATTCAGGGGTTACATTGAGCTTCATTGAATCTGATTTGTAGTGTTAAACCCCTTCTAGGGGCAGCAATCTACCCTAGGTGTGGCATCTAGGGTTTTGGTGTGGAATTTCCAGCTTTAAGGGCAACTTACAGCTAATTGAGGGCAGCTACAGCAGCGACCCTGCTTGTGTAGGGTGGACGTCTTGTTTATAGGGTCCTTGGGCAGCAATCAGGTAGAATTTGTGGACAGCGAATTGCTCAGGTGATGTTCTAGGGCAAAGAACAAAGTTATGGGGGTTTGAAGACCTAATAAAGGCAATGTCGACAGTCCCCTAAAGGAGCAGCGACCCCCTTGAAGGTCTAAACTAGCAAAGTGAAGGGCATAACTCTGCCCAAACAATGATTTAAGGGTTCATAATTATTATGTATAATTTGTGATAATTATCGGCTAATTAATTGCAAAGGGAAGGCTGATAAATAAGGTTTTTTTTTCTGATTATGATATTGTTAACTTTGTGATCCATATTTGGCAAATCAAAAATGGTGTTTGAGCCCTAATTTCTGAATTTCCATGAATATATTATTGGCTGTAACGTTGGGAAATTGCTTATATATTTGAGGGAATTAAATATTGCTTTGATGCCCTAAATTGGTATTTCAGAATTCTGCAATTTTATGTATGTAGGGTTAGAATATTTAATATCCAGAATTGGCATAAGACAGAATAAAGTTTGAAGTGATTTATTACAGCTTGTTGGTAAGGGTTTTTGTAGAGATTCCAGAATTGTAAAAATCAGCCCTAAAAGAGATATTTCAATGTTACACACAAGATGTTGGGGTTCAAATGAACCTGATTCAAGAGCTTCCAGCTCTTGAATCAGGGATTCGGATAGCCAAAGAAGATGGGATCTCCTCCTTATACATTCAAAAATAATCATCAATCGCATAAGTCAAGCTTTGGCTCATAATATCAGTAATACAATAGGGAATGAGATGATGCCCAAGATGAAAATGAATCGGTGAATAGAAAATTTTGTGACGGAGATTACACAGGACCTGATTGGTTTCCATCATGTTCAATTTGCCTACGAGAAGAGGCCCCACAATGGAGTGGCTGATTGTCTTGCAAATAAAGCCAACTGAAATGGGGCAGGGGCTGAGATTGAAAGTTTTCAAATGCTGAGCCAACATTCCAAACCTGATCCAGAAAATTGTGAACTTGGAGAAACCACCTAAATGGTTCATAAACCATTGTTAGATCCAAGTCAGGATCCAGAAAGCTTCTTGTTTGTATTCTGAGAATCAAGGATAAGTAGTCTATGATTTGCATAGGAATGATAGGTTCTTTAATACCACCAACAGCAAAGGCCCAACAAAACATGTATTCAGCAAGATGACTTAAACACAATTCTTTCATAATTGTGTTCTCAACAAACGTCAGATCAACTCCATTAACCGGTTCAAAACTGGTCAGAATTCATATATCACCAACAAGGCTGATATTGTGAATTAGACCACTCTCTTTTTCAGCAGGCTTATGTCAGAAGATGCCATCAATAGGGACAGCAGTATTGAGGGATCAACTTCTCAATCTATATTAATGGGCTCCAAGGCAAGTGATCAACTTGTTAATGCTACATTTGCTAATATAAAACAAAACACGGAAATAAAAAATGATTAGGATACTGCAATTGTTAAAGTTATAATTAGCTATTAGTTAATGTTTAACTCATGGGCAGTTATCAAAGCTTCCCAACCGATGTAACCTCTTTTTGTTTAATAAAAACACAAGAACACAAGTTTGTAAGTGTGCCATATGCCTTCCATTTCTTGTCATTCTTTCATCATTCATTTGCTAACATTGGTATCAGAGCCAGTCGTTCGAGGGAACCTTAGTCGGGTACGAGTGGAGCACATTGTTCGAGGAAGCCCTGGTCGGGTACGAACATAGAAGAAGAAAAGCTTGTGTTTCGAGCCACAGATCAAAAAACACGCAGAGGAAGTGCAAAAAAGTGACGAGGAAAATTCGTGATTTGAGCCCTAAAAGATGGACGAAAATCGCGGAAAAGATAAGTCATGTTGTTTATTTCGTTGGGCTAGTGCACGAGAGTTATTTTCTAAACGTGATTTTGCTGTAGAACGTGAGAAAGGTCATACAAGAAGATCCAAACACAAACAGACTTCATTCGTGGCAAGAAGATCCAAACATGAATAGGCTTCAACGAGTGGGAAATGACGACGAAAAGAATATAGAGCAATGCACGATGGGAGTTTAGATAGAGTAAAACATGTCAAAAAAAAGAGGAAAAACTAAGGAATCACGATAGTTTGTGAGTGTAACGTAGATTGAGCATTCGAACTAGAAGAGCAGAGATAGGAAAGCATCACGCTAGGGCAAGGTAGGCGATCAGACAGACGAAAATCTGAACATCATGATTATCAGACAATGTTGTGCAGCAAAGGCACGACCAAACAAAAGAAAAGTTTTTAGACCCATTGCAGTTTTAAGTAAGCTATTTTGAAGTTAATATTTCAAAACAAATTTAGATTTTAAACTGTATATTTCCTTGTTGCTTTGATTTCCAAGTCAAAGGTTAGCCCTATACATAGAATTTGTGTTGCATTGATTTTTGGGTCAGAAAATTGTATTTTTTTGTTACATTACATTTGTGGGTCAAAAAATAGTACTTTTCCAATTGTTTGACATTTCGGGTTAGAATTGTACTTTCCTTATATTGTTTTTTGAGTGTAAAATGGCGAACATACAAAATTTGGTTCTGTCAGGAGCGCATAATTTAACTGGACATAACTATAATGTGTGGAGTCATAATATTTTGACAATCGTTGAATATTGTGATTGTGACAAAATCATTCTCGGCACTAAAACAAGATCTATTACAAACTTTGTGGGTTATGACAAATGTCATAAGGAGGCCTTACTGTTATTGAAGTTATGTGTCGGATGACATTATTCCTGAGGTCTGAAATGCCACTATGGAAAGTGTGATGTGGACAAGTATGCAAAACAAATACTAAACTTAGGAGAAAAGCCGAGTTCTTTTCCACAAAGATGTCGTAGGATGAGTGTTTGTCAGAACACCTACTTCGAATGAAAGATTCTCAAGACCAACTATCAGCGATCAACAAAAAGGTGGATGGTGATGATATGGTGGTGGTGGTTTTGAACAATTTGCCATCCTCCTATGAATTTTTTGTGGAGGCTCTACTCCTGATGGTGGAAAGTAACTCCCTAACATTTGATTAGGTTAATTTTTATTTGCTGCAAAAAGAATGTAGACAGATACCAAATGAATCTAGCGTTGGACAAATAGAGAGTTTATTAGTTGCTCAGTCGAACGGGAAGTGGAAACGCATCTCTGTTGATTCATCTTTTAAATATCAGGGAAAGTGTTTTTACTATCATAAGGTTGGGCATTTCAAAAAGGATTGTTGGAAGCGACAATATGCACTTTCCCAATAAAACAATCAAGCGGAAAATGTGGTAGTAGTAGACGAAGGATGGGTTCTAAGGAAGATTATGCCTTTATGGCATTATACTCGAACAATAATACTACCAGGTACTGGTTCATTGATTCTGGCGCATCCCAACATTTCACATGTTGTAAGGATTGGTATGTCAAATTTACTATAAGTACAAACTTTTTTGATTCAGTTTTATTAGCTGATGGTCAGTCGTATGCAGTGGAAGGGATAGGAGACATTAGCATAATATTGATGAATGTTAGAAAAATCAAAGAAATGTTAAGTACGTTCCTATCATGAATAAAAATATCATTTATGTTAGCCAGTTAATGGAAAATCGCAACATTGCTATACATTTTCTTGGGAAACAGTGTATTGTGTTTGATATTAAACATGACAAAGTGGTTGCTCTAGGCATTGGGCAAGTTGGCTTGTATAGGCTTGTTGACCTTGATTTAGTGAACTTGCATGCACTAACGGTGGAGGGAATATCTACTATAAAGGACGTGCAGGAGGGTGCAATTCCTCAATCTCAGTTACATGCACAGGCAATTGTGCAGGATGTACAAGCAATTGTTGAGGCGGATAATATACCAAAGTCACAGGAATTGGCTCATCTAGTTGCAAAAGGCCTTTCCCAACATGAATGAATAAATAAGGAGATGGTTGGAGATGGTTTTTTCTTCTACTGAGGAGTTGGTTTTTACTCCCATTGCTACTAAGGAGTTGGTTTTTCCTCCTAATGTGGTTTTTATTTCCACTGCTACTAAGGAGTCGATTTTTACTCCTGATGCAAAGATGATCACATTTCAATTGATTCTCTCCACAACTACTCAGTTTAGTTTCTTGAGCGGACATTTGGTTGAGAATGTCTTCATGGTGTTGCTTGAAGGTTTTCGGGTTGGTTGTGATAATTCGGTTTGCAGGAAGGTTAAGTCCATGTATGGACTTAATCAAGTTCCATGAGCCTAGTATATTTTGTTTGAACAATATCTCAAGGATTTTGGATTCAGAGCTATGGAGATTGGGCTGAAGTTATCAGCCAATGATGATTCATCACCAGTGAATGAATCACCTTACAACAAATTGGTGGACAACTTGATACATTTATGCCCATACAGTTGGATCTTTGTTTTTCTATTGGCTATTCTTTAGGTTTTTCTCTACACTGAAAACCCTACATTGGACAACAACAAAATGTCAGTGGACTACGGATTTCATGTTGATATTTTTAGAATAGTCTATAAATGTAGTGACTAAACTATTTGGTCCCATTGCGTTTGTAAAATATCAGGGGAAACTTGGAGTAGTCTCTGGTTTAGTCATCAAGGGAGGGTGTTAAAGTCATAATTAACTATTAATTAATGTTCATCTAATGGGCGGTTATCAAACTTTCCCAACTAATGTAACCACTTTTTGTTTAATAAAAAGACAGACACACAAGTGTGTGTGTCATATCAGTAGGCCTTCCATTTCTCTACATTCTTTCAGCATTCATTTGCTAGCAGCAATTCTAACAAGGCAGTTTACTTATGACATATTTTGGCTTTGGCTTCCCGCTGCATTGGAAACCCACGGAGGACATTTGGATAAATACAATGGCTGGATTGCAATCAAAACTGGGCAATTGGGAAAAAATATGGATATGTTTGGCAGGAAGAATCCAACTTACTCAAGCTGTCCTAGAGGCTGTCCCAGATTATATACTATTTCTTAGACCTATTCCTTCGGAGGTGGAACACCAAATCATATCTATCAGAAGAGACTTAATTTGGAAATGGTTAGACAAATACTTTAAATGCCTTTCATTTTCATGGGCTACAATCACCCAATAAAATCTGCAAGGGGGTTTGAACATAAAACATATCAGGTCTTTCAACAAAACGTGGCTATGAAATTAGCTTGAGACATAAATACTGGCCCAACTACAATTTGCAAAGCTATCCTGCTCAACAAATATGCTGCAGGGAATACAGATTTGTACAACTGCAGTTAGAACACTGGCATGTCTGTGACAACTAAATATATTTGGAACGACCTCATGCTCATCCAATCTCTCACTAGCTGGTAGGTGGGTAATGGTTCAGCAATCAGATTGTGAGAAGACAGATGGGAAGGGTAGTTTCCTCTCTACAAATATGATTTCTCAAAAATTCAAACCATCCTCCAGGCAGCTGGTCACATTTATCTGAAAGATTTTTGGATTCAGAATCAACAAGAGGAAAGCGCATGGAACATTGATCTAATTAGCAGGTTGGGCTGCAAGGTGCCGGGACAGAGTCGTGTTCTCATTCAAACAATATGTCTCGGATGTATTATTCACTCTGCTGCCTAGGATAAGATGGTCTGACCTTACACTAGCTCTGGCCTTGTCATGGCCTCCATGTCTTATTCTTCAATACAACACCACATACCTTAAACCAATAAAGAATAGCACACATTATGGAATTTACACAGCTGGCCTAAGATCAAAGGTTTCCTCTGGCTAATAATGCATAAAGAGCCTCACTGCTGACAACCTGCAAAAATAGACCCTTCAGATGCCCTACCATATTACCCAAATTATAAATAGGACATAAAAACAACTGAGTATCTCTTCATTTGCTGCAAATAGGGCCAAGTTGTTCGGTCATGTGTTGCCTCTAAGTTTGTTTGCAGCATTTCCACACTCATTAGTTTGTTTACACTTTATAGCACACATTCTCTCCCAGTGGGCCACACCAAGCTTAGATATGCCTTATGTTCTGCTATCACCGTTTCTAGTCCCAGGATTTGTTTTCTGGAATATCTGGAGGGAAAGAAAGAACAATATAAATGAAAATTTTGACAGAAAAGAGGACTTCCTAGTACGCACCATTGCTGTCAAAATAAGTACTGCTCTGACTTACTCCTCCAGCACACCTTACAGAGTTGCCTTGACCAACATGCAGGATTTTCATCTTGCTTCATTGTGGAGAATTTGCCATGACTATTAATACACTTCTAAGATACCAATTCATCATATACAACAAAAGAACCCAACCTGGGCATGTACCTGGGTCGCCCAGGATGAACCCGAGTGTAATTTTGTTTTAAAATTTTCTCTTATTTTTCCAAGAAGAACCTGGGCAAACCCGAGTGTAATTTTAATTTTTTTTCCTCTTATTTTTTTCCAAATATTGATATACAGCAATGATTAAAAATAATAATCAACACATTGCAAACCTTAAAAGTTAGGTGAAAGACAAAAATATAAGATAAAAGAACACAAATGTTAAAAACAAAACAAAAAAGTAAAAACACTTACCTCTCTTTTTCTCATTGCATACTTACCTTCCATTGCTGATGTAGGTTTGAAGCTTCATCAAGCAACATTGTAATCATTTTCCTATGCTGATCGAAGAGCCCATTTGCTGTCAAGGTAAGATTTTAAACTTAAGTATTAGTTTGTATTGTTTTAACTTTTTTTTGTCATTTTTTTACAAATTGCTGCCTTAAGGATCTGTTTTTTTCTTTTTGGAATTTTGTGTTGGTTTTTTAACTTACATTTAGATATACTAAAATGTCAACAAATTCTACCTCCATGGGCCAAATCCAATTTAAAATCGATGCACAATCACCGTTTTGGAAATTTGCGACAATGATAGAGCAAGTTCCAGGGGGTGGGGGGTATATTTTGGAAATGCAATTTTTATGATAATCAATATATAAAATGATATAGTTGAGTGAAAACACACTTATGTCATGTACCTGGTGTGGGCATCAAAGGTTGCAAGGGGAAGAATAGTAATCCGATAACAAAATAAAAAATCTTTGAATACATCTAGGAGCAAGAAGATGTAGATGCAACTCATGCCATGAGATCAACTCACCCTGTGTCAAAGGAAGCCAAAGAATCAAGGAAGCCACCAGTTTTCCCAACTCCTCATGGTGGTTTTGTAGTTGTAATTGCATCACATCTTTTTTTGGCAACAAACCTTCCATGCACAAAGAGGTTTCTCCTCATTCAAACAAAATAACAAAAGGACCATTAGAAAGTCTTGTTCAAAATGAGGCTAGGGATATAATGAGCATATTGCATGATGTGTGTATGCATATAGATTGTATTTCAATGTGGTCAGATCACCATATTGGCAAGAAATGGTAAGAGCGATCAAAGAAGCCCAAAAGGTTACAAAGGGTCAGGGTTTGAGAAACTCTACATTATTCTATTGAAAAAGGAGAAAAATCATGTTGAAGATTCTTTGAAGCAAATTCTAGATTTGTGGGCCGAAACGGGGGTTTCCATCATTTTCGATGGATGGAAAGATGCAAAAAACAGACCTCAATGTAGTGTGCCCTAAAAAGGCAATGTTTTTGAAGGCTGTTGATTGTAAGGGGTGTGTGAAGGATGCCACCATACAAGGATGTCAAAGTGGTTGAAAGGTATAAGTTGGCATTCTCTATGATTTTCCCCAATCCCTAGATAGAAGACATGGTTATTTGTGAGTTTGAGGGTTTCATTACCTCCCAAGACCATAGTTTTGGTGCTCTTTAGGGCGAATACAAGAAGGATGTTCACATTTGTTGATACCTCCATGGCCAAGGATCATTGAACCTACAACCTCTTGCAATCAAGGTCTTGTCACAAGTAGTTTTTTTATTTTTAACTCTTTTTATTTTAAAATTTATGTTTAAGACTTGAATTTTAACTTTTATTTTTACAAATTTGAATATAGGTTGCGAGTTTAGCTTCTTATGAGTGGAATTGGAGCACACACAACTTCATCCACACACAAAAGCGCAACAAGTTAGTAGCAAAAAATGCTGAGGAGTTGGTCTACATGCACTCCAATTTGTGTCTTCTATCGCACAAGAACCCAGAGTATGAGGGGACGACTAACCATTGGGATATAGATTCAAAGGACGTTGACTTGGATGCTTCCATTTCCTACCACCGATTAGTTGACATTGTCACTCCATTGGCGACACATAACTTAGCTAGTGGGAGTGGCGAGAGTGCCAATCCTTGTGGTTCTAAATTCTAGTGAACCACATCATGATGTTGATGTTGATGCTCTTGATAAAGAGCAAGATGACTATGGATATTAATTTTGATGTAATTAATTATTATTGATATTTATGATTATCATGACATTTGACATTCGATTAGTATTATGTGGTTATTTTCATATTTTGTGTTTTATATGCACACTATGTGGCTAACGATATTAATTTCCTATTTATTAGGCAAGAATTTTTTTATTTTTTATATTTCTTTGTATGAACGAACCAAGTTGTACCCAAGGCCAAAAAAAATTCGCCGTACCAATGAACCTAGTTCTTCAAACCCAAATTTGAACTGAACTTGAATCGGTAACTTAGATACACTTGCTTTCAAATTAGCTCCCACATGCCTGGGAGCCTCAATTTGAAGCTAAGTCACATAATTCATCAAATTCTAGTGGAAAAATTTGGAATTCGACAATTTTAATAAGAAAACAAAAACATTGTTAAAAATCACCATGAAATTTGAATGGCTCGATTTTTTTGCACTTTTATGGCAAAACCCTGGTAAAATGTCAAAATAGGGCAAATAAAAATAGAAAAATATATTGAAAACTTGTTTTTTTGAAATAAGGGCCTATCTAGGGTTAGGGATCAGATTGTTATATAATGTCATTTAATCCCTTCTATTAGTTGTAAACTGGTTTGGAGTTTAATTTGGTGCTATGGCAATTGCTGAAGCCCGGGGTTAATTCATGAGCCATCAAAGTTGAGAGCCTTCCTCAGATGAAGGGTCTTCTAAGTCCGTGTTTGTTTGGCAAAAAGAGAGCTCAGTTGCCACATTTTCTGATTTTAATGTAAAAATTGCAAAATTCGGCGAACAAGTAGCAACCCCCAAAAAATCCTTACAGTTTGCTATTTAATTATTTTGGTTGTTTGAAGTTGTCACCTATTAGGTTGAAGGAAGCTGCTAACTGGTAAACATGTTGCTGATCACCCTTGCCCA